>OY728145.1:58899999-59499999 GCA_963277665.1 Viscum album | reverse complement strand
CAGCTGGAAAACGATCTCTCTTATGAGGAGCATCCAGTGAATATTTTGGACCATAGACACAAGGTTATATGTAACAAGACCACTTACATGGTCAAGGTACTATGGAGAAACCATAAGTATGAAGAGGTGACATGGGAACTAGAGGAAGTGATAAAGGATAAATAGCCTCACTTATTTTTACCTTAGTATATAAAATAAAATTTTGAGGATGAAATTTCATAAGGGGGAAGAATGTGATGAGCCCGAATTTTATCAATGAAATTTCCATTCTTGTGTCATAAAACACATACATCACATAGAGAACCCAATAAAAATTTTATTATTATAAATTAAGAATGATACATTATTTATCAAAGAAACCAATAAGAATTCTAAATATTACAGTGGGATAATAAATAGAAAATAAGATAATAAGAATGGGAAAAATTAGATCTTCTCGATCCACTAGAATGATTGCACTCATGAATAATCTATAGAAATAAAACATAATGTTAATAATAAATATTAATTTTGAATATAAAAGTATATATATAACCTTAAGATAAAATATAATTGAATTAATAATGAACAAAAGAAGTGTTATTTATATAAATTAAAGAACTTGTACCATTGGAATAATAACCTCACTATTGCAATAGTAATCTGACTGTTAGGAATAGTAATCTAGATGTTAGAATAATAAAATCACCTATGAAAGTATAAATAAAATTTAGGTATTTTATAAATGAAAATATAATTTATTTATATTATGGTATAATTAAATAAATATTTTAAAAATGATAAATTAAGTTTTGGTATTTTTTGTAAAACATAATTGATTGTTTTCAATTTTATAATTAATATAATGATTTAAAATAATTTTTTTTGATAAAATAGATTTATAAATTAATATTATGTTATATTATAATTATAAGATAATTTTATGAGGCCTTGATTAATTTTTCGAAGGGTTATAAAATCAATTATAATATTAAAATCAATATTTTTCAAATAAGTGATTATTTTATTTAAAAAATAAATTTATCATATTTAGAAAATTATTTTCATAAAATGGATTCCATTTTTTAAATATACACGTTGAAAAATTGTTAGGGTGAATTTTTTGGATTTTTCTAAAATAGTTTATTTTTTGGTGAATAATGAAATATGACAATTTATTGTATTTAACATTATAAGCTAAATACATGAATTTTTGAGTCATGTATGATGTAGGAATGGTTTAAAAACCCATTGTTTTGAACTCTCCTATAATATTTACTATATTTATTCATAGTAATCAACACTATTTATAGTCTTGAGCCAAAATAATAAACTAATGAATATAATTATCCAAAACACCCCTCTCCCCCCTATAAATACCATCCCTAACCACCCCTTCTCCTCACACATTATAAGCCTTGTATCTTGTTAATATTATAAAAAATTACCTTCCCAAGCCTCTTCCCCATGTCCAAGAGCTACTGGTCTCAACAAAAGACTTAAGGAGGTTCTCAAAGAGATAACATTCAAGAGGTAAAATTCTCAATCCTTCTCTTTTAATTTCTTTTCTTTTCTTATCCTCTCATCACCTCCCCTATCCAAAGAATAATGATAAATCTATTATAATATATATACTATAATTTTATTATGTTAATGTAATATTCATCATCAAATATCTTCTCTTCTCCTTTTATTCTAAAAATGAAAACATCATCTGTGATATGTCGGTTCACCGCCTTTATGGACAATGAGTTTTTGTTTTCCATTATCATCTTCAAGGATAGTCATGAAACCATTATTATGGTTATATAAGATTTTAATATTTATATTATAACTTTTTTCATGTTCTAAAACTAATATATATATCTAATATTAAATAAAACAAAACTAGTTCGTGATGGTCAGAAAAAAACCGCCAAAACAAATTAAACAATTAACATTAATGTTTTATCAAATGAATCATCATCATACCAGAAAAAAAAATGATATATGGGAATGTTTAAACTTATATAAGTTCATTAATACCATATAATTTCACTTCTATATAATTATTCCCATTTTACAAGAACTTCCATAATTATATACAAGTAAACCGACTATGAAACTATAAAAACAAACGCACCCAGAATGATGAAATTGAACTTTATAACTCATAAATATGGTCATAAATGAACTTAATAAAATTATAATAAATTAAATAAATGTATAATGGGTTCTGAATTAATTAATTAATTAATATAATTTTATTATCCAGGACATTAAGTGCAACTTCAAAATGCATTTGGGACATAAGGTAAGAGATCTCTCCTAACCTCCATTTTTTCTTTGTGTTACGTTTTCTCTCTCTTTACCCCAATATATTTCTTCATTATTCTTATATTATTCTCCAAAATTGTGTGTATATGTTCCAAAAAAATTTATATATCTCAATTCATCATTATTTTATGGGGAAATACATGTATTAAAAAGTTCCCTTCCCAATTCCTCTTGATAAGGAAACCCAATTAAAGGGAACTTCTTTGTTTCTTAACCATTTTCAAGTACACTCAATAAAATATTTTAAGACACCAATATTTTTATAAAATCACTCATTTTATCATGAAAAACTATATTAGTTCATTTTTTGGTTTTATTCAATCAATTATTTATTTATCCTCTTTAAACACTCTTTGTTCGTTTCCCTAAAACCGCACTTAAGTGGGATATTTCTAATGTTACCTAACCACTCCCTTTCTTATATTCAATTCAGTTGGACATAATTATTAATGATATATTATTATTTTTCTTTTATGAAAAAACATGAATTATTTAAATCCCTTTTCTCATGGATACCATTATGATACACCCGTTGGTTATGCCTTATGACATGATTACAAAACTCATTTCTTTCCATGGGTAACCCTTATGATTATTACTTATGTTTGATTTATTTATGTGGTACACATATGCATGTACATGTTATGATGGGTATTCCCATATAGCACTCTAATGTATTGGGTAATTTTTGTTCTCATGATACATAATTTATGGGATTAGGGAGTAAACCTAATCCATTATGGGAATTTTTCCACCATGTGATATAGTATTGGCAGTTGGCCTTGAATCATGTTTATGTCATGATATATGTTTATTCCACATTAGAATATTTCCATGATAATATGATTCCATGTTCTATATATTATGATCCCATGTATTTAATCATGATCCAATCCTTTTATGTTATCATGTTATGATCTTTCTAACTCATGTGTTATGTTTCATTCCCATGTTTATTCCCTTACTGGGATTTTTAGTTCATCCATTTTGATCATGTTTTCCCTAAGTTATCCTATGAATATGTAAGAGCTCAAATGAATATTGAAGATTATTATGGAATAATTTTTAAATATATTTTTTATTCTAGTTCCATTTTTTCAATTTTATGTACCTAGTCTTCCAATGACACTATACTTTACGATCCTTAGTTTGTATTTGATGGATAAATATGCTTAAATAGTGTAATAATATGTATAAAAGGATATGGTTGCTATAATAATAGTTTAAAGTGGGACTTGATCATTGATGCTTTCTTCATGATTTATACTTTCTAGATGGTTGGGTGGAAGAATGTTTCTTGTTCTTGGGTTCCCATGCTCGTTGCATCCAGACTTTATAATCTAGACCTTAGTAGAGGTAGCCGAGGATCTAGTGTGATGATAGAGGTATATGAGTCTGAGGATAGGTTTTTTCCTTAGTTTTTTTGTGTGTGATATTATTTATATTTTATGATTTCATGTTCTACCTCACTCTCATCGGTAGAGCACCTAATAGCCAAAATATTTGGGGGTGTTTTCTCCAATATCCAAGATGGAGAGGGAACAGATGACCCACTTTTCCCCCTCCCCCTATCTCCCTTTATATGTAGATATGATTAGATTTATACTAGTTTATAATGTATTACAGTATAATGTATGTTCCTACCATGGATTTAGGGGTTTAAAAGTTCCCCAATGGCTCAAAATCCCATACATCCTGGCCTGAAGCTTAACCGGGCCCGACCTCAAAAATCCTAACTTGGATTGGGCTAGGCTCAGCCTAAGGAGTTGGTCGAGCCAGACCTAGGGTACTATATTTTTTCCTGGACCGGCCTAAAATCCTAACCCATAGGGATGGATTGGCATCCCACCCTATAATCTTGAATCCATCTCGGAAAAACCCAAAAATTTACCAAACAAATTGTTGTATAAAAGATTAGATCACCCTACCCATGTCTTCTAAGGTTGCGCCTCAACCAACTTGTGCATATTATATTTATATTATATCTATAATTATATATATATTTTATAAAAAATATAATTTTAATTTAAAAAATATTATTTTTTTACTTTGATATTAAAGGCCTGATCACTCAGGCACATGGCCTAGCCCAATAACCCCGGCCAGAACCAAAGAACTGGGTCAGCTAGAGGTTAATCATAGGCTGCACTATGGAACTTTTGGGCTAGCATGACTTGGCCTAAAGTTTTTAGGGTCATTCCCATCCCATCCCTACCTAATCTTTATCAGGCAGGGCCAAGCCAGGCTGTGATGACTCTTGGTTTTACTATACTATGTGTGAGTTGTAATGGATTGAGGTACAACACAAATTGTATCTAGCCATGGTGGCCCCATATTCTCATGGGTTTACATGCATGGGTTGTGATGGCTTGAGGTATAATACATTGACATAGGTTGTAGTTGCATCCATACATACACTTTTTTATAGATTGGATGGTGATGATGATGAGATGGATATGTAGACTGATGCCAACATGAGATGTTAAGTCCTGTGTGGGACTGGGGTAGGTAGGGAAGATGCCCAAATCACATCAGTGGTGACTTAATTATGGAGGGAATGAGCATAGGATATATGGAATTAAGGCATGAGAGTGAAAAACCAGTAGAGAATTGGATGTGAAGTGCCTTATTTTATATATATGATTTTGATATAGGATGGTTTACTTATATTCATTACTCAACAAGTGATCCATGGTGAGGATGGGGAAACTAGTATTACCTATTTGGGTTATAGGTTAGTTTTATTTGTTTACTCACTGAGCTTTAGTATGCTTCCTTCACATTTTTCAGAAGATGTTTTAGGGAGGATCCTACTGAGTATACATGTCATGCTCACCCTATATATATATAAACTAATTTCGAGTCAGAAAAAATTGGTTGGTGATTGTGTTGGACGTTTCTATCTTACAGGATTTTTTGAATAGCTATCATGGGTTATGGGAGTTCATGGTCACTGCCTAGTTTTAATTTTAGTACTTGCAGTTTTATTTTCAGTTTTTTTATAAAATTAAATGTATTGGGATTTCTTTTGGTTTATTCATGGTGTTGGTTGGTGGTTTTTCTCATATTATCTCTTAATCCTTAAACTTCATAGAGGGATATGCTTCCCATGTTCATAATTGATACACCCTCAATGTTTTTTTCAACTCATGGATTGCTGGAGGCAAGCTTCTGGGGTCATTGTCTCCTTTTATTTATTATCGGCCTAGGTGGGGTACCTTTAGAGGGACGGGGTCATGACACTTTCCCTCATGGTCGGTAGCCTATGGCATATAGGGAGGCATGCTTGAGGTATGTGGCACTTAGTTCAGTCACAATAGAGGTGAACTAGATTGAGATTCTGTATTGAGGGTCACACACTAAGTGTATCCATAAATTCATTAAATTATAGTCAATATAAGTTTACAAATAATTTTTTTATTAGTTGGTAGAATAATATTTATTCAAGTTAAATTGATCATAAAAATTCAATCATAAAATATCTGAGTTTAGAATATGTGAGTTGAATTTAATCTCCTGTTTATTTATTCATAAGTTTTATGAATATAATGTTTATTTATTTTAAAGTTTAGTGAATATTTTAAAAATAAATATTTTATTCAATCTATGTGAATATAAATATATATATATATACATTAAAATAAATATTTATTTATAATACATGTGAATAAAATATTTATTTTATTTTATATAATGAATACATTTTATTATTCAAGGTTTGATAAATTTTCTAGAAGAATGTGAATCAATTTTAATGCTAAAATGAAAAAAAAATATTTAATGTCATTTGACTATATATTTATTTATTTATTTATTTAAAAATTGATATTATATACACATTAAATGTCAATTAATAATTTCATTATTATTATTTTATTATATGTGATGTGGGGTGGGGTATGGCTTGGATTAAATAAAGGTTTAAGGTTCTTTGTGAAATTATCTTATTTCAATCTAAGTATATATTCTAAAAGATATCATTTTTCAATATAGATGTGTTTTGAACATTGGATGCATTGTTTAATATTCTCTCAAACCCTACGGCGATTTGTCTCTTTTTCTCAAGAACTTCGAGATAAAACAAGTCAACCATATAATTATCAATGAATAATGAAAAAAACACTTGTTCTTGTCACGCTATCACCTGGGAGACTAATAAAAACATTCAAAGTTTTGTGGAACACATGTCAATATGTCCAAAGGAATATTTGGTTGAGTTCTCCAATGCAACAACAATGAAACAAGAGATAAAATGATAAAAAATTGACAAAGAACAAAATCGTGATTGAAATAATTTTATTTAAATTAATTATAAATTTAATGTACATAGTCCTATTATGAAATTTTGGGGAGTATTCATCTTTTTTTCAAAATTTATCTATTTAATTTAATGGAAAATAACAAATGGGGTTCCACATAATGTTTTTTCCATGCCATAAGAACTTTCATATATAACTCAAGTGATTACCAAAATTAATAGTATCTTATCAGAGTTCAGTATCTCATCAAGGATTTAGGAATTATAAAAATGAAAGTCTCTTTTACTCTCCAGGATTTCATAGCATAAAAAATTAGATTTCCTTTACACCTCGTAAAAGGAATTTTGCAGTGTATTCCTTGAGTGGGAAGTCACATGCTGGTGTTGTGTGTGGGTTTGGAGCCTCTTAGAGAGTAATTTAAGATTTGGTAGTGATACACCTTGATATGGGAGAAATGGAAGACAAAGTTTATCTTTATTGGATGACAGTTCATTAAAATTTAGTTTAGTAAGTAGAGGAATCACAAGTGGGGGATTCCAAGGAAGAGGTTTGTAATGATCTATTTTTTTAACATGATTCTATTCATGGATGGTCTGAGGATAGGAAACATATGTTTTTGTTCTATTCAAAGTTTTTTACTCCTTTAGTGATACTTGAGGTGGTTCTCTATGAGTTACATGGTTCACCCTTAGAGGTACATACTTGTGTGAAAAAGATGTATCATTCTTGATATTATGCCATATTAACTATCAAAGATACATTTATTTTCCCTATATATAGTATAGAGGATAACCTAGAGGTCAATCTCAAGGAGGAAGTGTGTTTATCCTAGTGATACTTCTAAAATAGTTTTTTATTTTTTGTCTATTTTAAAAACAGTAAAGAAAACATGAAATAGTGATGATAGAAATTAAATGAAAATAATAACAAAAAAACAAAGAAGGGAAACATAAAAATTAGTTGATAATAAAAGTTAGTGAGGAAAAAACCAGTTCCAATTTGGTTGACCTCTCTATTTCCCATCATTTACCTAAAAATAATAAAATCAATGACACTCAATTTTCAGTGAGTGAATTATCAATGTCTTAAATAAATTCACTTCTATCTCCTTAAAAAGTGAATGCTCATGCATGTAATATATTCTTATACATGACAACTCACCAAGATGTTAAAAGAAACACAAGATCCAACCACCTTGCACAAAGTGTATTTCATGTATAAGTGATCTTCACAAGATTATTCGGATCATACTTCCTCACTTAAATTCACTTTTTCAAATAAAGTAAATGAATAAAGGGTAAAAAAGAAGGAAAGGAAGTAGAAAACTATTCCTATGAATGAGTGTATTATCACATCTCCCTAATTCATGAACACAATCTACTAAGAGTGAAAAAATAGGCGACGATCAACATGATATTTGATCTCTAGGAAGTATCATAGCTTCATGATATCTTTATTTCATGCATATATTCTATAGTGTTTTAATATATTGATTTTTGTATTTAAATAATTATTATTTCTAATTTTTGAATGGTTTAACTCATTTTTTGTTTTACAGTAGGATATAATTGATAGTTGAAAAAGGATAAAAGGCACTTTATTCCATGATCAAAGTGATGCAATGCGACATCCGATTTTTGAGGATGATCATGGACCACTTCCAAGGCACATAACTGAATAACCAAGAAAAAATGAGGCTTATAGATCATAAAAATGATATTACTCATCATATAATTATTACACTTCATGAACTGGTGCAAGTCGTAAAAGAGAAACACGTTATGAGGTGGAGTAAAGCATCCAGAAGTGAGATTGACATGTGTCATGGCATTACATGTGTCATGGCATGGCATGTGTCATGGCATGACACATGTATGTCACACTGTGAAATAAGTGATGATAACCCATAAGCCTACATGTCATGATTTCATTACACTTGGTGCAATATTTAAATGTCATGTAATCATTACATGTCGTGTAAAGTGTCAGGATGGGATTTAAACAGCCGTATTTGATGTATCTTTAATTTTTGACTCATTTTAAGACCCATGACCCACTTGTGACCAATTTTGGACAAATCCTTAATGTAATTAATTATTACCTAAGCCTAACTAGTGCCTATTAATTGAGGTTCATCCTACTATTTTTGAGGGATCCTAGAGACCAAAGCTTGGAGCAAGAAGCTGCACTGTGTAGGGTCTTCACCATTTCATCTTTATTTTCCCATTATGATTTCTTTTTATTTCCTTAACTCTTATTATCTCATCACTAGGATGAGTATGTAAACCCACCTTATGCTATATTTATTTAATATAAGTGGGAAGGTGTTGTTGGATTGGTTTCTTTTATTTTATTCATGTATTTGTTTTGTCATGATTTCTTCAATAAATTTACAATACCTTTATTTTACTTTTATCATAATCATTAGTATTTAAATATAAAATAAACATTAAAATTTTGTATCTAATAACCCTAAAGGATGTATGACCATTTTAAAATTTAGGGGAATTAGGTTTAAACATTGTATCAAGACAGACTTGATTCGATAAAACCCTAAATTACTGAACCAAGGGAAATATGTGATTTTCGCGTCAAGGAGGGGGTATCATAACCATTAGATATCCCTAGTCTCAACTTATACACCAATCCTGGATTAAAAAACCTATTTTATAAAATAAAATTATACCTGAACCCTGAAATTAAAAAACTCTAGCATGCTTTTCAAATCTGATCACAAATCAAACAATTTGCGGTGCTTCATTTTCTTCTTTAATTTTATCAAAACTATTTCCAAAAATAACCGATCTATTTTGATTCATATTTTTCTAATAAAAAAACTCAATTTTTCTCACCTATTTTATCACTTTAATTAAATTACATCTTTTTAAAACTTCTCAAACTAATTTACCATCTTTGTGGGTTTGACCTCAAATATACCAATACTATATTTTAATTAATTGAGTAGAATAGTTTTAGTCTTTATAAATTTTTTATTTTGATTTAACCCATTGGGAAATAATGACTTCCCATGGGTGTGTCACTTCACATCCTAGAAATAGATTTAAAAATTAGTCCTACATAAATGGATGATTGAGATCATGCACCAAAGAGAGAGAAAATAATATAGATAAATTTTATTTACAAACGAATAAAAATATAAGAGAGAATAAGGAAAAGAATAGAGGGAGTGAGTATGGTATAGAATTAGGGGTAAGAATTAGCATACTCCCTACCCAATATTTATATCCTATTTAAATAAATGAAAAGGAAAAGTAGTATTTTCCAAGACAACGGGTGAGAAGAATGCATCTACATGGAAGCTTCACCCCATACACCTCCTTCTTCAAGTGAAGTAAGCATTAATTCCACAAGAAATATCATATCTCCCACATGAATCACAAATCAGCTTTAATAATTCTAAATTTAGGCACAATAACAACTCTAAACTTACATCATGATCTATGTAAGTGAAATCCATAATTTTCCTATCAAACTCCTTAGTATTATCAATGAAATATTTTTTAAGAACTATTGAAAATTTCTTTCTCATATGAAATTATTATTCTAATTAAATTATTATCCAAATAACCACCTCAATGTGTCCAAATTTCAACAATCAAATCCAATAAAAACCTAAAATTTTATCTTCACTGAAATACCACTTACACCATCAAAATATGCTTCAAGCTTATCATAAAGAAGTAACAGTTATGATGCCAGTTTTGAACACTCAAACAATGATCTAACTCATGTCCCCAAGTCTCTCTCTCTAAACATGTATCATACAGGGTATCTCATTATGTCATTTATCCAAATATTTTTCACAAAACACCCTTCATTGACACAACCACAACATTGAATAATGTTGAGTCCCCATCTCCATCACTACCTGCAATCTGAACCAGTAAATAAGCATGATCTAGAAAACACAATTTCAATATTCTTCCATGATTCATTTATCAAAATTAAATTCAAACACAACTCCTCAAGATTTATCTCAATCCATAAAACAACATTTAACCAATCATTAAGTCAATTTTAAGATCTTGGTTCTGATGCTTGGGTCATTAGATTAAGTTCAAAAACTCCCAATTCTATATTCCTCTTAGTATGTCATCAACATATCCTTCCCAAAATTACATGCTCGATATTATGTGATTCTGATTTCACAAGATTCAATAGGGAAGGTGTGGTTTGGTGGTCTTAAACTATGAGTAGTGTTGATCTCAGTTCATTACTACTCAGAGATCCTTGGATTCAACTCATAGAGATATTCAATGGTAGATATAAGAAAATCAGTTGATCACGAAAAACTATCCTTAGATTGAATTTGGTTAAAATTAGGGAGGCTCATATTATTTGCAGATCTTGAATCCTAAAGTGGAAGTTCAAATACTAAGCTCATTGATATAAAATTTGATCTCTACCCTCATTCTTAAATCAGGTTCAACTTCAACTCAAATAAAATTGTCTTCAATAAAAAATGTTTTCACTCGATTTGAATGGCTTTGAAGTCTTCCTCGAGAAGCTTCATATTCATCACCCATTTAATCCACTTCCTCAAACCCCTCACAACCCAATCTCATTCAACTTCTCATCATGAAAATATGATTCACATATCCCATCCAAATATTAACCATAAAGTCTCAATGGGTCTTCTTCCATAGTAAAATCCATCTCAGTTTCTTATTATTCCAATTTCACTAGTCAAGGCCTACACCCATTTCTTCCTTACACTAAATCAAAATTCGGATATGTCAATTTCCTCTTGAAAATATAATTACATGGGTTACTCGAATTTGAATACACTAATACCCTAAAAAATACCCTACTTGGGAATTTGGTTACATGAACCTACTATTTGAAATTTGACTACACAATAATTTGGCTATGTAAATGCTTCTAGGAATTTGGATACATGAGAAGAATAAAATTATGCTATGTGGATGATTCTTTAAAAAAAATCAATTTCATTATGGGAACATTTGTAGATTCCAATTTGGAAACATGGCCATCCTCAAATGTAAATATTTAGGTACAAAGGTAATTCTTTTAACACAGTCTTCTCCTACAACAAAAATTCAAAATATTAATGTAAAATATCCATAAAAAATTTATTTCAAACAAATTTAAGTAATGAATTAATAGATTCATAATATTAGCAATAAAAAATCATTGAAATTTAAACCATAAAAATCAAAAACACTTTCCCAAATAACTTCAAAACATTATCACAGTTAATATTTAATCCAAAAATTCATCCTTTAAAGAAATGGAAATTGAATCTCAAAACATTTAACATTTTACAACCAAAAACCTCCATTTCCATTAAAAATATTCAATGATTTACAAAAAACCCACAAAATGATAAAACTTCAATAATATTCCAAAAACAAATCATTTTTTCAATAAATACATAATATATTCCTAAAAATAGTTGTGGAAAATATAATGAATTGAAGCTACATAAAATTATCCCACACTTAAAACATTGCTTATCCTCAGGAAAATATTTAGACATGTTAAATCGTAGATAATAAATATCAAAATGTAATGATTGAAATTCCACTAAAAATTTATTTTCAAAATGATTTTCCCACATGGATTTTCTCAAGTTTAATTGTGAATGCCCTCTCAAATTAAATGTTCTTAGTGAAAATGAGGCTACTATTTTTTTTAAAAATGATTAAAATTTAAATTTTAAAGAGAATTTAATAAACATTGATTCTCATCCAAATGAAAGTACAAAATTCTCTTTACCTAAAGGATAACATACTCACATAATTTAAAAGCTCATAATAATTATACACACTATTGAATAGGGTGGAGTAATAATTTATTGGTGGAATAAATAAACCATCCAACAATTAATGAATAAAGAATAAAAATAGTAAAATAATAAGAATTTTAAACTAGATTAGTATTTTTATTTCATAATCTATTTGGATGCACTTATTATGAGATAAATTCTAATTAAAATGATCAAAGTCTGTGATTATTTTATAACATTATTCCAAAATTTTACTTAAAGAAATTATTTTAAAGAGGTTAAGAAAAATGATTTAATTAATTAAATATTTAAATGATTTATCTCCTTAGAGTGTAATCAAATCCTTTAATTTTATGAATAACTATCACCCACTAAAAAATTACTAAGTGATTCTTAAAAACAAAAAATTTTGAAAAACTTTAAGGGATTTTTGATGGGTTCACAATGAATTAAAGTATAGAACAAATTAGAACCCTCTCCCACAATTAAAACCCAAACATTTCCCCATTTTTTAATCTTAAAGTTGGAAGAAACAATTTTGATAGTTTAAGTTCTAAAAGATTTTGAAAATGAATAGTGAAAAGGATGTTTGAGGGTCACAAGTAATCTTAAAACAACATGGTTCCACACAACACAACCAAGTAAAATCACATCATGTATAAGAATAGCTATTGGTTACTACTTAACAAATCAAGCACACTAACATATATTTTTAGAGAGATTTCATTCTAAAACTTTGAATTTAAAAAGGTGATCATTCAAGCACCAAAATGAGCATGTAAATCACAAATTCAACATTCAAAGACTTAAAAATAGAATCAGTTACTAACCAATTTTACATGATTTATTCAGCATGAATTTCTCCATTTTAAAATAAATTTTCCATAATTTATTACACCCCAATAGTAAGTAATATATTCCTATAGTTAAATCATAACTAAGGTAGCATAATTCGAATTAAAACTCCCCTAGTTAAGAAGCTATGTTCATTTGAGATCATTGGAAAAAATTATACCTTCTTTTCTTATTGATTAAATGCCTCCAATTTACCAATCTTTTTCACCTAAAAGTGGGAATAAATACATTAATTTATAGATTTTAAAGTTTAAATAAAAATAAATATAGAGTAAAATTTGACATAGGTTGGTTAAAAGTTACTTTGGAATATAGATTCTCTTGATTTATGAACATTATTGAATCTCTGCTTCAATGGGATGTGAAATTATGCTCACAATAGCATAGGAGTGGAAGAAGTTACTAATTTTTGTTATCACGTGGTGGAATTAACTACCACTTATTTCCTACAAATAAATAACGAAACATTAATCAAAACAAAATAAATGAAAAACTAAGAACTAAAAGAAACAAAATCTTGGGATAACCCCCTAAGGGGTGATGTATTTTGACTATCCATAGCTAGATGGTATTTTTTTATCCCCAATTTGACAAGGGGTGTGGTTTTTTTCCTAAAACCCACCATATTCTCCTCTTTATAGTGTGTTACCATATAATATGGTTTCCAAAAATAGAAAAAAAAACTTCTTGTTTGAGGTCCTATTTAACAATAAAAACTGAATTCTCTACCTCACCTTCTAATTGTTTAGAATTTTTGAGGTGTAATGTAAGTGAACAAAAATAATTTAGGCACCACATCTTCAAACAAACTAACAAAACCACCCTTAACAAAAACATCAACTTCACCCATTTCCAAATTAAATTGATTAAAAAAATGTAAGGGAAAAGGAGAATAAAAACTAGTTGGTTGGAGCACTTGTTCTAAAATTTTGGTCATCCTAGTTGTATCCAGAATAACATCATCTTTAACAACCCCTAAATTCATATTTTTCAGTGAGTTTTTGGAGCCCCTAAATTTACTCAATAGGTGTAGGTTTAGTACCTTATAAACTCACCTGGAAGTCACAAAGTGTAGATAACTCTTTAAAATCTACATAGTTTAAGTAACATTCAATAGAATACTCATCTAAATCAAATTCAAAATGTAAAATGGCCCCTTCCATAAAGTGATCATCCCCCTAAAAAAAATATTTTCTTTAATGAAACACAATGATCTAGAGGTGAAATCCAATGTCAGAGAAACAATATATACCTCTTATAAATGTTCATAAAAAATAAATTACTTTATTAGTGGTATATTTTATGGGAAAGAAGAGTGTACCTTAAACTGATTTAGCTTGCTCAATCATGGAAAATTATTTAGATAATTCATTATATAAAAAATAATTCTAATTAAAGGTATAAAAAGTAAGATCACCCAAAGAAAATCCAAATTCTTTAATTTCAATAGGTTTCTCTTCTTGAAATCCCTAAAAAAAATCTCAAAATGGTGACTTTGAAACTATGACTTCAAACATATATACTTGAAAGGGACAAAAATTGGTATCTTCAACTCTTTTAGACTCTCTTATTTTAAGTATTCTTTAATAATCTGCTAAAATTTTTCCATGATATTTTGGTTCTTTCGATCAGAGTTGAAATTTTCAAGGAAATTCATCAGCTTCTCAAAAGTTACCACATGATCCTTAAAAGGTGTTTTAATCATTTTATCCTATGTACAATTTTATAAATCTTCCATAGACTATGTAATTTTCTACACCTGAGAGTTTTCTAGCAGTGACAAATATTTAAGAACTTGTAAGTCCATCACTGTTGACATTAGTGATAATTAAATAAAAATTGAATAATCGCTAAGAAGAATGTGCCTCCCTGTAAAAGATTCCAATTTTTGATAGTCTATAATCTGAACTATCAAATATACATTTATATTTCCCTTTATATAGCATAGAGGCTAACCCAAGGGTCTATCTCAAGGAGGCATTGTGTTTATCCTAGTGATACTTCTAAAATATTTTTATATTTTTTGTCTATTTTGAAAGTAATAAATGAAACATGAAATAGTGATGAAAAAAATGAAATTAAAACAAGAAAAAAAAGGAAAGCATAAACAATAGTTGAGAAGAAAGTTCAGAGAGAACAAAACCAGTTCTAGGTTAGTTGACCTCTCTATTTTCTATGATTGGCCTAAAAAGAATAAAATCACTAACACTCAATTTTCACTAAGTGAAAAATAAATTTATAAACTAAATTAACCTATCTCTACTCAAATATAAAACACTCATGCATGAAATTTCTTCCTATACATGAGAACTATTTAAACTATGAAAAGAAACAAAAGATCCAGCCACCCTGCAAAAAATGTCTTTCATGCAGAAGTGATATTCAAAAGATTATTCTGATTACACTACCTCATTTAAATTCACTATTTAAAATGAAGTAAATGAAGAAGAGGAAAAATATGAAGGAAATAAAGTAGTAAATAATTATTGTGAATTAGTGTGTCATCACATCTCTCTAATTCATGAACAAAATCTACTAAGAGTGAAAAAAGAGGTGATGATCAACAAGATATTTGTTCTTCAGGTAGCATCAGATCTTTACATCCTAGAAATAGATTCACAAATTAGTACTACATGACTAGAGGATTGAGATCACTCACTGAAGAGAGAGAAAACCACATAGACAAATTTCATTTATAAATGGAGAAAAATAGAAGATAGAAGGGGGATAAGAAGAGAAAGTGTGCATCTGGTACAAAATTAGGGGTTATAATTAGCATGATTCTTATAGAAGCTTCATGAAATATTTAAGTAAAATAAACAAAAGGTAGTATTTTTAAATACAACAGATGAGTAGAATGCTTCCACATAGAAACTTCACTACATGAACCTCTTTATTCCAGTGATGTAAGCATAACTTCCATTTAAAATATCATTTCTACCACACACATCATGGCTCAACTTTAAGAATTTTGAATTTAGGCATAATCCTGACTATAAACTGACTTCAAGATCATTGGTAGTGAACTTTAAAAGTTTCCCAACAAACTCTTTCGTATTTTCAATAAAATATTTTTAAAAAACTATTGAAAATTTCACCATAAACTTCAATTATTATTCTCATTAAGTGGTTTTACAACTAACCACCCCCACATGTCCAACTTTCAATAATAAAATCCATAGAGAACATGAAATTTCATCTTCACTAAAATACCTCTACCACCATCAAAATCTACTTTAAAGCTATCCCAAAGTAGGAATAGTAACTATACCAGCTTTGAATGCTCGATCAATGATTTGACTCATGCCCACAAGTCTCTCTATAAACATATATCGACCAAGGTATCTCATTGTGGAATTTATCCAAAAACTTCGGGTATGACTCTCTTCATCAACACAACCATGACATGAATAATTTTAAGGACCCATCATCATTTCTACCCACAATACAAACCTATAAATAAGAATGAACCAGTAAATTCCATTTCAATGTTCTTCCATGATTCAGTTGTCAGCCTTAAATTCAAAAACACCTCCTATAGCTTCAGATCAATCGAGGACACAACATTAAACCAAGCTTCAGGTTTACTTCAAGATCTCAGTTTTGATGCTTGGGTCATCGAATCAAGTTCATGAACTCCCAATTCAGTATTCCTCTTAGTACATCATTAGCATCTCCTTCACAAAAACTCCTACTCAATATTTGAAAATTTTTATTTCTATAATCTTTAATAGGGAAGGTTTGTATTAGTGGTATTAAACCATGAGCAGGGTTGAGTTCAATTCATCTATTCTCACAAAGCCTTGGATTTGACTCATGTGGGTCTTCAATGGAAGATCTAAGTAACTTAGTTGGTTATAAAAAACTAACCTCAGATTGAATCCATTTGAACTCGTGGAATCTCATCTTCTTCATGGATCATGAATCCTTAGGTAGAGGGTTAAATCCCAATCGCCCTAGTATGAAATCTGAGCTCGAACCTCATGCTTCAATCGAGATCAACATCAACTATGGGAAAATCATCTTTATTCAATAATGTATTCACTCAATTATAATGGATTCAAAGGCTTACTCAAGAAGCTTTATCTTCATCACCCATTTAATCCACTTCCTCAAACCCCTCACAACCCAAGCTTAGTTAAATTCTCATTATGCAAAGATGGTTCACAGATCCTATCTAAATATCAAGCACAAAGTCTCAGTGGGTCTTCTTCCATAGTAGAATTTAGATCAGGTTCTTCTTATGATTTCACTGGTATCAACCTACACCCATTTCTCCCTTACACTGAATCAAAATTTGGATACTTAAATTTCCCCTTTAAAGTATGATTATGTGGTTTACGCAAATTTGGATACATCAGTACTAGAAAAATACCCTATGTAGAAATTTGACAACATGAACCAACTTTTTGAAATTTTATTATATAGAAATTTGGCTATGTAGATGCTTTTGGGAATTTTTATACATGAGAAGAACAAAATTATTCTATGTGGCTACTTCATAGAAAATTTTTCTATATTATTCTAGGCACATTTAGTGATTCCAACTTGGAGACATGGACATCCTAAAATGTAAATATTTGTGTATGTAGGTAATTACTTTAACAAAATCTTCTTGTGAAACACAAATTCAAAATCTTAATAGAAAATATCAATTCAAATTTTATTTCAAACAAATTTAAGTAAGGAATTAATAGATTAAAAATATTATCCATCAAAATATATTGAAATTTAAATCATGAAAATCCAAAACACTTTCCCAAATAACTTAAAAACATTATCATACTCAATATTTAATCCAAAAATTCATTCTTGAAAGAAATGGAAATTGAATCTCAAAAAATATAACACTTTATCACCAAAAACCTCTATTTCTATTAAAAATATTTAATTATTTACAAAAAACAAAAAATGATAAAAACTCAATAATCTTCCAAAAAAATCGTTTTTCACTAAATGCACAATTAATTACTAAAAATGATGTAAAAATTATAGTGAATTGAAGCCACACTAGTGCTTTGATGAACCAGTTTTGTTGGTTGGTCTGAAGTACTCAGTTACAAAGTTTATCTCTCAGTGTTTAGTCTATCAGTGGGTAAAGGCTGAGCACTATGTTCCTAGAAATTTGATTCAGCCACTTGATGTTCCCCAGTGGAAGTGGGAGGATATTTTAATAGACTTTATCACTAGTTTACCTAGAGATCGGGGAAGTTTTGATGTTATATGGGTGATTGTGGATCGTCTGACGAAGTCAACTCACTTCTTAACAATTAAGGAGTCAAGATAGTGGAAGTGTTGTTGAGGCGGTATCCAGAGGAGATAATGAGGCTTCATGGGGTTCTAAAAATTATCATCTATGATCATGATCCTTGTTTTAATTTCAAGGAGTGGAGAGGTCTCCAGCATGATTTTTGATCTTAATTATTCCTTAGCACTACCTTTCATCCATATAAAAATGGTAAAATATAGTGATCTATTCAGGCTCTAGCAGACCTATTACACATGTGTATTCTAGATTTTGGAGGCACATGGGCGTAACGCCTACCCTTGGTGAAGTTTTCTTACAAAAACGGTTATCACTCACCTATTGGTATGCCACCTTTTGACCATGTTGATATATGTTGCGTTGGAATAAGGTTGGAGAGTTAGTTTTTCTAGGACTGGAGTCATTTTTGTGTATGATAGAGAAGGTCTAGGTGATTCGCAAGCAAATGAAGGTGGTATATAATTGACATAAGTTTTATATCGATCATAGGAGGAGGAATTTGGAGTTTAATGTTGGAGATCATGTGTTCTTAAAGGTATCTCCTCGTCATGGGTAGTGAATATTTTGTTATGAGAGTAATATTTGTCCTAGTTTCATTAAAACTTTTGAGGCATTAGTGTAGGTTTCAGGTGCAGTGGAAGTATCCTTTTATGGTATAAACAACTCAACTTTTAGACTTAATTATTATGTAATTTTTTTCTCACGTGACCAAAAAAATCATACAATGAAAATGATAGAATACTTTACTAGATTAAAATGGTGGAACTAGAAGAGGAGGATCTTCACATGAAAAAATATAATTAATTTATAAGAAAATATAGAATTACCCCAACTTGTAATTCATATTTCATTGATGATTTGGTTAACTATATCTCATTGTACCATCATTTTATTGTAGGATCAAAGTATAAAATCTCTCTAGAAGTGATCCACACATGAAACACAATCTCTAAACATTTTCATAGAATCGCCAGGTTCTAACACAACCAATCCTGATCACTTGTATTGTTCATGGTTGATCGCAGTCATATTATTCTCGAAGGATGAAAAAATTATAGTGTTTACTTAAAGGCTTGATAGGGGAGGAATAGATAATTCACTCTTGGGATTGATAAAGTATCTCTATATCTTTTGTTCATGCCAAAGTTATTTAGGAAAGAGTTATAATTAGATATTTATTATGGCAGGTTTAGGGTTGGAAAATTGCACACAAGCCCCTAACCATATTAAAGATTCTTAGTTGCCCTTATGTCCATTAATAATAATATTATTATTATTAATATCTTGATATGTGAAACACCTTAATAATATAAATAAATATCATTTATATTATTTACAATTGGATCATTAATCTCATCTTTCTTTCCTTAAAATATATTTACCAATCCTCCAATAATGATTATTTAATAAATAAATGTCACTGCATTATTCTATGATAAATATAATAAATATTAAATTCAAAAAAATGAAAATAAATATTTATTATTATTTAAATCAATTATTATTTCGAATAACTTGTGATTAAATTATGTCAATCAACCCAACCTAGATAAATATTATTTATTCTAACCTATTAAATTCATTACTTGAATTTAACTGAGATTACAGATACACTTAGTGTGTGATCCTCTAGGCCTATTTTTTAGTGGAATTAGGAATTTCCATATAAATTAAAAGTTTAGTGTCTAGAAACACACCAAGGTACCCATATAGAAACAAGTTAATGTCGCAATGACATCCAAACTCCTATAAACACTTACAGTGTAATATAATCCCTTTATCGCAATATCTTAAATCAAGCAGGTTGCATGTTGGTCCATCAACTTATATGTTTGATGTATCTTTATTTGACTTTAGGGAATTAAACTCACCCACTGAAGACCAAGGAAATGTATTTATAAATGCACTTTCATTCCCTTTAAAGGGCCTAAGATATCAAATTTATTCAAGGGATATAAGGAATAAATCATTTCTCGCATTATCCATTAATGCGTTATCACTTGTGACGCACTCAATGTATCCTACCTTTCCACGAGAATATGTTGTATAGGTTTTTATCAATACATCAAAGTACATGAGTCATGATATCCATTAATTATAATCATAAATTCTAAGTATCAATACATATATCCTCATATAGGAACATCTAATTACACATGGAAATGTGTATTTCTTATTGACAAGTTTATTCTTTGTCTTGGATATTACCTAGATTGAACACCATGTGAAGGTGTATCAATATATTATGAGCCTCCTACCCCTGATATATTGTATCATTTGTGCCTTGTTAGAAAAATTCATACATCCATAGAATAAGATTTAAGAATAATATTGTGGAACCTCTTGATTCACATCATAGTGGGGAATTGTTATGACCTTTTAGTATAAAACGTGTTATTAGGAAATTATCACATACAATAATCATGTAAAGGAAAAAACATGATGCAATAAAAAACTTCATTAATATCGAAAAACATGTAATAAAGTACTAAGAAAGTTGGTTTTAGGGAACCAACTCTAAAAGTTAGCTCAAGTTGGAGTTGTGGCTTATCAGTTTTCATTACCCCAATAGATGAGTCACAGTGATGACATATTCCATGTATTGCAACTTTAACATAATCTTCATGAAGATTATTAAATCATTGATTGGGGATAACTTGATGTTTAAGATGGTGTGATATTCGAGAAGTGTCCTATCGAGATTCAGGACTATTAGGATAAGGTGTTGTATGGGCATGATATCTCATTAGTTCATGTCATGTGGCAGCGTTGTTGATTGGAATAGAGAACTTGGGAGTGAGAGTCATATATTTTTGTTCAATATCTACAGTTTTTTGGTGTTTGATCTTAATCTCTCTGGTGCTTTATTTAATCCTTTTTGGGATGCTTTGTAAACCTTTGGTTGTTTTATGTATTTTTTATCTTCCTTGGTATTGTGCATTTTTTTCCTTTACCTTGAGATGTATCTCCCCCAGGAGATTTTTTTGTGGTTATATAGTGATTCTATAAAATTTCACACTTTGTTCCTCTGGTGGGTTGGTTGTGTTCTTGGTGTAGAAGGGCCTTTGAGCTATCTCGTTAGGTGGTTGTTCGGACCCCTTTTCTCCATCCCGAGTTTGTTTTAAATTCTCAAATGTGAGAATTGTTTGAGAGTTATCTAATGTAAGGTCCCAAATTTTCTAATTATTTCACTTTATAAGCTTGAGGTAGGAGTAGGTTTTCAGATGCTATAAATATGGCTGTCAGAGGAATTCATGGTGTGGATGGTAATTCATGACACAAATCCTGATTAACGACCTAAAGGGTTTTATGTAACGCCATGATCTTAGTTACCCAAAGTCAGTGCATTATTACATAACATTTGCATGATCACAAGAGATCAAGTCTCGAAATACCGGTTATTTTACTAGACTTAGAAGTTATAGATATATACATAAGTTTTACATTACAACATGAAATAGAAAAAAAACATTGTGTCCTCTTTGAACACACTCATATACCTTAGCCTATTCCTGTAGGTTAATCATAATATACTTCTTTGCATCCTAGGAAAAATAAAACATAGAAAAGGGTGATCTCAGATGCTCATTAAGGATAAAAATATAGCGTAAACTATCATAAATAAGCATAAACATTTAAGGCAATGTATAAGACTAAAACACAATCCTTTTAAACTTAAACTTCAGCATAATATGGAAAAGATAAATCAAATAATTCCATTTAATAATTTATGTGTATATTCTACTAGTCGAATAACCACATGTAATATCAATATCCAGTTTCATAATGATGGAATGCATAATTTTGGACATCATAACCACATAGTAAAGACCTCGTGCCAAGACTACAAATAAGATTCTGTCGAGTCCTTGTTCCAAGACACTAGTTTGTATCATGATACCTATTGATGCATCGAAGAACTATAGTGGGCTCCACATGTCACTTATTAAGTCCAATTCATTCCTCATATGAAAAGGATGAAACATAACATAAACATTCGTATTAAAACTAGCATACGAAATGTTAATACTTTAACCATAAACCATGAATGGTATAAAAATAACACATCCATAGTTAAACATATAAAAAACCTTCAATACAATATGGAATATTTTATCATAATAAATCAACTTCAAACAATTGTAAAATCCATCAAATGATGTTGACATAAATGAAATCAAAACTATTTGAGAGAAATATCTCTTTCTATTTTAAAATCATTTAAAAGTCACATAATTATAAAAGAAAACATTTATTTTGAAAATATTCTTATAAGATTTTAAGGGAAGCTTAAAAGGTGTTATAACGGCCGAAAATAGCCTTACTCTCCGTATAAGTTAAAAAAACATTCTTTACTTAATTTTGTCAAAAAGGTCATAAAGGACCTTGTTTGGAAAATGATGGAAAAATTCCTTTATAAAAATTTTATAAAAAGTCAAAAAAGGGTATAAATGAATTTAACCCATAATATATGAAATAGTAAAATTATTTTGAAATACATTTTTAAGAAACACGGATGTGGATGATAAAGAGGTCCCAGTAGATACTCACATATAAACAACCTCGGATAATGAAGAGATTGTAGAATTAACCCTTACCTTGTAATTTTCCTTGGTCGAGGGTACATTAACCTCCTGTATAATAGTTAAATAATTTTTATTAAATTATAAAAGAATCAAATACACAAATATTATATCATATATGATCTTCTAATATTGCTTTATTAATAATATTTCAGTAGTATCATTGTTTTGGGTGTTAACTGATTCATTTTCCTTTATATGCTTTGTTACGTAAGCCATATTTGTTATGAATATGATGTATTTGATTCATATCCAGAATTATATTAAGTTCTTAAACATTATTTTTAATCATAAAATTAAAATTATTCTTGAATGATTACGATGGGGAATGAATCTCATCGCGTTCGTGGAGACGGTAATCCGTACGTACACACGAGCGACAATATCATTCTATTGATGATGAAATCGTATGTAATTGGATGGTATATCATATATACAGAATAATTAACATTTTATATTTATTATTTACATAAATTATACTCATTATTATATCCATCCAAATAATGAAGTGTTTAATAACAAACTACACCACGATGTGGAGACGGTAAGCCGTACGTACGCACGTATGGTGACTTTGTCATTCATAGGATGGATAAAATAATGAATATAGTTGTTCCATATTTATAATAACATCACAGTAAGTATAAGGTACTAGATTTATTATTTTGGTATGGAAACAACAAAGAAATAGAAAGTGGAAGAAGAATGGAACTTTGAAAGAGGTGGTGAAATTATTACCTCTTCTTCGGGTGATTCCTTTTGATTTGATCAAAAGGGATCCTTAGGTTAGATTATGATCAAATTAAGGCCTATAGGTTGAATTGAGGGTAGTTTTTAGGATATTTGATAAGTTTTTGGATGATCCAAATGGATTTGGAGGTGTGATTTTAAGAGCAGGGGAAGTACCCTTTTATAAGAGAGGTGAGGGTCACTTTAGGAAAAGCTTGAAATATTAATTTATTATAAAATCATATTCAGTTTATAATGGCTCCAAAAGGATTTATTTCAAGTTTAAGGTGGGTATGGGTCTAAAACATCTCAACCAAGGGGTTTTAGATAGTATTAGGTCACCATACTAACCTTATATTTTAGATTTAACTCTTAGTTAAATAGTTTAACTTTTAACATGTATTCTTGTAATATTATAATAAATGGTTAATAAACTTACTATAAAAATCCAAGAGAACTCCAAGTGGTTAATTATTGATATATATAACATTATCTAAGTACTTTTTCCAAACCTTATATTTTTAGTAATATTATATCAATTAATAATATAGTATTTGTTTTAAAAACTCATTTTTGTCAATTTTGACACTATTTAGTATTTAGTTTTTGTGAAAGTCGTAAAAACTTTATCACTTAACAAAAATTATTTAATCAACTCTAAAATGTAATATTAACCTAGAAAATTCTTAGAATACATCAAAAGTCTCAATTTAAAATTATATTAATATTTATAATATCAATTATTTTAATCTTTCAATAATAAGGTAATTACTGCATCATCATTGTGTCATAAATATATTTAATTATTTAATGTATAAAAATTATAAATAAAATAACATTATGTAGGAAATATTTTTATATTTATAATTAATATTTATATTCAAATTTATCTTATGTATAACCCTATATTAAAAAAAATAGTTATGAAAATTTGAATTTAACACTTTTAACTCTTCTTTAAATAAAATAATAATAAATGTCCTAGTTTAATCCAAGTGGATCAAAGAGAATCATATTTTATTACTAAGGTTGATTTTGGTCGAAATACACTTATACAATAGAATTAGGACATGTGTTAGGATAATTATAATATCATTTTTATCTTAAATTACCCTATTTACTTTTAGCCATGGTAAATAAAATTAAAAAGTTACTATTCACCAAAAATTATTTTCATCCTATTGAACCACATTTTACTTACTGATGTCAACCATGTCTCTAAGATTTTTTAAATTCAATTCACAGAAGTGGTAAAATTATGTTTTATGCAAATTTTCAAATGTTCCTAGAAGGTGGGTAAAAGAAGTTAAAAAGTTCAATAAAATTTTATACATCTAATTTTATTATAAAATGACTCCAATGAATTACATTGAACTAATATAGGAATCATGAATCTATTTTGACTTAAAATAAATTTAAATAAAATAAATAATTATTTAAATAAAAAGTCGGTTTTAAATAATAACGCAATGTTTTTCACTATTCATCAAAAATTGAAAGTTTTCAGAAAAATACCAAAAATTCACCCAAAGCTAATTTTGATATTACAAATTCAAGAATGAAGTCCATTTTACAAAATAAAATTTATAAAATTTCAAAAAGTGGGTATTACTATTCATAACGGGTAGTTTGATTGGTCATTGTGTGCTAGAACTCGAAGTTGCGTACAACGCATGCTATTACATTATTCAAAGAGAAATGTACCGTGGAAACATGGGGTGTTACATTTTGAGGTGGAATTTGATGGTTCTTCCCAGAAATAATTCATGACATGAATTGGTAATTCATGGTATGAATGGTTTTTTTAGTTTTAGGTATGAGATGACTTAATTTTTAGTAGATGCTCAACCGGTGGAATTCATATCATGGATTGGACTTACACACTGTGAATGGGGATTTTTTTAGCTAAGTTATAAGTTCGGGATCCCCCTTAGGTTTATATTATTTTGAATCTCTACTCTCAAACCCTATGTTACCATGAATTATTTTTTGAATTCCTTTTAATACCCTTGAGTAACACCCTGAGATTTTAAAATAACATTATATTTGATAGCTTACGTTGAACAGAACAACGAGCTTAAATGAACTCAAAAATATTATTAATTTTACTTGAATGTTATGAAATAGCTGTTAAATTGGACGGTGTGAATAAGATTAAATATTTTATAAAATAAATATAATGTTCATATTCAATACAAATTTAACAATTCTTAGGAAATGAACACATAATTTTTAGTAAAGTTATTTTATTCTTCAAATATATGTTTTCTTTAAAAAATTAGTTTTATTACTATCTTTGAGAAATTAAATATAATTAATTTTTTAAAATTTTATAAAATTTATTTGAAAATATAAGATTAATTTTTAGACTCATCATTTCAAAATTAACTTAGGGTAATTTTTTGGGAATTTTCTAAAAAAATTGATTTTTAGGTTAAAAAGTGAAAATACTATTTTTAGGAAATACCATAACTCTTATGAAAATTATTATTATATTATCATGATTTCAAATTTATTAAACATTATTATTGATAAAAATTTATCTGATTAATGACATTATACATAAGGTGTTACATTTAGTAACACATGCTTAGCAACTTTGAAAACCACAATTTTAACCTTAAAAACAATTTTTATGAGTTATATGTGTAACATATTTACAATTTATTTTTATCACTTATATAAATTGAATAAAGTAAAATGGATTACATATTTGGAAACAGGATTCCCAAATTAGGTTATAAGGTCATTTTTAATTTTATTCATAAAAAAGTTGTTGCGGTAAAAAAAATAATTACCACAGTATAGGTAAAATAATGTAATGAGTCAGAGTTAAAAGATAAAATCTTAAAATACCTAAAAACTGAAAAATTAAATGAGTGATTGATGTGTTTATAAAATTTTAACATCATTTAAAACATTAATTATCAATAAAATTTGATGTAATTAATTCCACCCAAATTTGGTTGGCTTTAAATATAAAATAATCATTATTTAATCTCTTAAAACCACCCCTCCTCAAGTATAAATATCACCCCTCACCACCCCATTTTTCCTCAAAATCCTTGAATCTTTTAAAATATCTTCTAAACCTTATCCTCCCCACTATCCCCACATAAAATTGCTTCTTGTCTCACTAGAATTCCAATTCCAAGTTCCTTAATAGGTCCTTCAAGGAGGTGATATTCAAGAGATAACTTTCTCAAAATAGCCTCTCTTAATTTTTTTTATTTTTCTACCTTCTCCTCATCTCCTTCATCCATAAATTCCTAATTAATATATTATAATTCATATACTTTAATTTATTTTTCTAATGGAATATATTATATCCATACTGATAGAGAAAATATTTTCAATTAATTTATATTGTATATCATTGTTTTAAACCCACAAAAGTGTTCTGCTAAGATTAATTGTTTCATTTTTATGATAATGGTGTTATTTTGAGCGGAATAGTAAAAATTGGCCATTTTGGATTTTTAACAGTTTTAAATTATTTCTGTAGTTTGGTCATAACATTATCTACACGGATCCAAATTGCAAAATTCTTTCTTTTACATATTCTAAACATTCATATCTTAATTTACTATTTTTGTACTAAAAGCTGAATCAGTCATATGGAAGCTCAAAAGAAGCTCAAAGTGGGAGAAAGAAAACTGTTTTCAGTTCTGCCTAGTTTTGGTGTGGGATCCATAACTCATCAATGGTGGGCCCAAATGTTGTGATATTTGGTGAGTGGATGCGCAAGGAGTTTTGGAGAATATTTTATGAAAGAAGGACCGCGTGAATTGGCTGTTTATAGGGTCATTAAATCACCTTAAACCGGAGTATTGCGTTTTGGAGAGTCTGAATGGACAGAATAAAAGTTCAGAGTAAAACGGCCTTAACTCTCAGAATACATGTCCAAATCCGATGAGATTTTTAGGGGACACGGAAAAGGTAATTATGAACAACATTAAAGAAGGTCTCAATGCGTGAATATGTCATTTAATGGGGATACAACGCGTCAACATTCGGGAGATAAATTATGGCTATAAAAGGAGGAGAGCTCCACCCTCTCAAATCATCACATTCTCCATCCCATTCCTTCCGGGACACCAAGGAGGAGAACTTCTCAGATTTATCTTTTATTTCTTTTCTTTTTCATAGTTTTTTAATGCCTTCTTCTTCCCCATTCATCTCGATTACCCTTACCATGGTGGGGTAAATATTTGGAGTGATTGGGGAAGGGTTGGCTTTCTACATTGTAATGCTTGAGTTCTTGGACACAATTGAATAAATTTCTTTATTATTTAAAGTTGTTTTCAATTTATTATAGCGGATTTCATTATCAAGTGTGATCGTTCTTGAATATTAATTCCGTTATTGATTTTTTCCTTGGTAAAATAATCATAATCTCCATCCACTAATTTTTGGTTTATATACGATGGAATAAACCAGGAATTAGTGGTGAAGTACTTGACGATCGTCAGTACGTGTAAAAGGTGTAGTGAATGTTCTTGATTGTTTAGGATAAACAAAACCTGATCGGGTATTGCCCACTTCAATTAAGGATACTCAATACAACTATTTTACACATGTAAGGAGAGTTGACCAAACCGAGATCTTGGTAAGGTTTTTTGTCACAATAATAATTTCACCAAGGAAGTGAGAGGAAACGATTGTGGAAACTCACTTTAATCAACAAAGAACAAGAGGTTTGAATTAAATTGAACAAGGATAGCATTACAATTAGGAAATCGACCCCGACCTAATCACCCTTTTTAATATCGTAGTCTTTCAATCATTTTAATTTCAAATTTCATTTCAAAAACACAACATTTTTACCCTTGTTTTAAAGTGACAACCTGTTTTGTGTACACTCCTCTTCGGGAGACATCCTAGGTCAACCAAATTACTACATTTTAACTTAGGAAATAATTGTTTTGCCACGCCCTATGACAGGCGTGTGTCAAACTTGGTGTCGTTGCAGGGAGGTAAGTTCCACAAACTAATTGTAAATATTTGACTTTTTCAATTTAAAAAAAAATTAAAAAATATTTTGCCATGTTTTTTTCAAATGATTATTTCTTTAATTCATGGAAAAATTACCCACCAATGCAAGAACCAATTATTGAATCACCTTGGTATATAGAGTATAAAGTTTATTTCTTGGATAAACAAATTCGTGGAGCTCAAATCCAAATCATCATAGAGGATGAATTCAAGGATCTCATTGGAAACCTTAAAGAGAACCTCGAATACCCAGTGTTAGAGGGATTAGCCAGAGAATTAATTGAACTTCAGGAGTATTTTCCAGAATTTTATCAAGAAATGATCAAAGTACAACACCAAGAAGAATTTCACAAGGATATTGAAGCCCAATTTGAAAGAATTAGTCAAACAGTTAAAAACCTAGAGACCTCAATACAGTGGATAGCAGAACAATTACATGCATCCCAGGATCAACAACTGGAGCCAGAACAAGAACCAAAACCAGAAAAATTGGTGGAAGAAGTATCCCCCCAAATATTTCAAGTTGAAGAACCCATGGAGTCCTTGATGAAATTAAAAGAAGATGCATTGAGCCGAACTCAATCAATGTTGGAGGAGAGTGATGAAGAATATTTAACTATTTAAATGCATATTGGAGATAAAAATGATCTGGATAACTTCTGGAATGAGTGTGAGGAACTTCTTGAGCCAACTATTCCTCATAATGATTCAACAACATTGAAGGAAGAAACCAACCAAGCAGTGGAATTTGAAGAGAAGATAGAGGAATCTGATTTCTTACCTCTATCTAGGGAAATTTATCTCCAACAAGCACCTCCCATTAAAGAAGCAATTGAATCCAAACATGTTCAGGGAGTCAATCTTTTCATAAACTCATTATCTTTTGATTTTTTTGAAACTAAATTGAGTATTACCTCCCCTTCTTTTAATTTTTCAGATTTATCCAACACATGTATTTCCTTTTAGGAAGATGATGAAAAAGTATATTCATCCATGGAGGAACATCTAGAGCTCCACAAACATATTGAACATTTAATGGAGGGAGTACAAGAGAAGATCAAAGTGGATATTCTGGAGGAAAATGAGACACAAGATACATACTTTTAAAGGGAAGAATTTTATATTGATTCTTCATGCTTTAATTTTTTTCAAATAGAATTAAACTCTGACATTCCCTTTGATTTTTCCATAGATGTATCATACCTTCAGTAACCACTGGAGAATAAAGAAGATGTTGTTCATGTGGAACCCAAGAAAGAGGAGGACTCATTTATTGTTCTAACCCCATCATGCATGTTGTATCTCATTACATTAGGGGTGGACTTGGTATGCTATATCAACGGAGTCCTCAACAATAAGGAACAAGTGCATGTTGGAAAGAATAATTTTTATTGGTTCATGAGCAAGAAACTTCACCCACCATCATATTGGGGATAACCGATTAGAACTTCTCCTCTAGAGGCAGTCAAAACCCAGGGCCCACTTGGGGGATTAAACCAAGTTTTATCCTTCTATTCTCATCCTATTTCTATTTTCATTTCTTTCAATAAATATATTATGTTTTCTTTTGTTCTTTTATTTGTAGGTTTTCAGAGTGCAACACTTAGGAGGTTAACTCAATGTTGCACTGCAAATAAATCAGGTTGTACCTCTCCTTCACACTTTCTTGATGTTTTGATTCATTTTAAAATTAGCTTACATGTTAAATCAACTTGAATGCATTGAGAAAACTACAATATTTAAGTGTGGGGGAGGGAACCTTTATAGTAAAGGATTTTCATTTGATGTTTGTTTTCATAGAAAAATAAAAAAATTGTGTGTTTTCAAATTTTTGTGTGTTTATTTTTCAATTTTTGGTGTGTTTTTGAAACTTTTGAGTTGAAATGATTATCATTACTATTTTTGAAACCCATGTCAATGAGTGAACCAATCCATTTCATGAAACAGAGCTTAAATGAATGCTGAAATAACTTTGTTTCAAGTTCAAATATTTTGTAATTTCATGAAAAGTACACTTATTTTTTAAACCCATTCCATATTTCACTGTCTATATCTTTGAAATCAATTTCCTGTGAGGCTTCTGAACCATTTTTGTCATATTCTTTTTATTCACCTCATTTCTTGAGAGAACCAGACCATGCTTGATTAAACCAGATTTGATTTATTCCTTTAAAAACTTGAGGGTTTGGGGTACGTGTGTTTTAAATGATTGAGGCATTTATTTGGTTTGAATCCCCCTTTTCAAAATAATCCTTTTCATTATGGACCATAATTACATTTATCCTTCATTGTAACCCCTAGTAGCCATGAATTGCCTGTTAGGTTAGCCACATTACAAGCCAATTTTCCCTATCCTACCTGCTCTTGAAGTGAAATTGCATGATCTAGTTGAACTTAAGTGTGGGGGAAGATGTATTGTGGTGTACTACCTCATTTGGTGATACTTTGGGTGGAAAATAAACCGTGTAAGAGATGTGTGTGATGCTGAAAAATTATTCTGTTGAAAGATGTGCCTTTTCTGGAGCTTTTATGATAAGAGAAGTTGTGCCTTTCTGGAGCTTTCAAGAAAAATCACTTTTGAAAGGATTGAAATTTTTTCTACTAAGATGATTGAATGTTGATGGAACCTATTTTCTACAAATGGGAAGTGAAGGAGACCATACTTGAGTAAAAATTAGAATCTTGCAATTTTACATCAAAAAGAGCCAAGCCCTCCTTTTTCAGCCTCAGAATGTTTAACATATAAATCCTACCAACCGAAAGCTACAGAACAACCCTGAAAAGTCCTCATGAGAAACACATTTCCTTGACTCTCATCATGTGGAGAAGTTGGAATTTATCAAGCCTATGGTGACTCTTGTGTGAGTTTGGATGAGAAAAGCCTTGTTCAGCATTTACATTTGTGAGATGAGAGAAAATTCATGTGAGGTAGGTGTTTTGTGTGCATGGGATAATAAATGAAGTGGAAATATATTAAAATAATAAATGGAGAACTTGAAATAACTGTTTTTGATGAGGCATGATATCTTTTTGTTTCTTGTAATTGATTTGATAGATCTCATTGATATGTGTTTTGGATTTGATTTGATTTGATTTTTACTTGTCCAGGAGTCCAAGTGCTAAGTGTGGGGGAATTTATAGAGAAAATATTTTCAATTAATTTATATTGAATATCATTGTTTTAAACCCAAAAAAGTGTTCCTCTAAGATGAATTGTTTCATTTTTATGATAATGGTGTTATTTTGAGCTGAATAGTAAATATTGGTCATTTTGGATTTTTAACAGTTTTAAATTATTTCTGTAGTTTGGACATAACATTATATAAACTGATCCAAATTTCAAAATTATTTCTTTTCCATATTCTAAACATTTAGGGATTCATTTACTATTTTTGGACTAAAATCTGAATCGTCCATATGGAAGCTCAAAAGAAGCTCACAAATGGGAGAAAGAAAATTGTTTTCAGTTCTTCCTAGTTTTCGTGTGAGATCCATAACTCATCCATGGTGGGGCCAAATGTTTTTATATTCGGTGGGTGGATGCTAAAGGAGTTTTGTATCATCTTTTATGAATTAAGGACCGCGTCAATTGGCTGTTTATGGGGTCATTAAATCACCCTAAACCGGAGGATTTCGTTTTGGAGAGTCTGACTGGACAGAATAAAATCTCAGAGTAAAATGGTCATAACTCTCGGAATACATGTCTAAATCCGATGTAATTTTTAGGGGACACGGCCAAGGTAATTATGAACAACATTTAAGAAGGTATCAATGTGTGAATATGTCATTTAATGGGGATAAAATGCATCAACATTCGGGAGATAAATTTTGGCCATAAAAGGAGGAGAGCTCCACCCTCTCAAATCATCTCATTCTCCATCCCATTCCTTCCGGGACACCAAGGAGGAGAACTTATCAACTTTATATTTTATTTAATTTATTTTTCATAGTTTTTTAATGCCTTATTCTTCCCCATTCATCTCTATTATCCTTACCATGGTGGAGTAAACATTTGGAGTGATTGGGGAAGGGTTGGTTTTCTACATTGTAATGCTTGAGTTCTTGAACGCAATTGAATAAATTTATTTCTTATTTAAAGTTGTTTTCAATTTATTATAGAGGATTTCATTATCAAGTGCGATCATTCTTGAATATTAATTTCATTATTGACTTTTGCTTTGGTAAAATAATCATAATCTCCCTCCACTAATTTCTGTTTTATATACGATGGAATAAACCAGGAATTAGTGGTGAAGTACTCAACGATCGTCAGTACGTGTAAAAGGTGTAGTGAATGTTCTTGATTGTTTGGGATAAACAAAACCCGATCGGGTATTGCCCATTTCAATTAAGGATACTCAATAAAACTATTTTACACATGAAATGAGAGTTGACCAAACCGAGATCTTGGTAAGGTTTTCTCTCACAATAATAATTTCACCAAGGAAGTGAGAGGAAACGATTGTGGAAAATCACTTTAATCAACAAAGAAGAAGAGGTTTGAATTAAATTGAAAAAGGATAGCATTAAAATTAGGAAACCGACCCCGACCTAATCACCCTTTTTAATATCATAGTTTTTCAATCATTTTAATTTCAAATTTCATTTCAAAAACACAACATTTTTACCCTTGTTTTAAAGTGACAACCCGTTTTGTGTGCACTCCTCTTCGGGATACATCCTAGGTCAACAACATTACTACATTTTAACTTAGGAAATAATTTTTTTTCCATGCCCTAAGACAGGCGTGCATCACATACCTTTTATTATATCCTCCTATTCAAAGAAACAAAAATATTGTCCAAATTATGGCGGTTAACCGTCTCTGTGGATAATGATTTTTTGTTTTCCATTACCACATTCATGGTTGGTCATAAAAGTAATATTCAAGTTAAATAATATTTTAATAGGTATATTATAACTTATTCCATGTTTTGGAACTAATATATAAATATAATATTAAATAAAATGAAACTAGTTCATGATGGTCGGAAAAACAGCCAAATTAAACTAAACATTTATCATTAACATTTTATCAAATGAATCATCCTAATGTAAGAAATAAAAATGATATATGGGAATATTTAAACTTTTTTAAGTGCATTTATACCATTTCATTTCACTTATGGAGTTTTATTTTCACTTTATAATAAAATTCATAATTATACGCAAGTGAACCGACCATGAAACCATGAAACAAATGCACCTGAAACAATGAAAATAATGAAATATTATTAATGAAAAGGTGGTGGAATGTTATAAAAGTATCATATAAGGTATTATAAATATTAATATGGTTCTTTATAAATTAATAAAATTACTTAAACCTTTATACAAGAATTCAAAAGTATGCAAAACTAAAGGGAAGAGTGGGGTAAGGGTTTCTCATCTCACTTTTACATCTATGAGATATATGCCTTATTCACCACTTATTTATTTTGTATATTGTATATAATTCCCCTTGATATATCATATCATGAATCTCATTATATTCATGGTATTAAATGTTTCATTTTATAATTATTACTATTATGGGGTATACGATTTGACTGATTATAAGTGGTAAGGGAATTCTTAACCCAATTTCCATTATTTGGGTTAAAATTAAACTTCATTAATAATGACTTACTAAGATTATGTATGAAATGAAATTTTATTTTATTATGTTGTATTTCCACTTGTTTTATGTGTATTTATAGCAGATACACATTATCTAATCATTTTATTAATTCTCACTTTAATGATATGATATTTTTAAGATACTTTTTTTCTAAATTACCTTTTTAAAATTTTCTTTAAAACACTATTTTTATTCCATGACCATTTTTTCTAATATTGTTTCAAAAAAAATTATTATTCTCATATGATTATTTAAATTCATTTTTTCTCATGTTTTACTAGTTTATTTCAAAGAAATTAATTTCTTTATTATGTGCATAGCTTTAGATTTTAAAAAATATTTTCAAAGTAAAAGGGGTATTTTCCTCAAGAAATATTCTAATAATCTCTTTAAAGTATTTTCATCTATTTCAATATCCTTTTTTGAATATTATGTTAAGTATGTAATATAATAATACCATTAATCATATTTCTTTGGATGGTTTATGATCAGTTTGACTGGGGAAGTGTTGATATTTCGTATAACTAGTTCTTCCAATATGGACATCTATTGATTTGTTAAGGCATATTGATTCAGTTATATTATTTATTCATGTGATGAATGCATTGGACTTAGTAAGTGACAGGTAGGTCCTGCTATATCCCCTTGATTCATTGATAGGTCTCATGAGACAAACCATATTGGGTTTTGGACAAGGCCTTACCAATTTATTTTTATATGTCATGGCACAGGGCCTTGATGGTATTTTCATATGTCTTGGTTGAGGCCTCAATGGTGAGTTTTAGATGTTTGGTATTATGAATTCTATCATTATGAAACTAGTTATTTATGTCCATGTGATTATTTTGATTTGTTAGAATATATATGGATATGATTCGAGCAAGTGTGATTATTTTATATGGAATTATTTGATCATGATTTATTCATTCCATATTATTTCTTTTCATGCTCAATTTATTGATTAAATGGAATGTGTTTTCAGTTTTTATCTTTCTATAATTGTTTGTGCTTATTTATGATAGCTTCTTTTGTATTAATACCCTTACTGAGCATCTGATCTCACCCATTTCTTATGTTTTATTTTTCCTCAGGATGCCAAGAAGTTTCTTATGAGTGATATGCAGGGTTAAGCTAGGAGAATAATGGTGTTCTTAAAGGATTCTATATGTTTTATTTTATATTTTTAATTTTAATGTAATGTTCAAATATGTATCTAGTTTTTTAAAACTGATAAAATGTTCAATCCTTCGGGATGTGATTCCTTGTATATTATGCCATTGTAATAAAGTAACCATTGACTCTAGGATACTAGGTTTAGGGTCTTTATAGTTGGTATCAAAGAAAGTTTAGTAGTAACTTTGGAAACTAGATTTAGAAAAACATAGACTTGGGAAACATAACCCTATAACAGACTTTGAGAATATTCCCAAAGCAACCAAGCTTATAGTTTTGATATTAGTTATACATAAATTTTTATTTATGTTAAGTGTTTTATTAGTTCAGATTTATGAATTATGATTAATAACCTAATCTAGTGTATTCCATTTTTTAGAAAATGTCACATAGAATATGGGATTTAAATCATATCAATTCACATAATACATGCAGGTATTTCCCTCCTAGACAAGATAATGATGTTTGAGTTAGAGCTGCAACTGGAGCTGAACAACTTATAACTATATTGGGATAGCTGACTCAGGTTACAAGCAGTAACCTTACCTATATGAAGCATCTTGATCAATAATATAGTGTAATAATGTTATACCACTTCATGTGACAACAAATTTCATCATTAAATGGGACTAAAAACCATTTGTGGTTGAGCAATGGATAAGTTCTTTAGAGAAGATATTTATCACTTTAGGAAGTAATGAAAGGGATAAGGTTGTCATAGTATTTTATCATCTCTTGGGAGATACAGATCAATTGTGGTCATTAATTCAAAACACTGAGGAGGAGGAGGATATATAAAACATTTAATTGAAGGATTTTAAAAAATATATATTTGAAAATATTTTCCACGCGAACAACAAGTGAATATGGAGCGACAATTCTTAAGTTTGATAAAAAAGGAGAATGTGAATGTTTCTAATTATGAATCCAACTTTACAAGGTTATTAAGTCATGCCACGGACTACGTATATAATTCAAAGAGTAAGATTGACCATTTTTTACGGTATTAAACCAATCATTCAAAGGTAATTGGTCTCCCAAACATTTTAATCATATGAATATATATTATTTTATGTTATCATGATAGAGAAGTAATTTTCTAAGTCTTATGGATGTGAATGAAAACAATAAAATAAGAGGATGGAAGAAAAAAAGATAGATAAAAGGAAGAAGGGACATAAGACTTTTCCCACGTGTGATAGTTGTGGAAAGAAACATCGCAGTACTTGCCTGAAGGGAATGAGAGTTTGTTACAAGTGTGGAGAGAAAGGACACTAGACTTGTTATTTTAAGGGAAAGAAAGAAGTTTTAAATATGAAATGTTTCAACTGTAAGGAGATGGGGTATTACACAAACAAATTCCCAAAGCATCAAGGGAATATCTCTCAGAATAAGCTAAGGGATCAAGGTCAATCTTATGTTATTGATATAGATGAAATTGAATGATTATTGTGCTTGTGTTTTTTGGATCCAAGAAAAATGTTTTATGAAATTATCATTATAAGAAATATGAAACATATAAGGAGTGTACTACAATACTTTTTCTTTAATATTTGAGAGCATACATTGAATAGTACCAATGACCACGAAATGTGATTTAATAGAAATTTGATCTTTTTTAAAACACATGTTTGGAGGAAATATAACCCTTAATATGTTCCTAATGTTGAGATAATGATGTTGGTATGAATATATGATTAAAATGGATAAATTAAATTGGATAGTACTAACTACCTTGGAGCTGATTAATGATTTGTTGACAAAGTGGTTTATGATAACATTGATGGAGTTAACACCATTTTTAGATTTAAGTAAAATATCCAATAATATATGTTTTACTTATTGAATAAGGAAGAATTCATGTTTTCAAAAAATATTTTACAGTAATTCATGTTATTACCATGTTTCAAGAGAATACATTATGAAGTTATTCATATGTTTGGTATGTGATGATTAAGATCTACTTCATGTTTTTAAAAAAAATTAATGGTAAGTTAATTTTGGAAATTTAGTAAACTTATTTATAATGTTTTGGATTTTGATCTTTTGGAAGAGTCATAATGTTAACCATTTATGAAATGGTTTAAGTTGAACTTTGGATGGGGTTTTATAGATTAATATATTTATGAATATTGGATAACTTATTCCAACCATATTGGTGTTGAAAAATAGTTTGAGATAGACATAATTATTTTCCACTCTTTATGAATCTTACAATCTATTAAAAGTGGATTTTAGTGCTTTGGTCATAAAAAAATAATTTTGGGATATTTGTTTCTTAGAGTAAGGGATGATATTATTATGAACTTTTTCACTGTATTACCAAAGAATCCAAGAAAAAATTATGAAATATAGGTTATTATATTTTTTGGAATGAAAAATGAAATGTATGAGATAACCTTTTTGGTTAAAAACTTTCTTTAATATATTGAGGTTATTTTTGGAATTGTGTATGTAATGTATTAAAATAGTTTTAGAAAAATAACAACTCGTGGTTCGGGCAACAACCCCTCACATCCGACAAGGTCATAAGGTTTGAACCCACAATCGAAGGGTGATAAGGTTACATCACCTATCACTAGCCTACATGATGTCAGGGTTAGTATAACATAGTTTTATTTATTTAAATGGTATGAAAGATAAAGTATAAGTTCATTTTAGTAACCCTATATGATTAAGATAAATATAATATTTTATAATTTTATTTGAGGAATAAAGGTTGAATTGTCTTTTAGAGAAAAGATGATTTTATGATGGAAATTGTTTAAAGGGTGAAACTATACCTATAAAGTAAGTATATTTCCTTGTGTTCTTACTCTAGGAAGTAAAATGAATCCTCAACTCTAGGAAAAGTATTTTGGATCAAAAACATTATTTGTTTAATTTTCTTAATGATAAATCAATGACCTTTTAACCTATTATATATTTATGGTTTTTGATGGTAAAATTTCTAATAACCATGTTCTCTATCACTCTCCAACATAACTTGATAGTTAGATTTATTTTTTATGTCCTTGTTTTCACTTCCCACTGATGTTCTCCTATATAGAAACCTAGTTTTTTTGTGACCTTTGTATTTTCCTTTCCCACTTTTTAAGAGGAAGTTTTATTAACCCTTTTTACGGTGTGATATTTCTATAAGGGTGTTTTAAAATGTCAACTCCTTGATTACCAATCACAATTTTAAATAGTGAGTACATAATTTATTGAAGTAGGGTATAATTTAATGCCTAGAGATTTTAAAAGAACACTATGTTTGATGGATTATATTGAACAAAACACCGAGTTTAAACAAACTCCAAAATATTATTATTTTAACCCGACCATTATAAAATAACCATTAAATTGGTGGGTGTGAATAATATTAACTATATTATTAAATAAATATGATTTTCATATTCAGTAAAAATTTAATTATGCTTAGTAAATTAACACATAATTTTTAGTAAAGTCATTTTATTCTTCAAATATATGTTTTCTTCAAAAAACGATTTTTATTGATTTTTATGAGAAAATAAATATAATTATTTTTTGATAATTTTAGAAAAGTTATTTTAAAAAATAAACTTCATTTTTTTACTTATCACATCAAAATTATCTTAGGGTAATTTTTTGGGAATTTTATAAAAAAAGTTTATTTTTTGGTTAAAAAGTGAAAATATTGTTTTTATGAAATTCCATAACTCTTATGAAATAATTATTATATGATAATGATTTAAAATTTATTAACCCTAATTCTTGATCAAAATTTATCTAACTAATGGCATAATAGATAAGTTGTTACATTTATAAACACATTCTTATCAACTTTGAAAACCACAATTTTAACCTTAAAAACTGTTTTTATGAGTTATATGCGTAACATATTTAGAATTGATTTCTATAAATTTTATAAATTTAATAAAGTAATATTGATTCCATATTTGTAATAAGAGTTTCCATATTAGGTTATACATTCATTTTAATTTTTAGTCATAAAAAAGTTATCGTGGTAAAAAAATATTTATCGCAATATAAAATAATGTAATGGCTTAAAGTTAAAAGATAAAGGCATAAAATAACTAAAAACTAAAACATTAAATGGGTGTTTGATGTGTTTATTAACCTTAATAGTCCTTTAAAACATTAATTATCAATCAATTTTTTTTAAATTAATTCTACCCAAAATGTGGTTGGCTATAAATATAAAATAATCATTATTTAATCACTTAAAACCACCCCTCCTCAAGTATAAATGTCACCCCTTAGCACCCCATTTCTCCTAAAAATCCTTGAATATTTTCAAATATTTGTCAGAAAAACTCCTACCCACTCTTCCAACATCCAATTGTTGTTGGTATCACCTAAAGTCCAATTCTAAGTACCTTAAGGGGTCCATCAAGGAAGTGATATTTAATAGGTAACTTTCTCAAACAACCTCTCTTAATTTATTTTCTTTTTCTACCTTCTCCTCACTTACTTCATCCATAAAGTCATAATAACTCTATTATAATGTATATAATGTAATATTATGTTGTTAATGGAATATATTAAATCCATCCCTTTTATTATCTCCTCTTATTTAATGAAATGAAACCATTGCCCAAATTATGGCAGTTAATTGTCTCCATGGATAATGATTTTTCATTTTTCATTACCTCCTTCATGGCTAGTCATAAAAGTATTATTATAGTAAAATCAGATTTTAATAGCTATATTATAACTTATTTAATTTTATGGAACTAATATATAAATATAATATTAAATTAAATGAAATTAGTTCGTGATGGTTGAAAAAACTGCCAAATTAAACTAAAAATTTATTATTAACATTTTATCAAATGAATCATCCTCATGCAAGAAATAAAAATGATATATAGAACTATTTAAACTTATTGAATTACATTAATACCATTTCATTTCACTTATATATTTTTATTTTTATTTTATAAGAAAATCTATAATTATACATGAGTGAACTGACCATGAAACCATGAAATGAACACACCCAAAACAATGAAAATAATGAAATATTATTAATGAACAGGTAATAAGATGTTATAAAGGTATCATATAAGTAATTATAAATATGAATATGGTTTTTAATGAATTAATAACATTCTTTAAACATTTATACAGTAATTTAAAGTATGAAAAACTAAAGGTAAGCATAAGTTAAGGGTTTCTCATCTCACTTTACTTATATGAGATATATGTCTTATTCACCACTTATTTATTTTGTGTGGTGTATATAATGTCCCTTGATATATAATATCATTAATCCAATTATCTTAATGGTATTAAATGTTTCATTTGATAATTATTACTTTTATGGGGCATATGATTTTACTGATTACAAGTGTGAGAGAATTCTTAACCTAATTTCCATTCTTTGGGTTAAACTTCAACTTTATTGATAATGTATTACTAAGATTATGTGTGAAATGAATATTGATTTTCTTATATTGTATTTTCACTTATTTAATATTTATTTAAATATGATACATATAATCTAATCATTTTATTAACACTCACTTTAATGATATAATATTTTTAAGAGAATTTCTTTTAAAAATTTGCCTTTTTAAAATTTTCCTTAAAACACACTTTTTCTTACATAACCATGTTTTCTAAAAAAATCAAAATATATTTTTACTATTATCTTATTATAGTTCAAATTAGTTTTTACTCATGCCACGAACCAGGCCAGGTCGCCATCTGACTCGGTGCCTGACCCGGTCCACGACATGGCCCGAAGGGTGTTCTTGATCCCCACGGGCTGGCACAAGTGCCCGAGTATCAAACATTACATGGGAACGATTTACCCGAAATAAAAGATATAAAGACAAATAACAAGATAAACAAACTAAAACTGGATACATTCAACCAAACACGCCTTTAAACTATAACCAGATTTGCAGTTTACAATTCAACTAAAACCCAAAGGGAACTACAACAAAGACAGAAAACTAAAAACTCTAACTCAAGACTCCAAATGACATGAGAAGTCATACCTCCAAGATACCCACACCAACCTGCATGAGGAGACCAACAACAATCTGAAACACCATCACTAAGCACGATGCCACAACCTGAAACACACAAGAAACAAAGTCTACATACACCCAAAGGTGTATGTAGGGTGTGAGCCAAGAGCCCAGTAGGACGTCACCCAACAAAAAGGTTCCACATGTAAACATTAAATGACAAAAACATTTGTAGGCTAAATAAATGAAAGGACACCAAAGCTTAAACAACTTTAAAGAAATAGTTTCTATAAATAAAACACTTTAAAAGAAAACAACTTAAATAAAAATAAAATACCCTTACAGTTAAGAAAACCCAAACCTTCAAGAGAACCCAAATGCTACACTGCATGCTGACGGTGAGTGTATAGTAATCCAGGAGCACTAAAAGTGGGAGAGGCCCTAAAGGTACTAGAAAAAGGAATGGGACCCTAGAACATTGCATCTCGATGAACAGTATAGGAAACACAACAAAATACGTTCTCGTGCACGAGCCACTAGTAGGGCAACACATCCATAACCTAGTGGTCTCCAATCATCATCCAATGTTTAGTTAGTGTTGTAATCATCAAACCATCTAAGTGAAATCGGGCCAGAGCCACTTCCGAATCACTAGCACGCTAGATCTAGTCTGCCCACCTAGTACCCAGGCTTTCCCTTTTTATGCTCAAGATGTTTCAATTTCACATTTCATGTCAAACTCAGACAAATAAAACAAACAAGGTGTTACATAAACCCAACGCCACAGTTTCACACACACAAAAAACCATTTGACAAAGTACGCACGACAAAAGACTTTACCCAACTCAAATAAAACATGTTCTATATTTCTAATAATTGTTATTAAAAACATATTAAATTTTTATCATTAATAATTTTATTAAATCATATTAAATTCTTTGTAAACAAATTCTTTAAAAATAAACATAACACGGCTTTAACACACAAAAACAACTCAACCCTTTTTTATGACCAAACACACCCAACGCCACATCAAGAACACAAATTGCACACTTTGCGCATTTTCACAAAACAAACAAAAACTTTATAAAAGAACTAGAACACAAACATTGCACTTTGCACATTTTCACAAAACAAACACAAACTTTAAAAAAACACTGGAACACAAACATTGCACTTTGCACAAATGAAAAGCTAACTGCAAACATTATTAAACACTAACAATTGACTAAAGATAAGTTTTCAACCAATGAACGCACCCACCCATATGACATAATACCAAATACATCTAACACATGGAAGACTTCAAGAAAACCAAGTCCGCACCCAAAATAATTAACCACTGAAAATTATAAACTATCAAAGCAAGAAAATGAATTCATTAAATAATGTTTAAAATGTGGAACCACCCACCTCGATGTAGGGAAACACGAGACTTCCGTGCAAAATCATCAGCGCACGTCAAACGCACCACGACAACCCAAATAGAACCTAATAAATAACGCATCAGACCAATTATACCAAAATTGAACCAAACTCAATTCAAAACTCTAACCACACTCAACCAGGATTAAACAACAAGAAATCAAATAAAAATGAACTTACAGTGGGGGTGCGGGAGGTCGGCCGGAGGTCGACGGAGACTGCCGGAGTTGCGCGAGGAGGTGCGGGGTGGCTGTCCGGCAGCGCGAAGGGGTGCGGGGCGGCCAGTCGGCGGGGTCACCAGAAATAGGGGAGGTGGTGCCAGCAGGGGTTGGGAGACGCGACAGAGTGCGGGAGGCCAGCACTGCAAGTGTCGCTGGAGGGCCGGTAAGGCGGTCAGTGGGTGAGGCAGATGGCAGCGGCACGAAGGTCGGGATGGGGTCTTGGCATGACATAGTGGAGGAGGGAAATGGGGGGTGAGCGGGCTAGTGAGGGTGCGCTGGTAGGGGCTCCACCAGGATGGCGAGCGGGCTGGTGAGGATCGGCGAGGGAGGGAGCTGGTGAGGGTCGGTGAGGGAGGGGGTTGCGCGATAGGAAGAAGGGGGTAGGAGGTGGGTGTTCCATGATGGGGAGAGGAGGAAAAAGGGGTGTAGCACAACCCTAGCTCCAAAAAGAAAAGAAAATAACAAAAAAATAAAAAAAAATAAAAGAAATTAATAATAATAATAATAAAATTAACAAAACAATAATAACTGTAATAAACTAAAATAGGAATAATAATAATAATAATAATAATATTCTCAAATAATAATATTATTATTACTATTAAAACAATTAATTTTAATTTGTATCCAACTCTTATTATATTATATTATTTTTATTTTACAACTCTTAATTTTATTTCTTCATTATTAATTCATTTCATTTAATTAATTGGATATCGGCAGGTCACCCAGTGGACCAAGTGAGGCCGCGCGGTTTCAAAATTGTGCCTCGCTCGAGTCGTGTGGTCTCAAACTTTCATTGTATTTTAATTTTATTATTCATCGCATAATTTCCATTTTCCTTGAACATCGGGCAGGCCGAGCGGTGAACCGGACGAGGTCACGCGGTGACCCAATCAAAGTCATGCAGCTTCGACCATTCCCCGCCCGTGCGTTGGACGCCGCCAGGCCCAAAATATTCATTTATCTGCAAAATGTAAAATTGAACGATGGGTGGGTCACACGGCAGCACTGGTGAAGCCGTAAGGCTTCGAAATTATGTTTCACCCATGCTTCGCTCGTGCATCGCCCATATGTTGCATGCTGTCAAGCCCTGATGAGCCGGGTGAGGTCGCGTGTCAAAGCCAAAACATGTATTTCTTTAAATAAGAACCCAAATGTTTTAAGTTGGCTTCAACCTGAACTACCCAATTCCCTGAAAATTAATAAAATAATTTATTTAAAGACGACGAGTGTGAAAATTCTTCCCACCATAAAGCTTTCTGTCCCCGGAAAGCTACAAATAAGGCTGAGACACAAAGTAGGAAATGACACCCCCTTGGGGTTCAGAAGGTATCCCCATGAAAAGCAAGTGAAAAGAGGCAAACGCACCGTGCTCAGAGATAGCGACTCAAATGACAACCTCAAGGAACCTGTAAAACACTTTTCGCTAAGTGTCACCTGTCCCAGAGCACTAGAATACCTCCAGTTGATTTCTTAAGGAAAGGAACTCTCACACCCACAAAAACCAACTTCACAAACTGAAACACCTCAATCATCATTGAATGAAAAACACACCATTTTATTGGAATGAAGAAACAAGACCAACCCACATACAAAGAATAATTCAATAACCTACCACTGAACCATCTCTAGGAACAAAACTGAAAGGTCCAACACGGGAAAGCCTTATGGGCTCCCCACTATTAAAAACTTACCGATGCCCGAGACGAAACTAGAAAATTAACACGAGGAGGCCCAGGCGGACTCCCCACCATTATGATATGGGCAACACCAATTCATTCTTGAGACACTTGTGCAAGACCCATCATGGGTCTCCCCACCATTAGGACTGACATAGGGTACAAAACTTTGAAAATTCTCCAACGGTGACCAAAAACCCCACCACAAGGGGTAGGGAGGGAGGGTCCCAACTACCGGGGCATTAAAACCAAAACCCAAAAAAAAACCAGAATCTTCACATCCCTGGATGAGCAATATTCAAATTTGAGACCGCTTAACCCAACAGACCCTATAAAGACCACTAAAAGTGATTACATCTGGTGGAATGAAACCCTCAGGACTTTAAGGTGACAAGTCGAACATGCCTCCACATAGTCACGGAAACCTTACGCAATCAGACAGTTCGTTCGAAATGGAACAACCATAGAAAACTATTTAAGCTGCTTTTACTTTAAACACTGATGACATAAATAAGGTTGGGGTCCCGTACACTCCCGAGGTTCCTGACCACGTGCCAGCTTCACTCTGAGGCCTATGGCTAGAGCCCCGATGTTTGAAGCATCTCCTACCTCGAAGTCAGGTATTGAAGACTCCTGTGCAGAGCTTCTCCTTTTGGTGCCACATGCAATCAAACTGCACCCGAGGAAACACCATCAGACACCACACCATGAAATCCAAATACTCTTACACTAAACATTCACCAAAACGAGAGCTTAGATGGTACACGCGCATCACCCCTTGTTACACTGAATGAGAACATGACACCACAAATCGTCACCGAGCACGATCATTGTTGTCGAGAGAAACATTATACTGAGAAATACTTTAAACCGTGTCTTGAACAACATGTGATTCCTGCAAACAACCATAGAATCCTCATATGACTGGGTTTACCAAACTAGTATCCTAACACGAACCTTTTCTTAAACTAAACAAACCAAAGACCAGAGGTCATTTAGAACAATAGACCGCACCAACAACTTCGGGTTTCTTCCACATTTTTTCCATTGGAGTCTCCTTTACCGCTTCCAAACAACCATTGACTCTCAAAGGGACCTCACACTACAAGATGTCACCCAACCATGACCATTGCGGCTGATAAAATCACTACAATCCTTTCAAGACATTGGTCAGCACCAATAACTTTGAACCGCCTTCACCCTTCCCTGCTAGAATTCCTTTAACCATTTCAAGGGGGATCCTTCATATGCAACGACGTCAAAATTCATACCCGACGACTCAGACAACTCAAAGAGATCAAAACTCCCTTCAGCTCCCCTCTCATATGTCATCCTGCTGCGAGAGGATCTACTTAATCTAAAGGAAAAAAGGAAAATACTTAGCACTATCACACAAAAGGGAGAGTCCTTACTTTAATCAACTAGAGGGTTGGACAATGACGAACTATCTGTGGCCGCATGTCATTCTCACATTAACTCTTTATTGGGGCATACACTAGCCAAGAAGGAGAACCATGGACCCAATCAAACTGGTCCAATGGCCAAGACATACAGCAAGCGAACACTAAATGTGTAGGGGGAACCACTGTAAGGGATTCCCGAAACACTTTTCAAAAGAAACCATTAACTACAAGTTTGCACACCAACTCATGAATAAGAATTCAAACTCAATACACAAATCATCCAATAGGATTCTCATCTCAAAATTCCTCTCACACAACATTTCCAAAACACAAGGACACACCACACAAACACCGATTGTTTAAAACACCAAACTTTTCCTTTAACAAAACTTTTTGAAAAGGGACAAAGCTGATGGATTTCGCCACCACCAATGGTGTCCCATGGGCCTCACACATGAATGTTCTAGTGACACATTGGCACCAACCTCATATCCATCCAGGCACTCATCCGCTCGTGCCATTAACCATTTCTCTTTTCGTATACACTCATGCATGTGGTTTCCCATGAGAACACCAAGGATAAAAACCAAACCATTCCATTTTTCTTCAAAACCAAAACATTCAACCCAAAATTTTCAAACCTTTCACATCATTTTATTTTTAAAGCGCTTCGTTTCAAAACATTTTCGAAGAGCAAATCATTTTTACTTAAAAACCAAACTTCCACAATTCCAAAACAAAGAAACAAGGAACGGTGTAAGAGAAAACTAGTGTTAGTGGGTGACTGGAACATATGGTTGGCAGCAATACGCCAATCACACCACTGCTATAAAGGGTATTTTGGGACAGCGTCCCTGGCTCCACATGGCTTTCCAGACCCTGCGAGATCACTAGGACCACTAACCCTACTCCCTTTTCATTCCCCCTAGACAAGATTAACCGCAAGGTCCAAACACTTAGACAGACCTCAACTTACTTTGGTAACTCGAGTCCCACCATGAGGTGTACTGGCCAGGCACCTTACTTGTAACGCCCCGACCCCAGCTACCCAGAGTCGGTGCATTACTTCGTAACATTGGCATGATCACAAAAGATCAAGTCTCGAAAGACCGATTAGTTTAGTAGCCTTGGAAACACTAGATACATTCATAAGTCTTTCATTACATCAAAATTAAACAAACTACAATAACATGGTCTTCACTGATTATCCTTGCAAGTCAGTCATAATACACTTCTTCACATCCTGGAAAATATTTAAACATTTAAAGGGGTGAGCTCAGATGCTCAGTAAGGATAACAATATTGCGGAAGCTTTCATAAATAAACATAAAAATTTAAGGCAATGTATAACTAAAACAAAAGCCTTTTAAACTTGAACATCAAAATAATATGGCAAAAGTAAAACGAGATAATTCCATTCACTTCTTCACATGGATATTCTACTGGTCGAATAATCACATGAAATATCAATAACCACTTTCATAATGATGGAATGTATAATGCCAGACATTCTGAAACATTTTGTCAAGGCCTCGGCCAAGACGTCTAAAATGATTAAGGCCTCGGCCAAAATCACAAATCAAATTGGGAAAGGGCCTCGGCCAATTCCACGTCTAGTTGTCTCATGAGACCTACCGATGCATCGAGGAGCTATAGCGGGCTCCACCCGTCACTTATTAAGTCCAATACATTCCTCATATGAATAGGTTTAAACATATCATAAACCATAACATAATCGTATCACATAAAACATGCATAAAGGAAACATAACATTTCCACATTTCAATCACAAGATATCAATACAACACATTGATAAAAACTCTTTCAAAACCATTTTCAATACCAAAATAAAAGAAAGTTAAAACTTTGTATTTATTTTTCATTAAAAAAAGGATGGCTTGTAGAGGAAGCCGAAACTCAAATAATGGTCATGGCGGCGGAGAAGTCTTTTTCGCCGCATAAGTACGGAAAAAAAACATTCCCTTTTGTCGTTTAGCAAAACGCTTTGTATAAAAAATATTCCTTTTGAATAAACGTAAAAGTCAAAGGGGTTTATACACCGTATAAAAGAAAGTTGTGTATAAAACCAAATATGCCTCAATGAATGGAGATTGAGACGAAGTCCCTTAAAAAGATCATTTTTAAATAAAATATATCTATTATGTGTATTCACTATATGTACACATAAAGAAAGTATAAATACAATATACGACATAATAACATCATGACATAATTTGAAAGTAGGAGATTAACCCAAAGAATGGAAATTGGGTTAAGAAGTTCCCTTACAAAGATCATTTTTAAAATAAAATAGATATATTATGTGTATTCACTATAATTACACATAAATAAAGTACAAATACAAGATATGACATAATAATATCATGACATAATTTGAAAGTATGAGATTAACCCAAAGAACAGAAATTGGGTTAAGAATTTCCCTTACCTTGCGTCTTGTCCTGACTCGACCGTTCTTTAACCTCATGAATAATAAACTAGAGTTAATTTCTATTTACTTAAGAACCTTTTTCATTTTAATTATTCCTTTTGTATCACTTATTACCATGTTATGAACATTATTTAATTATTTAAGTTAATAACGGTCGTTTTGTCGATCTTTGGTACTTGAGTCAACAATAAACTTCTTATAATTACAAGTTGTTCATGTGGTGAAATATCCATTATATCCAGAATTATATTCATTATTTAGATGTCATATATATCTTATATATCCATTATATACATTCATTTATAATATTACGTAACATTTAGAGGTAAGAAATGAAATGCACCGTTCATGAAGATGGTAAGCCGTACGTACGCATGAACGCTACTTTCATTTAAATTTCATATTTAATGGAATTAAAACATAATGATATAAATTTATAATATAATTACAGTATAATATAGTGTATAATACCATTTACTCCATCCTTTATACATCCCACATATGGCATTAACGATTCAAATCACTTTGAGGGGGCGGTAGTCCGCACTTCCTAAAATGAAATTATCGCGTTTTACCCATAATGGAAATCATAAAGTATGCCATAAATGAGAAATACAGAAGCATAAGTAAAACATAAACATATTATATGTCATATATAAAAATAGTGACATCTTAATGGCCACCTTTGAAGGTGTTATATGAGTTTTGAACAATCATCGTTTCGTGAGGTAGAAATTCGTCATCCACAGAAACCGTATGTTCTTTAACCATTAGATGTAGGTGTGTGTAATTGTAGCTAGAATAATTCTTATAAAAACATCCTAGTATATTGAGGATACTGGTTTTGTTACAAAAGAAATTAATAAAAAGAGTTTAGGGGGTTGGAGAAGAAAAATAAAACAAAACAACATTAGAGAAGACATTACCTCAAAATCGGGTAACTCTTTTTGATTTGAGCCAAAGGCTTACTTGGGAAGCGTTCTGCCCAAAGTAAGGCTTATAGGAGTAATAGGGGGAAGTTGGGAGAGTATTTGGGCAGAGTTTGGCTGAGCCAAATGGCTTGAAAGTGTAAATGAGGTGGGAGAGGTGGGGGCCTTTTATAAGTGGAGAGGAGGGGCACTTTTGGAAAGATTGAAATGTTATATTATTTCACAATGCTTTTCAGATTCTAAAGGTCCCACACTTATATAATTCGAGGATAAGGTGATAAGGTTTCGAAATCTCCTCATCCAATAGGCATTGGACAAGTGTAAGCCTTGGATTTTGCATTATCTTCTCATTTTATTTAAAATCATTAAATAATGAGGTCATCACTGCATCATAATGATGTCATAAATAATTTAATTTATTTAATGTCTAAAAATTATAAAACAAATACTATGATGTTGGAAATCTTTTTATATTTCTAATGAATATTTATAGTCAAAATTTGGACTTGTGTAACACCACTTAAAAACTGTTTTAGTAAAATAACTCATGTTTGTGTCAATTTAATTTTAACATTAAATAAATATATATTAATGTCATTTTCCAACTAAAGTGGCTCCATGGGGTCCCCAAGTTGACCCATGGGTTGTCTTGGTCGGCCATGACTCATCCAATAGGAGTAGGACAAGTGTCATTCTCATCTCATATTATTAAAACATTATTTGTACCTTAAACTACACTAATTACCTCTAATCGCGATTAAGAAATTAAAAGTTACTATTCACCAAAAAATTATTTTAATCTCATTGAACCACATTTTACTTCTTAATGACAACCATGTATGTCGGATTTTTGAAAATCAAATCACAGAAGTGGTAATATTTCATTTAAACGAAAAATCAGTTATTTAACTACCACTTAGTGGTTTCACTATTCATCAAAAATTGAAGTTTTTCAGAACAAGGCCAAAATTTCACCCTAAGCTATAATTGATATTCTGAATTAAAAAATGATGTCTATTTTAAAAAATTCCAAACATATAAGTTGTATTAATTAATTTTATAATTAATTCCCGTTGTTACAACAAATAGCGTGTTTTTAAGAAACAATTTATATCAAAAGATTGGCAATTGTTTATGTCCAATTTCAATGTTAAATTAATTCTAATGACCACCATTGGATAAAATGGTAAAAATATATTATAATTATACTTTAAAACCACTAAATAGTATAATTTATCACTATAAATTATTTTGATTAAAAAAGTTGTTTTTAAGTAATTTTCACTGTTCATAAAAAATTGGAAGTTCTCAGAAAATTACAAAAAATTCAACTTTGGATAATTTCGATATTACGAATACAAAAATGAAGTCCATTTTGAAATATAAAATTTCTATAATTTTAAAAAGTGGTTATTACTATTCATAATGGCTACTTTGATTAGTCGCGGTGTTTTAGAACTCGAAGTTGCGTACAATGCAAGCTATTGCATTATTGAATGAGAAGCGTATCGTGGAAGCTCGGGGTGTTACATTCTCCCCTCCTTCAATAAATTGCGTCCTCGCAATTTGAAAATTTTCTTTGAAAATAAAAGGTTGAAAAGAGAAAATACCTTTGAGGAAAACCCACATCGGAAATATGATTAATAAAATTTAACGTTAATAAGAGGGAAGGGCAAATGAAAAAATCACCACCCAATTATGATATCGATTAGGAGAACATTGGTGGCAATTAACGACATATAATTGGAGGAAAAACGTAAATATTTGTAGGGAGTGATTGAGGTCATCAATCACAATCAACTGTCAAATTGAGGGCCTCAAAGCCTTCAATCTATGTTGATTTAAAATATCATCAGTTCAACAAGACATAAAGTATTAGGATAACACATTTTTTTTGTTTTAATATCCCTTTAATAAAGTTTAAGAATTAATTTATTCATTGAATAAGAGATAGGTATATATATATTTATGCTTGACAATTAGAGTTTCAACCTTCAACTCATCTTTCACTCAAAAAGATAATAGAACTCAAAAATATTATACTTATCCTAATTGTATAAGGTTCCAAATGTTAACACATACCATTTAGATTAGTAAAATTATTTTGTAATAACCAGGGACTTCCTGTAGGCTAGTGGTAGGAAATAAAGGCTTGTCGCACTATGATTGTGGGTTCGATTCCTGCAGCTTTGTCCGACGCGACGGGTTATGCCCCACCCTGCAGGTTGTCCTTTTCCTAAAAATATAGTACTATATTATTCCAAAAATAATCTTCATAAATTTTTTAACCTTAAACAATACTATCCAAAGTTCAACTTAATCCATTCCAACCTTTATAGTTATCCAAAATACCTCTGTCCAGACTTTCTCTAAAAGGTCTCTTAATTCCAAAATCAATGTATCAGATTCCCCAAACAAAGTAAAGTTTCTCTTATTGTCACATACTAAAAATATAATTACCTTCGTCATATTAAAACCTTACTGAAATCAACAAGTACTGCAGTACAATCCTTATATATATATCACATTATTCTAATAACCAGAATATAATCCATGAGTCCCAAAGCACCATTACATTAGTTATTCTGCTTCAACTGTAGTAACAGCATAAGATTGTCCTTGATCCCTTGGCCTTTTCTGAGGTATGTTTCCCTGACACTTAGGACATTCATTTGCATAATGACCCATTTCTCTACAATTGTAGCATTCAACTTTGATAGCCTCTTTCTTTCCCTTGCAATCACGAGCTGGTGACCCTTTTCTCCACATTTATAACAAACTCTCATTCCTTTTAGGCAAGTACCAGGGTGATTCTTCCCACAATTATCACATAATGGAAAATCCTTCTTTCCCTTTTTCCCTTTATCTGTCTCTTGTTCCACCGTTCTCTTCTTCTCTTGCTTTACTTTGTTGTCATAAGACTTAGAGAATTCCTTTTCCGTCTTGATAGCACATGAGACAATATCTTCGTATGATGAGAAGGATTGTGATACTAAAGCTATACGGAGAAATGGTTTTAACCCATCAAAGAAACGATCAATCTTACTCCTTGGGTTACGTATATAATCGGCAGCATGTCTCGCTAACCTTGTAAAGTTAGCCTCATACTTTGCGACATTCTCATCCTCCTTCTGCCTCAGACTCAGAAATTGCCTTTCCATATCTGCTCGATGGTCACGAGGAAAGTATTTTTCTAAGAAAATCTCTTTGAACTCCCTCCATTCCATATTCAATACGTCATCATCTTCCTTTGTGTTTTGAATCAGCGACCACCACTGATCGGCATCTTCAGTGAGGCGGTAAACTGCCATGACAACCTTCTCCCTTTCACTACTCCCCAAGGCATGGAATATTTTCTCTAAGGAATTTATCCATTGCTTAGATACTATAGGATTTATACTCCCATTGAAGGTTGGTGGTTTTTGCCTCATGAAACGGTCTAGCATTGATCCTCCACGTTGCGGATCAGGGTGCTCCATACGAGTAAGGTTATTATTCATAACCTGCGTGAGTTGTACCAGTACGGTGAGAAGCTGATCAGCACCAGTTGTATCACTAGCTCCTCCATAATTATCTTGAGCAGGAGGGAAATCCCTAAACGGAGTGCGTGCATTGATACGGTTTCCATTTCTTCCACTAGGCGCCATTTCTAAACAATTTCATAAACTAGATCAGTTTATGAATCAAAATACATAATCCCATACTTATAAAACACTTAACATAAATTGAACTATTTATGGATATAATCCATAATCATAAAAATGTTTTCTTTGAGGAAGTATATACTAATAAACCCTTCATAATGATTTGTAAAGAAAATGAGAGTTATCCTAAGCATATCCCCTGGGAGTGTCGTAACCAAGAGTGAAGCAAGGCCCATTGTCGTGCACCAATTCCCGTTTGAGTCTATCTCAAAGCGGTGTTTTCGGGTTTTACCCCTAGGTACATCTGTTCCAGAGCCGCCTCTACCTGCTCGTATCCATACAGGGATGTATTGCTCGGAAAACTCACAAAATCTCTACAATACCATAATTCTAGGAAGTTCTTCTATACTAATCCTCAAAGTTCATCTTAGGTCTACGTGCTCTAATCAGAGTTTATCTAAATCTAGCTTCCAAGGTTTGTACTAAACTTCCTTTGATACCAACTGTAACGCCCCGACCCCAGCTACCCAGAGTCGGTGCATTACTTCGTAACATTGGCATGATCACAAAAGATCAAGTCTCGAAAGACCGATTAGTTTAGTAGCCTTGGAAACACTAGATACATTCATAAGTCTTTCATTACATCAAAATTAAACAAACTACAATAACATGGTCTTCACTGATTATCCTTGCAAGTCAGTCATAATACACTTCTTCACATTCTGGAAAATATTTAAACATTGAAAGGGGTGAGCTCAGATGCTCAGTAAGGATAACAATATTGCGGAAGCTTTCATAAATAAACATAAAAATTTAAGGCAATGTATAACTAAAACAAAAGCCTTTTAAACTTGAACATCAAAATAATATGGCAAAAGTAAAACGAGATAATGCCATTCACTTCTTCACATGGATATTCTACTGGTCGAATAATCACATGAAATATCAATAACCACTTTCATAATGATGGAATGTATAATGCCAGACATTCTGAAACATTTTGTCAAGGCCTCGGCCAAGACGTCTAAAATGATTAAGGCCTCAGCCAAAATCACAAATCAAATTGGGAAAGGGCCTCGGCCAATTCCACGTCTAATTGTCTCATGAGACCTACCGATGCATCGAGGAGCTATAGCGGGCTCCACCCGTCACTTATTAAGTCCAATACATTCCTCATATGAATAGGTTTAAACATATCATAAACCATAACATAATCGTATCACATAAAACATGCATAAAGGAAACATAACATTTCCACATTTCAATCACAAGATATCAATACAACACATTGATAAAAACTCTTTCAAAACCATTTTCAATACCAAAATAAAAGAAAGTTAAAACTTTGTATTTATTTTTCATTAAAAAAAGGATGGCTTGTAGAGGAAGCCGAAACTCAAATAATGGTCATGGCGGCGGAGAAGTCTTTTTCGCCGCATAAGTACGGAAAGAAAAACATTCCCTTTTGTCGTTTAGCAAAACGCTTTGTATAAAAAATATTCCTTTTGAATAAACGTAAAAGTCAAAGGGGTTTATACACCGTATAAAAGAAAGTTGTGTATAAAACCAAATATGCCTCAATGAATGGAGATTGAGACGAATTCCATTAAAAAGATCATTTTTAAATAAAATATATCTATTATGTGTATTCACTATATGTACACATAAAGAAAGTATAAATACAATATACGACATAATAACATCATGACATAATTTGAAAGTAGGAGATTAACCCAAAGAATGGAAATTGGGTTAAGAAGTTCCCTTACAAAGATCATTTTTAAAATAAAATAGATATATTATGTGTATTCACTATAATTACACATAAATAAAGTACAAATACAAGATATGACATAATAATATCATGACATAATTTGAAAGTAGGAGATTAACCCAAAGAACAGAAATTGGGTTAAGAATTTCCCTTACCTTGCGTCTTGTCCTGACTCGACCGTTCTTTAACCTCCTGAATAATAAACTAGAGTTAATTTCTATTTACTTAAGAACCTTTTTCATTTTCATTATTCCTTTTATATCACTTATTACCATGTTATGAACATTATGTAATTATTTAAGTTAATAACGGTCGTTTTGTCGATCTTTGGTACTTGAGTCAACAATAAACTTCTTATAATTACAAGTTGTTCATGTGGTGAAATATCCATTATATCCAGAATTATATTAATTATTTAGATGTCATATATATCTTATATATCCATTATATACATTCATTTATAATATTACGTAACATTTAGAGGTAAGAAATGAAATGCACCGTTCATGGAGACGGTAAGCCGTACGTACGCATGAACGCTACTTTCATTTCAATTTCATATTTAATGGAACTAAAACATAATGATATAAATTTATAATATAATTACAGTATAATATAGTGTATAATACCATTTACTCCATCCTTTATACATCCCACATATGGCATTAACGATTCAAATCACTTTGAGGGGGCGGTAGTCCGCACTTCCTAAAATGAAATTATCGCGTTTTACCCATAATAGAAATCATAAAGTATGCCATAAATGAGAAATACAGAAGAATAAGTAAAACATAAACATATTATATGTCATATATAAAAATATTGACATCTTAATGGCCACCTTTGAATGTGTTATATGAGTGTTGAACAATCATCGTTTCGTGAGACAGAAATTCGCCATCCACAGAAACCGTATGTTCTTTAACCATTAGATGTAGGTATGTGTAAGTGTAGCTCGAATAATTCTTATAAAAACATCCTAGTATATTTAGGATACTGGTTTTGTTACAAAAGAAATGAATAAAAAGAGTTTAGGGGGTTGGAGAAGAAAAATAAAACAAAACAACATTAGAGAAGACATTACCTCAAAATCGGGTAACTCTTTTTGATTTGAGCCAAAGGCTTACTTGGGAAGAGTTCTGCCCAAATTAAGGCTTATAGGAGTAATAGGGGGAAGTTGGGAGAGTATTTGGGCAGAGGTTGGCCGATCCAAATGGCTTGAAAGTGTAAATGAGGTGGGAGAGGTGGGGGCCTTTTATAAGTGGAGAGGAGGGGCACTTTTGGAAAGATTGAAATGTTATATTATTTCACAATGCTTTTCAGATTCTAAAGGTCCCACACTTATATAATTCGAGGCTAAGGTGATAAGGTTTCGAAATCTCCTCATCCAATAGGCATTGGACAAGTGTAAGCCTTGGATTTTGCATTATCTTCTCATTTTATTTAAAATCGTTAAATAATGAGGTCATCACTGCATCATAATGATGTCATAAATAATTTAATTTATTTAATGTCTAAAAATTATAAAACAAATACTATGATGTTTGAAATCTTTTTAACTTTCTAATGAATATTTATAGTCAAAATTTGGACTTGTGTAACCCCACTTAAAAACTGTTTTAGTAAAATAACTCATGTTTGTGTCAATTTAATTTTAACATTAAATAAATATATATTAATGTCATTTTCCAACTAAAGTGGCTCCATGGGGTCCCCAAGTTGACCCATGGGTTGTCTCGGTCGGCCATGACTCATCTAATAGGAGTAGGACAAGTGTCATGCTCATCTCATATTATTAAAACATTATTTTTACCTTAAACTACACTAATTACCTCTAATCGCGATTAAGAACTTAAAAGTTACTATTCACCAAAAAATTATTTTAATCTCATTGAACCACATTTTACTTCTTAATGAAAACCATGTATGTCGGATTTTTGAAAATCAAATCACAGAAGTGGTAATATTTCATTTAAACGAAAAATCAGTTATTTAACTACCACTTAGTGGTTTCACTATTCATCAAAAATTGAAGTTTTTCAGAACAAGGCCAAAATTTCACCCTAAGCTATAATTGATATTCCGAATTCAAAAATGATGTCTATTTTATAAAATTCCAAACATATAAGTTGTATTAATTAATTTTATAATTAATTCCCGCTGTTACAACAAATAGCGTGTTTTTAAGAAACAATTTATATCAAAAGATTGGCAATTGTTTATGTCCAATTTCAATGTTAAATTAATTCTAATGACCACCATTGGATAAAATGGTAAAAATATATTATAATTATACTTTAAAACCACTAAATAGTATAATTTATCACTATAAATTATTTTGATTAAAAAAGTTGTTTTTAAGTAATTTTCACTATTCATAAAAAATTGGAAGTTCTCAGAAAATTACAAAAAATTCAACTTTGGATAATTTCGATATTACGAATACAAAAATGAAGTCCATTTTGAAATATAAAATTTCTATAATTTTAAAAAGTGGTTATTACTATTCATAATGGCTACTTTGATTAGTCGCGGTGTTTTAGAACTCGAAGTTGCGTACAATGCAAGCTATTGCATTATTGAATGAGAAGCGTATCGTGGAAGCTCGGGGTGTTACATTACTCATAGCCAAGACGTCGAGTTCCAACAACCTTAACTCCAGTCTACCGTGACTCTATCTCAAACGAAAATGACAAAAGAGAGAAAACTTGGCCCACTGATACCATTTTGTCACGAACCAGGCCAGGTCGCCATCTGACCCGGTGCCCAACCCGGTCCGCAACATGGCCCGAAGGGCGTTCCCGATCCCCACAGGCTGGCACGAGTGCCCGGTTATCAAACATTACATGGGAACGATTTACTTTAAATAAAAGATAGAAAGACAACTAACAAGATAAACAAACTAAAACTGGATACAGACAACCAAACACGCCTTTAAAATATAACCAAATTTGGAGTTTACAATTCAACTAAAACCCAAAGGGAAATACAACAAAGACAGAAAACTAAAAACTCTAACTCAAGACTCCAAATGATATGATAAGTCATACCTCCAAGCTACCCACACCAACCTGCATGAGGAGACCGACAACAATCTGAACCACCATCACTGAGCACGATTCCACAACCTGGAACACATAATAAACAAAGTCTACATACACCCAAAGGTGTATGTAGGGTGTGAGTCAAGAGCCCAGTAGGACGTCACCCAAAAAAAGGTTCCACATGTAAACATTAAATGACAAAAACATTTGTAGGCTAAATAAATAAAAGGACACCAAAGCTTAAACAACTTTAAAGAAACAGTTTCTATAAAGAAAACACTTTTAAAGAAAACAACTTAAATAAAAATAAAATACCCTTGCAGTTAAGAAAACCCAAACCTTCAAGAGAACCCAAATGCTACACTGCATGCCGACGGTGAGTGTATAGTAATCCAGGGGCACTAAAAGTGGGAGAGGCCCTAAAGGTACTAGAAAAAGGAATGGGACCCTAGAACATCATGTCTCAGTGAATAGTATAGGAAACACAAAAAAATACGTTCTCATGCACGAGCCACTAGTAGGGCAACACATCCATAACCTAGTGGTCTCCAATCATCATCCAATGTTTAGTTAGTGTTGTAATCGTCAAACCAACTAAGTGAAACCGGGCCAGAGCCACTTCCAAATCACTAGCACACTAGATCAAGTCCGCCCACCTAGTACCCAAGCTTCCCCTTTTTATGCTCAAGATGTTTCAATTTCACATTTCATGTCAAAATTAGACAAATAAAACAAACAGGGTGTTACATAAACCCAACGCCACACTTTCACACACACAAAAAAACATTTTACAAAGTACGCACGGCAAAAGACTTTACCCAACTCAAATAAAAAAAGTTTTGTATTGCTAATAATTGTTTATTAAAAACAAATTAAATTTTTATCGTTAATAATTTTATTAAATCATGTTAAATTCTTTGTAAATAAATTCTTTAAAAAGAAATATAACAGAGATTTAACACACAAAAACAACTCAACCCTCTTTCATGACCAAACACACCCAACGCCACATCAAGAACACAAATTGAACACTTTTCACATTTTCACAAAACAAACACAAACTTTATAAAAGAACTAGAACACAAACATTGCACTTTGCACAAATGAAAAGCTAACTGCAAACATTATTAAACACTAACAATTGTATAAAGATAAGTTTTCAACCAATGAACGCACCCACCCATGTGGTATAATACCAAATAAATCTAACACATGGAAGACTTCAAGAAAACCAAGTCCTCACCCAAAATAATTAACCACTGAAAATTATAAACTATCAAAGCAAGCAAATGAATTCATTAAATAATGTTTAAAACATGGAACCACCTACCTCAGTGTAGGGAAACACGAGACTTCCGTGCGAAATCATCAGCGCACATCAAATGCACCACGTCAACCCAAATAGAACCTAATAAATAACGCATCAGACCAATTATACCAAAATTGAACCAAACTCAATTCAAAACTCTAACCGCACTCAAACAGGATTAAACAATAAGCAATCAAAGAAAAAAGCACTTACAGCGGGGGTGCGGGAGGTCAGACGGAGGTCGAAGCAGGCTAGAGGAGTTGCGCGAGGAGGTGCAGGGCGGCTGTCTGGTGGCGCGAAGGGGTGCGAGTTGGCCAGTCGGCAGGGTCGCCGGAAAAAGGGGAGGGGGTACTGGCAGGGGTCGGGAGACGTGGCAGAGTGCGGGAGGTCGGTGCTGCAAGGGTCGCTGGAGGGCCGGCGAGGCGGTCAGCGGGCAAGGCGGATGGCGGTGGTGCGGAGTTTGGGATGGGGGGCTTAGCGCGACAGAGTGGAGGAGGGAAATGGGGGGGGCGAGTGGGCTAGTGAGGGTGCGCCGGTAGGGGATCTTCCGGGAGGGCGAGCGGGTTGGTGAGGGTTGGCGAGGGAGGGGGATGGTGAGGGTCGGCGAGGGAGGGGTTTCGCGATAGGAATAAGGGGATAGGAGGTAGGTGTGTCGTGACGGGGAGAAGAGGAAAACGTGGTGTAGCGCAACCCTAGCTCCAAAAAGAAAAGAAAATAACAATAAAAGAAAATAAATAAAAGAAATTAATAATAATAAAAAATAACAAAACAATAATAATTTTAATAAACTAAAATAGGAATAATAATAATAATAATCTCAAATAATAATATTCTTATTACCATTAAAACAATTAATTTTAATTTGTATCCAAATCTTATTATATTATATTATTTTTATTTTATGACTCTTAATTTTATTTCTTCATTATTAATTCATGTCATTTAATTAATCGGGCATCGGCAGGTCACCCGGTGGACCAGGCGAGGTCTCCGGTTTCAAAATCGTACCTCGCTCGAGTCGTGCGGTCTCAAACTTTCATTTTATTATTCATCGCGTAATTTCCATATGCCTTGAACATCAGGCAGGCTAAGCGATGAACTGGATGAGGTCACTTGGTGACCCAGTCAAAGCTGTGCATCTTTGATCATTCCCTGCCCATGCGTTGGATGCAGCTAAGCCCAAAATATTCATTTATCTACAAAACATAAAATTGAATGATGGGTGGGTCACACAGCAGCGCTGGGAAAGCCTCAAGGCTTCGCAATTATGTTTCGATCATGTGTCACTCGTGTGTTGCACGCTGTCAAGCCCTGATGATCCGAGTGAGGTCATGTGTCAAAGCCAAAATGTGTATTTCTTTAAATAAGAACCCAAAATTTTTAAGTCAGCTTCAACCCGAACTACCCAATTCCTTGAAAATTAATAAAATAATTTATTTAAAGATGACGGGTGTGAGAACTCATGTTTTACTTTTAAAAAATTATTTGAAAGGTATATTTTTTTGTTTTCTAAATAAGGTTCTTTGAGAATTTTTTGATAAAAATACAAAAGGGGTGTTTTTTAACTTATATGGAATGATTGGATTTTCCCACCACCATGTCACCTTAAAACTTTGAATCTTCCTTTACAATTTTACAAGGTTACTTTCAAATAAATTAATTTTTTTATTATGTTCACAACTTTATATTTTAAAAATTATTTTCAATGTAAAAAGGTTATTTTCCTCAATAAATATTCCAATAATATCTTTAAAGTATTTTCATCTATGTCAACATCCTTTATTGAATATTATTTTAAGGACATACTCTAATAATTCCATTAATTGTATTTATTTAGATGGTTTATGATTAGTTTTACTGGGAAAGTATTGATATTTCATGTGACTAGTTCTTTCAATACAGTTATTGATTTGTTAAGGCATGTTGATTCAGTTGTATAATTTATTCATGTGAGGATTGTATTAGACTTAGTAAGTGAAGGGTGGGTCCCGTTATTGCCCCTATATGCATTGGTAGGTCTCATGACACAAACTATATTGGGTTTTGGCCAAGGAATTACCCATTTATTTTCAGATGTCATGGCATAGGGCCTTAACAGTATTTCCAGATGTCTTGGCCAAGTCTTCAATGGTAAGTTTTAGATGTTTGATGTTATTCATTCAATCATTATGAAACTAGTTATTGATGTCCATGTGATTATTTTGATTTTTTAGAATATTCATGGATATTATTCGATCTCATGTGATTAATTTATATGGCATTATTTGATCTTATTTATTTGTGCCATGTTATTCCTTTCCATGCTCAAGTTATTGACTTAATAGCATGTGTGCTCAGTTATTTACATTGCCATAATTGTTTATGATTATTTTTGATAGCTTGCATTGTATGAATACCCTTAATAAGCATCTGATCTCACCCTTTTCTTATGTTTTATTTTTCCCCAGGATGCCAAGAAGTTTCTTATTAGTGATATGCACGGTTAAGCTAGGAGAATAATGATGTTCTAAAAGGATTTATTATATTGTATTTTATATTTTCAATTATAATGTAAGTTTCAAATATGTTTCTATTTTTACAAAACTACTAAATTGTTCGGTCCTTCAAGATGTAGTTCCTTATATATTATGCCAATGTAATAAAGTAACCATCGACTCTGGGTTACTGGGTTCGGTGTCTTTATACCTTGGATCAGATTCATCCACCTTATCCTAGAGATCGATTTGTGGTGATCTGAGGTGAGTTTCCCCCTTTATGTTGACCCATGTTTCTCTTTTTTTCTTTCTCATCATGTTATGGAAGTGTCATCCCCTTATTTCCCTTAGGTTTTTAATGGGTTTGGCCTGATCTAGATTGTTGTGATTCCTTTTCATGCTTAGCTTCGAAGTTTTCTTCTTCTGTGTCATTTTACACAAAATTCATCAAAGTTTCATCTTGAGGAAGATGATATGTGTAGAATTCTGAGTTTTAAGAAAGAAACACTATATTAAATAGCATACATGATACACTATAGTGAGCTTAAACAAACAACTAAATATTTCTACCATTATAAAATGGTCGTTGGAATGGTGATAATGAACAATATTAATTGATTTATGAAGATATTTTTTACACATGTATATAATTAATTATTTTGTGAACAATTATTTATAAATGAAAATAAAAACCCTTTTTAATTAAAAGGAATTTTTTTTCTAAAAAATCTATTTAAATGAAAATAAGTGAGTTTATAAAATAATAAAATCACTCTTGATGAATTTTATTAACAAAATATATATTTTTTATATGTTCAATTTATTATTTAAAATTCATATTATATTTTTTATGTACAAGATACAAGAACAAAATTAATTTTAAGCATAAAAGAAGTATTTTTTAAAAAAAGGCATTTTTATCGCCTTTTGATAGAGAAGCCATTTTAAATCTATTTTTTGACACTTTTATAAGTTCTATTTGAAAAAATAAACTTCTTATTTGGAGTGGGGAATTAAAATTTACTTTTGTTGAAATTTCGGTATTTTTCTGATAAAATTCATATTGTAATGAATAGTGAAAAATACTACATTTTAATTCAAAACTGCTTTTTCATCTAAGTTATTTATATTTTTATATTGTCTATTTAATTGGTTTTAAAGTATAATTAGATTAAGTTTTTATGATTTGATCCAATTTTTTTCATTTGAAGTAATTTTACATTGAAATTAGATATAATCACACATCAATCTTTTGATGGTTTTTACTTTTAAAAAACTCATTTTCTCATTTTGACAACAGGGATTAATTTTAAATTAATTACTACAATTTATGTGTTTTGAATTTGGAAAATGGATTAAATATTTGGAATCAGAGTTTCAAAATTATGTAAATATTCCCCTTTTATTTTTTGACATTATGAATAGTAACTTTAGTAATTATTTTTATTTACCACAGTTAAAGGGTAAATCAGGTAAATAAGGGTAAAATTAATATTATAATAATATAAAACTACCCTGAAACTTGTTCTAATCATATTTCATGAGATATTTCTGACCAAGACAACCCTTTAGATGAAAATTTTTCCTTTGTAAGCTACTTATTTATGATTATGACACTTATAACTTTTAATTTAAAGTAAAGGAAAATATGTTATAAACATATATCTTTTTATTAAAAAAATAATATGGGTTTATATAAGTTATATCTTAGACTATAAATAATAATTAAAAAATATAAAAATATATCCTACATCATTATATTTTATTTATAATTTTTATAAATTAAACAATTAAATTTAATTAGACACAATGACAATGCAGTGATTTCTTTATTAATGAAGGAATCAAATAAATGATATTATAAATATTAAAATAAATATTATTTGACATAATTTATGTCATAAAAGATTTTTATAGGTGAATATGACATGTTATAAGACTATTAAATTCTTTTTTTCTAATTTATCTCTCTTTTTGGATTTTATTTAAATTCAATAAAATGAATAGTGTAAAAATTGACATAATCGATGTTTTATAAAAATAGTAATTTATTAAATTATTTAAAATCATAAAAATATTTTAAATTCAAAAAGTGGGTATTATATGGTCTAAAAGTTAATTAAGTGTCCAATTATGATAAATATACCCCATATAAGTGAAATTAATATCCTCTTAATAATTAAAATGTTATTACCATAATTAAAATCAAAAGAGAACAATTAAGGGTAAACCAAAAAGATAAGGTTAAAAATAAAATAAATACATGTCTAAAAATTATTGTATGAGAGTATTTCTACCTATACTCATCTTATCTTCTAAATATCTCAAGTTGGTGACTTTTTAATAAAATATAATAATTTATATTTATTTAATAATTTAAGAGTTTCCAAGGGCGCCCTTTCCCTCTCCTATAAAAGGGTACCCTCTCTTCTCTAATACTCATGCTTCAATAACCCTTTGGTTCAGACAAGAACTACCCAAAAATATTCCTCGAATCCATCCCCTCATTCTAGAATCCTCTCTTAGGGAATAAATCCTCCCAAGGAAGCATTATGTTATAAACTAAAGGAAGTTACCCGATTAAGAGGTAACGCCTTATCTCATACTTTTTAGTTTCATTTCCATTATCCACTCCCTAAACTCTTATTATTATATTATTACATAAAAAAAATAGTATATTAAATATAATATGATGTTCTTATGCTATTTTTTAGATTTACACTTACACAATCCTCTATTTAATGGGTAACAAACATATAGTTTCTGTTACGGCGAACTACTACCTCACGAAACGATGATTGTTCAATTTTCCCCTACCACCTCTCATGATGGCCATTATAATAGAAACTATTTTACATATGATATATATTATATTTATATTGTCTCTATTCTTTTGTATTTTTTATTTATAACATACCTTTATGATTTTCATGTTATGTAAATACGATAATTTCGTTTGAGGAAGTGTAGACTACTGCCCCCTCAAAGCGATATAAATCGTTCCCACTATACATGGAATTTATAAAGTATGGTTTTATTAAACCTATGAGAAATGAATTAAATTAATATAATACCGGTATTATAATATAAATTTATATCATTTAATTATTATTCTTTTAATATGAAAAAAGAAATGAAAGTAGCATTCATGTGTGCGTATGACCTACCGTCTTCATGAACGGTGCATTTCATTTATTATCTCAAAATATTATGGATATTATAAATAAATATATACTGGATATATATTATATTTAAATCATGAATAATATTTTGGAGATGATGTACTTTTGACCACATGGACAATTTACATCAAAACAAGTTCATTTTCCATTTAAGTGCCGAATATCGACAAAACGACTGATATGAACTTAAATAATTATGTAATTTTTATAAAATGGTAATAAGTGATATAAAAGGAATAATAAACTTGAAAATGTTTCTCGAGAAATTATAAATTAACCTAAGTTTATTATTTAGGAACATAACTATTTTACGTGATGAGTCAGACTCAAATTAAGGTAAATCTTAACTCAATCTTCATTCATTGAGTTAAATATCCATGTCATTGGTTTTGTTTTTCCAAGAATATGTGTGAATGGCCTATGATTTTTTTACACTGAATGTCCACTTATATTGGGTTTATTTATATTTTTCACGCATAATTATGTCATTGATTTATCCTTAATCTAATGATATGGTCTTTGTAAGGGACTTCATCTCAATATCCTTTCATTGAGGCATATTTTGATGGTATGCACCTTTATTATCCTATAAGAAGTATATACAACCCTTTTGACATGTTATATCATGAAATGTTATTTTCTCATGATATTTATAGTTTTATTTAATGTTATTCCTTAATGATTTATATTCAAGTGTTTCTCTAGTGGTAAGGGACTCTTTAACCAAAACATATTTTTAAAGATTTATTCTTCTAAAACCTTATATTTCATGTCCATGTTTTCAAAATGGTATTTATGAATTTATATGGACATGAATATTTTAAAATTTCAATTTCTTTAAAAAGTTTCAAAGTGGTATGGGACACTTGGATTCAAAATTCACTTTATTTAATAGTTTTGAAAATTGATTGAATATTTCAATATATTGAAAAGATTTATTGTGGTTGCAAATTAAATGTTGATAATTTTAATATTTTATGTGTTATGATTATATAATAGTACTTAGACATTTGAAGGGTGGTTATGTGATAAACCAAAGATGAGTGGTTATGTGATAAACCAAATATGGGTGGTTCCTTGATAAACCAAGGATGGGTGGTTATGTTATAACCTCCAATGCATTTGGTGTGGAACTCGACCATGTGGCTATTCCATTTAGTGATATGTGTGAAAGTCAACTGTATGGTTATTCCATTTAAGTATTTTTATGTCCCAAGATACCTTTATATGATATATGTTGCTTTCTATTATTTTATGGTAATCTTTTGGTTACAAAAAGGGTAAGCAATGAGCTTATATTTAGTGAAGTGTATTTACTACTTCTTAAAGGTGAAAAGTATTACTTTATGATCAAGTATTCATGGTTTACATGTTTTCCCAAGACTAACATTTTTTCTTCTTTGTGTATCCCTTAATGATCTTTTTATGCTCAGCCCAAGTTTGGAAATTTTTTCCATAGAACTTAAAGAAGAATAGGGTCAAGGATGAGATCAAGGAAAAGTTATGTTGTTTAAACATGAAATGAAACCATGTTTCTTTTTAAAAGTTGTTTTTTAATGAAAAAAAGGATAGTGAGTAGAGGTTTCTACTTGTAATATTTAAATTGTTATGTATGAGAAATGACCTAATTATCTAAAGCTATAAACCTAAAAAGATCCTTGATGTGAATTAAAGTAAAATTATTAACTTATCTCAAGATTATGTAATGTTTAAGGTTGGGGCATTATAGTTGGTATCATAGGATGGTTTAGACAACTTTGGAGATTTGGATATTTTCTTAAGAGTTAGGGATATCATCATAGGTTTATAATTTTAGGTTTGATCATAAGTTTAATGTCTTAGAAACCCCTTTTGAGGCTTTATGTTCTGAAATATTAAGGTGACTAATGGTATTTTTGGTGGTGTTCACTGTAACACCCCATAATGATAAAGGGATAACTGACTAAATGATATGACTCATGTCAACAAGGTGCACTTTCCTTTTCAGAAGCCTATCTGATTAGAACTCCACAGTTAAGCGTGCTTGGCTTAGATTAGTGATCAGGATGGGTGACCTTCTGGGAAGTTTCTCAGGGTGTGTGAGTGAGGAAAAAAGCACATTAGAAAGGACATGTATTGGCCTATGGGGACTGTCATTAGTCAGATAACCCATTCAGGTACATGGGTGGGCCCCAAGGTAGGGACCACGTGTCTGTGGGGCAACTGGCATGTGGGACTGTCATTAGTCAGATGACCCATTCAGGTACATGGGTGGGCCCCAAGGTAGGGACCACGTGTCTGTGGGGCAACTGGTGGTACATGGCGGGCCATGACCCGACTACCATGTTAAGGCGGGGTGTCTGTGTTGTCATCAGGACCCAGTTGTCACATTTGGTATCAGAGTAGGAACCCAGCCTTAAGTACGGTGCACTGCCTGAGTTGAGATGTAGGGCCCACAATGAGGATGTTTTGCTCTAAAGGGGGGTGACTGTAACAACCCAAAATGATAAAGGGTAAAATGACTAAATGATATGACTCATTTTAATAAGGTGCACCTTCCTTTTAGGGATCCTATCTGATTAAAACTTCACAATTAAGCATGCTTGGCCAGGACCCGACGACCATGTTAAGGCGGGGTGTCTGTGTTGTCATTGGGACCCAGTTGTCACATTTGATATTAGAGAAGGAACCCGACCTTAAGTGCGGTGCACTGCCTGAGTTGAGATGTAGGGCCCACAATGAGGATGTTGTGCTCTAAAGGTGGGTGAATGTAACAACCCAAAATCATAAAGGGTAAAATGACTAAATGATATGACTCATATCAACAAGGTACACCTTTTTTTCGAGATCCTATCTGATTAGAACTTCACAATTAAGCATGTTTGGCTTGGAGTAGTGATCAGGATGGGTGACCTTTTGGGAAGTTTCTCAGGGTGTGTATAAGTAAGGAAAAAAGCACATTGGAAATGACATGTGTTGGTCTGTAGGAATTTTTATTAGTAAAATGACCCGTTCGGGCATGTGGGTGGGCCCAGGGTGGGGACCATATGTCTGCGGGGCAACTAGTGGTACATGGTGGGCCAGGAACCAACGACCATTCAGGACCCAGTTTTCATATTTGGTATTAGAGTAGGAACCCAGCCTTAAGTGCGGTGCACTGCCTGGTATGAGATGTAGGGCCCACAACGAGGACGTTGTGCTCTAAAGGGGGGTGAATGTAACACCCTGAAATGATAAAGGGTTAAATTACTAAATGATATGACTCATGTCAACAAGGTTCGCCTTCCTTTTCGGGAGTATATCTGATTTGAACTCCACAGTTAAGAATGCTTGGATTGGATTAGTGATAAAGGGCATCTATGTTGTCATCAGGACCCAGTTTTCATATTTGGTATCAAAGAAGGAACACAGCCTTAAGTGCGGTGCACTAATTGGGTTGTGATGTAGGTCCCACAAGGACTTTGTGATCTAAAGGGGGGTTGAATGTAACACCCCAAAATGATAAAGGGTTAAATGACTAAATGATATAACTCATGCCAACAAGGTGCACCTTTCTTTTCGGAAGTCTATCTGATTAAAACTCCACAGTTAAGCATGTTTGTCTTGGAGTAGTGATCAAGATGGGTGACCTTCTAGTAAGTTTCTCAGGGTGTGTATGAGTGAGGACAAAAGCACATTGGAAATGACATGTGTTGGTTTGTGGGGACTGTCATTAGTCAAATGACCCGTTCGGGCAAGTGGGTGGGCCCTGGGGTGGGGACCATATGTCTGTGAGGCAACTAGTGGTACATGGTGGTCCAGGACCCGATGTCCATGTTAATGCGGGGTGTATGTGTTGTCATCGGGACCCACTTGTCACATTTGGCTTGGAGTAGTGATCAGAATGGGTGGCCTTCTGGGAAGTTTTTTAGGGTGTGTATGAGTGAGGACAAAAGCACATTCGAAATGACATGTGTTGGTCTATGGGGACTTTCATTAGTCAAATGAACCGTTCGGGCATATGGGTGGGCCCCAGGGTGGGAACCATATGTTTGTGGGGCAACTAGTGGTATATGGTGGGCTAGGACCCGACGACCATGTTAAGGCGGGGTGTTTGTGTTGTCATTGGGACCCATTTGTCGCATTTGGTATCAGAGCAGGAACCCAACCTTAAGTGTGGTGCACTGCCTGGGTTGAGATGTAGGGCCCACAACGAGGACATTGTGCTCTAAAGGGGGGGGGTGAATGTAACACCCCAGAATGATAAAGGGTTAAATGACTAAATGATATGACTCATGTCAACAAGGTGCACCTTCCTTTTTGAGAGTATATCTGATTAGAACTCCATAGTTAAGCATTATTGGCTTAGAGTAGTGATCAGGATGGGTGACCTTTTGGGAAGTTTCTCAGGGTGTGTGTGAGCGGGGACAAAACCATATTGGAAAGGACGTGTATTGTCCTATGGGGACTGTCATTAGTCAAATGACCCATTCAGGCACATGGGTGGGCCCCAGGGTGGGGACCACATGTCTGAAGGGAAACTAGTGGTACGTGGTGGGCTAGGACCTGACGACCATGTTAAGGCGGGTTGTCCTTGTTGTCATCGGGACCCAATTGTCACATTCACCTTTGAATAAATTGTGATTTATTAGTTTTTTGGATACAAAATTCAAGGTATGAAATGACCTTTGAGGTTAAAACATTTTATGGTTGGGCCCTAGGGTGGGGACCACATGTTTGTAGGGAAACTGGTGGTACATGGTGGGCTAGGACCTGACAGTCATGTTAATGTGGGTTGTTTGTGTTGTCACTAGGACCCAGTTGTCACATTCACCTTTGAGGAAATTATGGGTTATTAGTTTTGGGGATGAGAAATTAAAGGTATGAAATAACCTTTGAGGTGAAAACATTTTATGAGTGGGCCCTAGGGTGGGGACCATGTGTCTGTGGGGCAATTGGTGGTACGTGGCGGGCCAGGACCCAACGACCATGTTAAGGTGGGTTGTCTGTGTTGTCATCGGGACCCAGTTGTCACATTCACTTTTGAGTAAATTATGGGTTATTAGTTTTTGGGATGCAAAATGCAAGGTATGAAATAACCTTTGAGGTTAAAACATTTTATGGTTATTTTTTAGGTCTTTATAACATTTTTGGAATATTATAATAATTATATAGTTTTTGAAAAAGGACAACCTGCGGGATGGGTGACAACCCGTCACATCCGGCAAGGCCGCGAGGATCAAACCCACAACCGAAGGGTGACAAGGGTGCATTGACTACCACTAACCTACGTAAAATCCATAGTTAGTGTGACTTAATTTTTTTAGTTAAACGAGTTGATAGAATAAGAATAAGTTGATTTTGGCAACTTATTTTTTATCAAATGGATATCCTTAGTATTGGAAAATTATTTGGGGATTATGTGATAAATGTTATTTTGGAAGACGTTCATTGTTTTGGAAACTTTATATGATTAAGGTAAATAGAACACTATGAGATTTTAATGGAGTAATGGTCGAATTATATTTTGGAAGAATCTATGATTTTAATTATAGACTTATGGGAATTAGGCTATGTATGGAAATGATTAACCTATCAAAGAATAAGTAATTACCTTAATTACTTTTTAGTATGAGGCATTAAGAGTGGTCGATGTTATTTTGAGATAAATGTTAAGATTTATAGTAGAAAACTATATGATCAAATCCTTCTAAATTTTTGGTTTCAATATTATTTTGGATTATTTTGAGGAATTTTAAGGAAAATTATTTATCAAATAGTATTTATTGAACTTTGGATATTACTGTTGAATTTTAGAGATTAAAAATAGTTTTCCTTCATACAATGGTTTATTCTTTTGGGGGAATTATCTGATTTTATCCTAACATTTTTGGGTTTGGTTAATATTTCAAGATAGTATGAATAGATAGTTAATATTTTATGGATTATGTGATTTTCTAGAAGTTGATTCTAGTGCTTTAGGTGTGACCTGGTCATCTTGAATACTCATCGTTTGGAGAAAAGATGAGTTTGTAGTAGAAATTTATTAAAAGCTGAAACTCTACTTGACAAGTAAGCATGTTTCCTTATGTTATTAGTCAATATTGTAAATAAATTACTCAACATTATAAAAAGGATATTAAAACAAAAAATGTTTTCTATTTACTTTTCCTACTATGAAATCAAAGACCGTTTAACCCATCACAAGTTTGTGGTTTTTTTATTTTTAACTTTCTCCTGGTCATGTTTTCTATCACTCTCCATAAAAACTTGAAACTTATTTTTTATTCCATATCCATGTTTTCATACATGTAATTATGGTATGTGTTCTCTTGAGTGACCTTTATACTTCTCTTTCTTTCTTTTAAAGTGGTAGTTTTATTAACCTTTTTTTGATGTGGGATTGCAATAAAGGTATTTTGAAAAGTCATACCCTAGTTACCGACTCCAAATTCAAATTATGGTGATGAAATTTATTAAAAGGTGAGGATGTAACATCATATATTTTAAGAAAGAAACATTATGTTCAATAACATACATGATACGCTACATCGAGCTTAAACAAACAACTAAATATTATTATTTAAATGTTATCATTATAACCTAGCTGTTAGAATGGTAGGAATGAACAATATTAATTGATTTATGAAAATATTGTTTACAAATGTATATAATTAATTCTTTTGTGAACAATTATTTATAAATGAAAATAAAACCCTTTTAATTAAATGAAAATGTTTTTCTAAAAATCCATTTAAATGAAAATAAGTGAGTTTGAAAAATAATAAAATCACTCTTGATAAATTTTATTAATGAAATATATATTTTTATATATTCAATGTAATATTTAAAATTCATATTATATGTTTTCTAGATGATATATAAGAACAAAATCAATTTTAAGCATAAAAGAAGTATTTTTTTCAAAAAAGGCATTTTTACAGCCATTTGATGGTGAACCCATTTTAAATCTATTTTTTGACACTTTTATAAGTTTTATTTTACAAAATAATCTTCTTATTTGGAATTGGGACATAAAAATTTACTTTGGTTGAATTTTTGGTATTTTTCTGATAAAAATTATATTTTAATGAATAGTGAAAATACTGCATTTTAATTCAAAATTGTTTTTTAGTCTAAGTTATTTATATTGTTAGATTATCTATTTAATTTGTTTTAAAGTATAATTAGATTAAGTTTTTATAATTTAATCCAATCTTGGTCATTATAAGTAATTTCAAATTGAAATTAGATATAAATGCACGTTAATCTTTTGATGGTTTTTACTTTAAAAAAACTCATTCTCTCGTTTTGACAATGGGGATTAATTTTAAATTAATTACTGTAACTTCTGTGTTTTGAATTTGGAAAAATGGATTCCATATTTTTAATCATAGGGTAAAAATTACGTAAATATGACCCTTTTATTTTTGGACATTATGAATAGTAATTTTAATAATTATTTTTATTTACCATGATTAAAGGGTAAATCAGGTAAATAAGGGTAAAAATAATATTATAATAATATAAAACTGCCCTAACACTTGTCCTAATCATATTTTATGAGATATGTCCAACCAAAACAACCCTTGGGATGAAAATTTGGCCTTTTGAAGCCAGTTGGGTGTGATTATGACACTTATAACTTTTAATTTAAAGTAAAGGAAAATATATTATAAACAGATATCTTCTTACTAAAACAATTTTAATATGCATTTATATAAGTTATATATTTGACTATAAATATTAATTATAAATATAAAAATATTTCCTAAATCATGTTATTTTATTTATAAATTTTTTACATTAAATAATTAAATTTAATTATGATACAATGATGATGCAGTGATTGCTTTATTAATGAAAGAATCAAATAAATGATATTAAAAATAATAAAATAAATATTATTTGAAATTATTTATGTCATAAATGATTTTTATATTTGAATATGACATGTTATAAGACTATTAAATGCTTTTTTTCAAAGTTATCTCTCTTTTTTTATTTTATTTAAATTCAATAAAATGAATAGTGTAAAAATTGACACAATTGATGTTTTATAAAAATAGTAATTTATTAAATTATTTAAAATCATAAAAATATTTTAAAATCACAAAGTGACTATGATAAGGTCTAAAAGTTAATTAAGTTTCCAATTATAGTAAATTTACCCCATATGAGTTAAATTAATAGCCTTTTAATAATTAAAATGTTATTACCACAATTAAAATTAAAAGAGAATAATTAAGGGTAAACTGAAATGATAAGGTTTAAAATAAAATAAGTATATGTCTAAAATTTATTATATGAGATTTTATAGACCTATACTCATCTTATATTCACTATATCTCAATTGTGAGCATTTTTAATGAAAAAATTAATTTATATTAATTTAATAATTTAAGAGTTTCTAAGGGTGCCCCCTCCCTCTCCTATAAAAAGGTACCCTCTCTTCTCTAATACTCACACTTCAAGAACCCTTTGGTTCGGAAAATACCTACCAAAAAATCTTAATAGAATCCATAAACTCATCCTAGAAGCCTCCCTTAGGGAATAAATCCTCCCAAGGAAGCCTTTTGGTATAAACCAAAGGAAGTTACCTGATTAAGAGGTAACGTCTTCTCTCATGATTTTTAGTTTCATTACAATTATCCACTCCATAAACTCTTATTATTATATGATTAAATAACAAAAAAAGTATCTTAAATATACTAGGATTTTTTTATGCTATTTTTTCAATCTACATTTACAAAAACCTCCATTTAATGGGTAACGAACATACTGTTTCTGTGTACGGTGAACTACTGTCTCACGAAACGATGATTGTTCAACTTTCCTATACCACATCTCATAGTGTCCATTATAATGGAAAACATTTTACATATGATATATATTATATTTATATTGTCTCTATGCTTATGTAATTTTTATTTAGAACATACCTTTATGCTTTCCATGTTGTGTAAATACAATAATTTCGTTTGAGGGAATGTGGACTACCGCCCCTCATAGCGATATGACTCGTTCCCGCTATACATGGAACATATAAAGGATGGTTTTATTAAACCTATGATACATAAATAAAATTAATATAATATTTTTATTATAATATACATTTATATCATTTAATTATTATTCTTTTAATATGACAAAGAAATGAAAGTAGTGTCCATGCGTACGTACGACCTACCGTCTCCATAAACGGTGCATTTCATTTCTTATCTAAAAATATTAGGGATATTTTAAATACATATATACTGGATATATATGATATTTAAATCATGAATAATATTCTATATATTATGTAATTTTTACCACATAGACAATTTACATCAAAACAAGTTCATTTTCTACTCAAGTACCAAATATCGACAAAACGTCTGATATGAACTTAAATAATTATGTAATTTTTATAACATGGTAATAAGTGATATAAAAGTAATAATAAAATTGTAAAATGTTCTCAAGAAATTATAAATTAACCTAATTTTATTATTCACGAACATAACAATTATACGTGACAAGTTGGACTCAAGGTAAGAGAAATATTAACTCAATCTTCATTCATTGAGTTAAATATACATGCATTGGTTTTGTTTTTTCAAGAATATGTGTAAATAACCTTTTATTTTTTTACACTGAATATACACTTATAATTGGTGTATTTATATTTGTCACACATAATTATGTCATTGATTTATCCTTAATCTAATGATATGAGCTTTGTAAGGGACTTCATCTCAATATCCTTTCATTGAGGCATATCTTGATGTTATTCACCTTTATTACCATATAAGGTGTATATACAACCCTTTTTACATGTTGTATCATAAAATAATATTTTATCATGATATTTAAAGTTTTGTTTAATGTTATTCCTTAATGATTTTTATTCAAGTGTTTCTCAAGTGGTAAGGGACTCTTTAACTAAAACGTCATTTTAAAGATTTATTCTTCTAAAACCTTCTATTTCATGTCCATATTTTCAAAATGGTATTTATGAATTTATATGGACATGAATATTTTAAAATTTCAATTTCTTTTAAAATTTTCAAAGTAGTATGGGACACTTTGATTCAAAAGTCTCTTTATTTAATGGTTTTGGAAATGGATATAATATTTCAATATCTTGAAAATATTTCTTGTGATTATAAATGAAATCTTATGAATGAAATGTTGATAATTGAAATATCTTATGTGTTATGATTATATAATGGTATTTGGAAATTTTACAGGTGGTTACGTGATAAACCAAAGATGGGTGGTTATGTGATAAACCAAAGACGGGTGGTTCCATGACATACCAAGGATGGGTGGTTACGTTATAACCTACAATTCATTGGGTATGAAAGTACATTGTATAGCTATTCTATTTAGAGATATGTGTGGAAGTAGACTGTATGGTTATTCCATTTAAGTATTTTTATTTCCCAAGATACCACTATATGATATATGTTTCTTTATTTGGGTTTATGGTAATATTTTGGTTACAAAAAGGGTAAGCAATGAGCTTATATTTAGTGAAGTGTATTTACTACTTATTAAAGGTGAAAAGTATTACTTTATGATAAAGTATTCATGGTTTAAATGTTTTCCCAAAACTAATAGTTTTCCTTCTTTGTGTATCCCTTACTAATATTTTTATTCACATCCCAAATTTTGAAATGTTTTTCACATGACTTAAAGAATAATAGAGTCAATGATGGGATCAAGGAAAAATTATGTTGTTTAAACATGAAATGAAACCATTATTCTTTTTAAAAGTTTTTGTTTTATGAAAAAATCGATAGTGGGTATAAGTATCTACTTGTAATATTTAAGTTTTTATGTATGAGTAATGACCTAATTCTCTAAATCTCTAAACCTGAAAAGATATTCGATGTGAATTAAAGTCAAATTATCGACTTATTTCAAGATTAAGTAATTTTTAAGTTCGAGGCATTATAATATGTCACCTATATTTGATTTAATACTTTGGTTAGTGGTGGAATTAACCTAATAAAGAAAAGAAAATAGAATTTAAATGAAGGATAAAGTTGTGGTTTGTGTTTGTGACTGCTTTTGGTTGTATGCTTGTTAGTGCCTTGTGTTTTTCTAAGATAGAGTGTTATATTTATGTTTTGGTTGTTGTTGTGCTTAACATAGTTAACTTATAATGGAAATCTAATAAACAACATAATTCTGGAATAATTATAATGATGTGATTAAATAAGGAGGCATGTAAGATGATATTTGTTCTTCCTTATTTTGGATGGAATATAAAATTATTGTTAAACGCATGGTTATATTGATTCATAACTATTGATGGATGATAAGTTATAGGTTTCTTGTGGTTTAAAATTTATGCATGATAATCCAGTTAATTTAGGATGGGGATTAAAATAGTTTTTTTCTAAAGACAGATGATTTGGGGCTGAGTTAACCCATTCTTGTTGTGGAAGGTTTGTATGTCTTGGTTATATGGCTTTGGTGCCCTTACATGTGTGGGGAAAATACTTTTGAAAGGTATGTGTGCTCTAAGAATTTTATAGACTTGTTATGATTGTTTGATAACCATGTGTGGTTGATTTTTCTTGATGAGTAATGGGTTGGAGGCCTATGATTGTTTGACTAATGATGTTTTAATGGATGAGAAATTGGTTAGGAGCCTAGGGGCAGTGATGGTTGATGTCGGTGATGGAGGGATAGTTTGATGTTATACGCAATAGTTTGGGACACTGGAGTGGTTGAGATGAGTTCAGGGCAGGGCTTTTCTGTCGATGTTTTCTTCTTTCTTGATGTTTTCTAAATTGTTAGGCGTTAAAATGTTTCTTATTTTTGGGTTCCCACTGATCAAAACAGTCAGGATTTATGCAATGCATGTTCATCTTTGATTTGGTGGATTAGGTAGAGTCCTAGAGTACCCATATAGTTAATGAATGATGAATGAATAAATAAATAACCCATGGGATGGGATGTTGTTGGTGACATACTTGAGAATATGAACAAGATAATTGATAGTGTCACCGAAACTTGGATTAAGATGATTAAAATATTAATATTGGAAAATGTTAATGTAAATTAATTAATGATCAATTAATAAATTAATGATAACTCTAATTATTGTGTGATTGTTTATAATCCAGACTTTAGCAGTGGTAGTCGGGGGTCATGTGTGATGATAGCGACAAATGTGTCTAGGGATAGGTTTTTTCCTTAGTGTGGTTGTGCATGATATTATTTATATTTTTTGATTTCATGTGTTACCCCACCCGCATCGGTAAGGTAACTGGCACTAAAATTTTTTTAGGGTGTTTTCTCTAACATCCAGGATGGTGAGGGAATGGATGGTTGAATTCTTCCTCTCCCTCGCTCTCCCTTTATATGTAGTTATGAGTAGGTGTATCCCGAGCTATAATGGCTTATGGTATAATGTGTATTCCTTACCGATCTGTGATGACTCTCAGTTTTACTATAGATTTATGTGTGGATTGTAATGGCTTAAGGTATAGCGCATAATTGTATCTGGTCATGGTGGCCCCAGTTTCCTATGGGTGTACATGCATGGGTTGTGCTGGCTTGAGGTATAATGCATTTGCATAGGATTTAGTGGATTCCAGACATGCACTTGCTTTCAGATTGGATGGTGATGATGATGATGTGGATATGTGGATTTATTCAAACATGAGATGTTAGGCCCTATGTATAACGACATAATGTTTTATCAATGAAATTACTTTTTTATAATTATATCTTATAGTATAATCACATGAAATCACAATACAATGAACTACTAAGTATTATATGCCCTTTAAATATAATATTGTCACTTTTGTGATTTGAATTTCAAAAATCTGACATACACAGTTGCGATCAGTAAGATATTTGGAGTCCGATGAGACAAACTTAATTTTTAGTGAATAGTAAAATATGATAATTTACGATAAATGATAAATAAATGAATTTTTGCATCATTCTTGAGTCATGGTTGATGTATATAGTCATTGGTTCGAACTCACATGCACTCTTTACTATTTTTGGTCACATGAATCCATATTATTCATAGTCTTTAGCAAAAATATTAAATTAAAAATTAAAATAATGGGAAACTCCTCCTCTCCTCCACTATAAATATCACCCCTCTTTACCTCTTCTCTTAAATCCTCTCAAGCCTTGTGCCTAGTACAAATTCTACTAAAATCTCTATGTAAGTCCCTCTACCACATCCACCAGCCCTTGGTCTCTTCAAAAGACCAAATCCCCTCCCCTAAAGAGGCTCTCAAGGAAGGTATATTCAAGAGGTAAATTCCTCTTTTCATTTCTTTTATTTTCTTTCAAGTTTCTTTCTTTATTTTTCTTTCCTCACCTCATTTCATCCAAATGTTATGATAACTCTAGTACCTTATATAACGCCCCAAGCCCGCTCTTCTGGACTCAGTTCTTGAAAAAAATAGTGTGTAATTTTTTTTCTAAAGAAGCTGAACAATTACACAATACTTTATACAAAATGAGGAACTTTTACCGGTCTAGGTTCTGGAGAAATTAGAGTACATTTCCCATTTTATCAAAGTTGAAAGAAAAAAAAATCAACTATCCACTATGCTTCCGTGCAAACGATCTTCAAAAGCGATGACATCACCGATAATCTCCTAAGATACCTGTGAAAAATCATTTTAAAATAAAAGGGTGAGCATTCAATTAATACATTTGAAAAATTCAATTGTAAATACATTTGTAAAACAACCTTTACAAAATACTATAATGCTTTGAAAAATAATTATACTTTGAAAACACTTTTAAAACTAATCCAGTGATTCAGTTGAAAATATTAAGAAATCTCTTAAAAACAAAATAACTGAGGACACTCGAAAATTTGAAGGCTATCTTGGGCCTACCCACTTAAGGGGTAGATTCATTATCCAAATCTCTGTCATATTTACAAAGTTCAAGCACCATTTTCTTTATAAAACATTTTTTTAGCTTGCCTTACTTACATATAATTATCACTGGAGTTTTAAATTTTGGAAACATATTACTACATTAAAATACACATTACACTTATATTTATATATGATTATGTATGTATGTATATATATATGAACTTCCATTACATTACACTTTCATGTTTGGTTCTGACCAAACTTTTTTCACGCATACCTTTCATAAACATCCATGTATCTAAACATTTTATGAAATACATGATTTTTATATTGTTATAATTTCAAACATTTTTAAAATGTAATCTCGAATAAAAATTTCCAACGACATACTTGTTTAATTAATTTTATGCATGAAATAATGTAATGAATATATAAAGTAATAATAATCACATGCAATTTTTATGTCACACATGAAATTATCAATAGTATTTCATATGCATTCACTCTTTCATGAATATATATATATATATATATATGTATGTATGTATGTATATTTTTTTAAAGAACCTAATTTCAAGGACATATATAAATTAAAACTAAAATAAGTTTTAATACAAATACCCCTTACACATAATCTAAAAACTAAGATCATAACTTTGAAATAAATAAACTAATTTTTTTCTTCTAATAATCTTGAAATAGATAAATTTGAAAATCAAATAAAAATATCCCTTTCTAAAATAATAATGGAATTTCAATGAAAGTATAAATAAATATCTTACAAAAAAACTAAATTTGAACATAATTTTGATAAAACAAACATAAACTCAAAATATTTAATTAAAGAAATCCCTTATTAAAATAATAATGGAATTGTGTAAAATTTGAAAATAGAAATTATAACATGAGATAAACAGATAGAGGTACCTTACAAAAAAAATAAACATAAAATTAAAATCATAACAAACAAATTGTACTTTAAATAAATCAAACAATAATAATAATCCCTTACCTTTCATTATTGCGTACTCCATTCTTATAAGAAAACCTCTTCACAAGACATGATAATCTAATGGGGAAAACATAAAAATAATGAAAATAATGGCTCCTACTCTTCAACTCTTAGGAAAGCCTCGTCAAACTCTTTTTTTCAGTTCATAGAGGTTGAACAGCTTTATATACATGGTTTTCATAAATTTTATATTCACAGTTATATGTGAATTAGTTAGATAGATTTTGAGCAGATAAGCTCTGCAATTTGAGATATATAATAGAAGATGAAAACAAAAGTGACAAGAGGGATTCAATGCATCGATAAAGAAAGAATCCAATTGCAGCACATAACAACAACCAAAATGAATATATAACAATCTTGCCGAGCAAGCATAGACTCGGAAAGAAAATATACATAAATATATTATATACAAATCAAATAATCAAGACTATAATGTAGCTAAAAATTCAATGTATGGATATACAGGGGACCACAAGTGACTAAACTATCCACAAAACAGATTAAATTAATGTGGGCGTTGAAAATAAACACCCTTACAAATACTGACATCGGATAGAAGGAAGATGTTGAAAGATTGAAGATATAATAGCCTAAAAAAGAACTGATACACTTCATATGATTCAAATAGGATTTTCAAATACTTAAATACAAAATAAACAAGACAAAACAATATTCATGACACCCTAAACGAAACTAGAAAGTCGATTTGGAAACGCAAAATGAAAAAGAGAAAACCTATGTCGTAGGGTAGATCTTCTAATCGAGGATCATTTTTTCCAATTCCAGTTTAGATACTTCAATTTGAAGCAGATCGAGTATGTGATGACCTTCAAACTCGAACTAGATGTAGATCGGACTCAAACTTGACATTGAAAAAAAACAGCACCCCCATGATCAGTCTGCATCTCTTCCTTCTCTGTGCAAACCTCGCTCGACCTCATTTGGACTTCGCTCGAAACTCGACGGCACCCCATTCTTCGGCCTTGCCATCGACGTCATCTCCCTCAGCTCGCGACTCTCGACTCGCGACCCAATCTCGATCCGGCCTCCCTATAGCTGTGACGATCAAAAAGGAAAAGAACTCTATATGACTTTCGCCATTTTTTAATTTTTTTTATTCTGTTTCATCATATATATATATTGGTTTCTTTTTTTAATTCAATAATTATATATATAGATAGATATACATAATCAGTTTTTTTAAAAAAAATTATATAAATATAGTTTAATAATATTTAATTTACTTTTATACATATATACATATTATATATTATTTAAATATTTTTATAAATATGTATAGTTTTATTAAAATCTAAAATTTTAGTTTTCCATAAAATTTTAACATGTTATAAAAATAGTCAAATAAAATAATATTTTAAATAAAACATTGTTTATAAAAACATCATTAATTTATTCCAAAATTTATTATTATTAAATACTAAATGTTGTATTCCTTAATCCTTTAAACACAAATAATTTTTTAAATTTCTCAAATTCAAAATAGTATTTCTCAAAACTTTTACTAAAACAATTTTATTAAAAATATTTTATTATTTTAATTCTATCTTGTTTTTATATATATTTATTAATAGTAAATTTCATATCTAAAAAATAACACCATCTTTATAAAATTAGTATTTAATAAAAAGTTATATATATAAATTGTCATTATAATAATTTAACATTTATTTACAAATTTGTTTTATTAAATTAAAATTAGCATTGAATTAATAAAAATAAAAATAAAATAAATAAACATTTTATCTAAAACTTGGTATGTTACATTCTCACCCCCCCCCCTTAAATGAATTGCGCCCTCATAATTCTTTCGTAGGACATTTGAAAATTCTGAATTTCCATCTTCAGAATTAAATAATTTCTAAGGGGGCTTAATTACCTAATGAAAATTCTAACGTGTACACTTATTTTCCTCAAAAGACAACATCTAATCTCCAAAGTTGTCTAGACTGTTCTTCTAATACCAATTATAACTCCTCGAGCCCGCTCTTCTGGACTCGGTGCTTGAAAAAAATATTGTGTAATTTTTTTTAAAGAATCTGAACAATTACACAACACTTTATAGCAAATGAGGACCTTTTACCGATCTAGGTTCTGGAGAAATTAGAGTACATTTCCCATTTTATCAGAGTTGAAAGAAAACAAAATCAACTGTACACTATGCTTCCGCATGCACTATCTTCAAAATCAATTACATCTATGATAATCTCCTAAGATACCTGTGAAAAATCATTTTAAAATAAAAGGGTGAGAATTTAATTGCCCAGTAAGGGGTTTTAAAAAAACCTTTGATAAATCCATTTTAAAAATATCATTTCGATAATACATTTTAAAAATTCAATTCTAAATACATTTGTAAAACAACCTTTAAAAAAATACTATAATGCTTTGAAAAATAATTATACTTTGAAAACACTTTTGAAACTAATCTAGTGATTCAGTTGAAAATATTAAGCAAGCTCTTAAAAAACAATTGAGGACACTCGAAACTTTGAAGGCTATCTTGGGTCTACCCACTTGAGGGATGGATTCATTATCCAACTCCCTATCATATTTACAAAGTTCAAGCACCATTTTCTTTATAAAACCTTTTTTTAGCTTGCCTTACTTACATATAATTTTCACTAGAGTTTTAAATTTTGGAAATGTGTTACTACATTAAAATACACATTACACTTATATTTATATATGATTATGTATGTATGTATATATATATGAACTTCCATTACATTACACTTTCATGTTTGGTTCTGACCAAACTTTTTTCACGCATACCTTTCATAAAAATGCATGTATCTAAACATTTTATGAAATATATGATTTTCATATTGTTATAATTTCAACCATTTTTAAAATGTAATCTCTAATAAAAATTTCCAATGACATACTTGTTTAATTACTTTTATGCATGAAATAATGTAATGAATATATAAAGTAATAATAATCACATACAATTTTTATGTCGCACATGAAATTATCAATAGTATTTCATATGCATTCACTCTTTCATGAATATATATATATATATATTTGTTTTAAAGAACCTAATTTCAAGGACATATATAAATTAAAAATAAAATAATTTTTAATACAAATACCCCTTATGCATAATCTGAAAACTAATATCATAACTTTGAAATAAATAAACTATTTTTTTTCTTCTAATAATCTTGAAATAGATAAATTTTAAAATCAAATAAAACTATCCCTTGCTAAAATAATAATGTAATTTCAATGAAAGTATAAATAAATCTCTTACACAAAACTAAATTTGAACATAATTTTGATAAAACAAACATAAACTTGAAAGATTTAATTGAAGAAATCCCTTACTAAAATAATAATGGAATTGTGTAGAATTGGAAAATAGAAATTATAACATGAGATAAACATATAGAGGTCCCTTACAAAAAAATAAACATAAAATTAAAATCATAACAAACAAATTGTACTTTAAATAAATCAAACAATAATAATAATCCCTTACCTTTCATTGTTGCGTACTCCATTCTTATAAGAAAACTTATTTTCACAAGACTTGATAATCGGATGAGGAAAACATAAAAAAAATGAAAAGAATGTCTCCTACTCTCCGACTCTTAGGAAAGCCTCGTCAAACTCTTTTTTTCAGTGTATAGAGGTTGAACAGCTTTATATACATGGTTTTCATAAATTTTATATTCACAGTTATATGTGAATTAATTAGATAGATGTTGAGAAGATAAGTTGTTCAAGTTGAGATATATAATAGAAGATGAAAACAACAATGATAGGAGGGATTCAATGCATCAATAAAGAAAGAATCCAATTACAGCTGATAACAACAACCAAAATTAATATATAATAGTCTTGCCGAGCAAGCATAGACTCGGACAGAAAATATACATACATATATTATATACAAATCAAAGAATCAAGACTATCATGTAGCTTAAAATTCAATGTATCGATATGCAGGGGACCACAATTAACTAAAATATCCACAAAAAAGATTAAATTAATGCAGGCGTTGAAAATAAACACCCTTACAAATACGGACATCGGATAGAAGGAATATGTTGACAGATTGAAGATATAATAGCCTAAAAAAGAACTAAACACTGCATATGATTCATATAGGATTTTCAAATACTTAAATCCAAAATAAACAAGACAAAACAATATTCATGACACCCTAAACGAAACTGGAAAGTCGATTCAGAAACACAAAATGAAAAGGAGGAAACCTATGTCGTGGGGTAGATCTTCAAATCAAGGATCATTTTTCCCAATTCTGGTTCAGATACTTCAATTTGAAGCAGATCGAGTGCGATGTGGCCTTCGAACTCGAACTAGATATAGATCGGACTCAAACTCGACCTCAAAAAAAACAGCGCCCCCATGATCAGTCTGCATCTCTTCCTTCTTCGTGCAAACCTCGCTCGACCTAATTTGGACTTCGCTTGAAACTCGACGGCACCCCATGATTCGGCCTCACCCTCAACGTCATCTCCCTCGGCTCGTGACTCTCGACCGGCGACCCAATCTCAACCTGGCCTCCCTATAACCGCGACGATCAAAATGGAAAAGAACCCTAAATGACTTCCATCATTTTTTTAAATTTTTTTATTCTGTTTCATTATATATATATATATATATATATATATATATCGGTTTCTTTTTTTAATTCAATCATTATATATATATAGATATACATAATCGGTTTTTAAAAATATATATATATAAATATAGTTTAATAATATTTAATTTACTTTTATATATATATACATATTATATATGATTTAAATTTTTTTATAAATTTGTATAGTTTTATTAAAATATAAAAGTTTAGTTTTCCATAAAATTTTAACATGTTATAAAAATAATCAAATAAAAAATTATTTTAAATAAAAAAAAATTTATAAAAACATCATTAATTTATTCCAAATTTTATTATTATTAAATACTAAATATTGTATTCTTTAATCCTTTAAACACAAATAATGTTTTAAATTTCTCAAATTCAAAATAGTATTTCTCAAAACATTTACTAAAACAATTTTATTAAAAATATTTTATTGTTTTAATTATATCTTGTTTTTATATATATTTATTAATAGTAAATTTTATATCTCAAAAATAACACCATGTTTAGAAAATTAGTATTTAATAAAAACTTATATATAGAAATTGTCATTATAATAATTTAACATTTATTTACAAATTTGTTTTATTAAATTAAAATTAACATTGAATTAATAAAACTACTAATAAAATAAATAAAAAATTTATCTCAAACTCGGTATGTGACATCCCCCCCCCCATAAATGAATTGCGCTCGCGCAATTCTTTCGTCGGACATTTGAAAATTCTGAATTTCCTTCTTCAGAATTAAAGAATTTCTAAGGGGACTTAATTACCTAACGAAAATTCTAACGTGTACACTTATTTCCCTTAAAAGACAACATCTAATCTCTAAATTTATCTAGACCATTCCTTTTATACCAATTATAACACCCCGAGCCCGCTCTTCTAAACTCGGTTCTTGAAAAAAATTGTGTGTAATTTTTTTTAAATAAGCTGAACAATTACACAACACTTTATACAAAATGGGGACCTTTTACCAATCTGGGTTCTTGAGAAATTAGAGTACATTTCCCATTTTATCAGAGTTAAAAGAAAACAAAATGAACTGTCCACTATGCTTTCATGCGCACTATCTCCAAAATCAATGACATCTATAATAACTCCTAAGATACCTGTGAAAAATCATTTTAAAATAAAAGGGTGAGCGTTCAATTGCCCAGTAAGGGGTTTTAAAAAAAATTGATAAATTGCTTTTAAAAATATCATTTTGATAATACATTTGAATTATTCAATTGTAAATACATTTGTAAAACAACCTTTACAAAATACTATAATGCTTTGAAAAATAATTTTACTTTGAAAACACTTTTAAAACTAATCCAGTGATTTAGTTGAAAATATTAAGCAAGCTCTTAAAAACAAAACAACTGAGGACACTCGAAATTTTTAAGGCTCTCTTGGGCCTACCCACTTGAGGGATGGATTAATTATCCAACTCCTCGTCGTATTTACAAAGTTCAAGCACCATTTTCTTTATAAAACATTTTTTTAGCTTGCCTTACTTACATATAATTTTCACTGGAGTTTTAAATTTTGGAAACATGTTACTATATTAAAATACACATTACACTTATATTTATATATGATTATTTATGTATGTAAATATATATGAACTTCCATTACATTACACTTTCATGTTTGGTTCTGACCAAACTTTTGTTATGCATACCTTTCATAAACATCCATGTATCTAAACATTTTATGAAATACATGATTTTCATATTCTTATAATTTCAAACATTTTTAAAATTTAATCTCGAATAAAAATTTCCAATGACATACTTGTTTAATTACTTTTATGCATGAAATAATGTAATGAATATATAAAGTAATAATAATCACATGAAATTTTTATTTCACACATGAAATTATCAATAGTTATTCATATGCATTCACTCTTTCATGAATATATATATATATATATATTTGTTTTAAAGAACCTAATTTCAAGGACATATATAAATTAAAACTAAAATAATTTTTAATACAAATACTCCTTAGGCATAATCTGAAAACTAATATCATAACTTTGAAATAAATAAACTATTTTTTTTCTTCTAACAATCTTGAAATAGATAAATTTGAAATAGATAAATTTGAAAATCAAATAAAACTATCCCTTTCTAAAATAATAATGGAATTTCAATGAAAGTATAAATAAATCTCTTACACAAAACTAAATTTGATCATAATTTTGATAAAACAAACATAAACTCGAAATATTTAATTGAAGAAATCCCTTACTAAAAAAATAATGGAATTGTGTAAAATTAGAAAATAGAAATTATAACATGAGATAAACAGATAGAGGTTCCTTACAAAAAAAATAAACATAAAATTAAAATCATAACATACAAATTATACTTTAAATAAATCAAACAATAATAATAATCCCTTACCTTTCATTATTGTGTACTCCATTCTTATAAGAAAACTTCTTTTCACAAAACTTGATAATCGAATGGGGAAAACATAAAAATAATGAAAATAATGGCTCCTACTCTCCAACTCTTAGGAAAGCCTCATCAAACTTTATTTTTTTAGTGCATAGAGGTTGAACAGGTTTATATACATTGTTTTCATAAATTTTATATTCACAATTATATGTGAATTAATTATATAGATGTTGAGAAGATAATTTTTTCAAGTTGAGATATATAATAGAAGATGAAAACAACAGTGATAGGAGGGATTCAATGCATAGATAAAGAAAGAATCCAATTGCAGTAGATAACAACAAACAAAATGAATATATAACAGGATTTCCGAGCAAGCATATACTCAGATAGAAAATATACATACATATATTATATACAAATAAAAGAATCAAGACTATCATGTAGCTTAAAATTCAATGTATCAATTTTTAGGGGACCACAAGTGACTAAACTATCCACAAAACGGATTAAATTAATGCAAGCGTTGAAAATAAACACACTTACAAATACTGACATCGGATAGAAGGAAGATGTTAACAGGTTAAAGATATAAGAGCCTAAAAAGGAACTGATACACTACATATGATTCAGATAGGATTTTCAAATACTTAAATCCAAAATAAACAAGACAAAACAATATTCATGACACCCTAAACGAAACTGGAAAGTCGATTCTGAAATACAAAATGAAAAAGAGAAAACCTATGTCGCGAGGTAGATTTTCAAATCGAGGATCATTTTTCCCAATTCTGGTTCAGATACTTCAATTTAAAGCAGATCAAGTGCGTGATGGCCTTCGAACTCGAACCAGATGTAGATCGAACTCAAACTCGACCTTGAAAAAAATAGCGCCCCCATGCTCAGTTTGCATCTCTTCCTTCTCTGTGCAAACCTCGCTTGAACTCATTTTGACTTCACTCGAAACTCGACGACCCCCCATGATTCGGCCTTGCCCTCGACGTCTTCTCCCTCGGTTCGCGACTCTAAACTCATGACGCAATCTCGACCCGGACTCCCTATAGCCGCGACGACGAAAAAGGAAAAAACCCTAAATGACTTTCGCCATTTTTTTTAATTTTTTGTATTCCTTTTCATCATGTATATATATATATATCAGTTTCTTTTTTTTAATTCAATCATTATATATATATAGATATACATAATCAGTTTTTTAAAAAATAAATTATAGAAATATAGTTTAATAATATTAAATTTACTTACATATATACATATTATATAAGATTTAAATTTTTTTATAAATATTTATAGTTTTATTAGAATCTAAAAGTTTAGTTTTCCATAAAATTTTAACATGTTATAAAAATAATCAAATAAAATATTATTTTAAATGAAACATTTTTTATAAAAACATCATTAATTTATTCCAAATTTTATTATTATTAAATACTAAATGTTGTATTCTTTAATCCTTTAAACACAAATAATGTTTTAAATTTTTCAAATTCAAAATAGTATTTCTCAAAACTTTTACTAAAACACTTTTATTAAAAATATTTTATTGTTTTTAATTATATCTTGTTTTTATATATATTTATTAATAGTAAATTTCTTATCTCAAAAATAACACCATGTTTAGAAAATTAGTATTTAATAAAATCTTATATATAGAAATTTTCATTATAATAATTTAACATTTATTTACAAATTTTTTTTATTAAATTAAAATTAACATTTAATTAATAAAACTACTAATAAAATAAATAAACATTTTATCTCAAACTCGGTATGTTACATTCTCCTCCTTTTAAATGAATTGCGCACTCGCAATTCTTTTGCCAGACATTTGAAAATTCTGAATTTCCATCTTCAAAATTAAAAAATTTCTAAGGGGACTTAATTATATAACGAAAATTCTAATGTGTACACTTATTTTCCTCAAAAGACAACATCTAATATCCAAATTTATTTAGATCATTCCTTTGATACCAATTATAACGCCCCGAGCCTGCTCTTCTCGACTCGGTGCTTGAGAAAAATGTTGTGTAATTTTTTTAAAGAAGATGAACAATTACACAATACTTTATACAAAATGAGGACCTTTTACCGGTCTCGGATCTTGAGAAATTAGAGTACATTTCCCATTTTATCAGAGTTGAAAGAAAACAAAATCAACTGTACACTATGCTTCCATGTGCACTATCTTCAAAAGTGATGACATCTATGATAATCTCCTAAGATACCTGTGAAAAAAAATTTAAAATAAATGGGTGAGCATTAAATTTTCCAGTAAGGGGTTTTAAAAAAACCTTTGATAAATCACTTTTAAAAATATCATTTCGATAATACATTTGAAAAATTCAATTGTAAATACATTTGTAAAACAATATTTACAAAATACTATAATGATATGAAAAATAATTATACTTTGAAAAAACTTTTAAAACTAATCCAGTGATTCAGTTGAAAATATTAAGCAAGCTCTTAAAAACAAAACAACCGAGGACACTCGAAACATTTAAGGCTATCTTGGGCCTACCCACTTGAGGGATGGATTCATTATCCAACTATCTATTGTATTTACAAAGTTCAAGCACCATTTTCTTTATAAAAAATTATTTTAGCTTGCCTTACTTACATATAATTTTCACTGGAGTTTTAAATTTTGGAAACATGTTACTACATTAAAATACACATTACACTTATATTTATATATGATTATGTATATATGTATATATATATATGAACTTCCATTACATTACACTTTCATGTTTGGTTCTGACCAAACTTTTGTCACGCATACCTTTCATAAACATCCATGTATCTAAACATTTTATGAAATACATGATTTTCATATTGTTAAAATTTCAACCATTTTTAAAATGTAATCTAGAATAAAAATTTACAATGACATACTTTTTTAATTACTTTTATGAATGAAATAATGCAATTAATATATAAAGTAATAATAATCACATGCAATTTTTATGTCACACATGAAATTATCCATAATATTTCATATGCATTCACTCTTTCATGAATATATATATATTTGTTTTAAAGAACCTAATTTCAAGGACATATATAAATTAAAACTAAAATAAGTTTTAATACAAATACCCCTTACGCATAATCTAAAAACTAATATCATAACTTTGAAATAAATAAACTAATTTTTTTCTTCTAATAATCTTGAAATAGATTAATTTGAAAATCAAATAAAACTATCCCTTGCTAAAATAATAATGGAGTTTCAATGAAAGTATAAATAAATCCCTTACACAAAACTAAATTTGAACATAATTTTGATAAAAAAACATAAACTCGGAAGTTTTAATTGAATAAACCCCTTACTAAAATAATAATGGAATTGTGTAAAATTAGACAATAGAAATTATAACATGAGATAAACAGATAGAGATACCTTACAAAAAAACATAAAATTAAAATCATAACAAACAAATTGTACATTAAATAAATCAAACAATTATAATAATCCCTTACCTTTAATTGTTGCGTACTCCATTCTTATAAGAAAACTTCTTTTCAGAAGACTTGATAATCGAATGGTTAAAACATAAAAAGAATGAAAAGGATGGATCATACTCTCCAACTCTTAGGAAATCCTCATCAAACTCTTTTTTTTCAGTGCATAGAGTTTGAACAGCTTTATATGCATGGTTTTCATAAATTTTATATTCACACTTATATGTGAATTAATTAGATAGATGTTGAGTAGATAAGTTGTGCAAGTTGAGATATATAATAGAAGATGAAAACAATAGTGATAAGAGGGATTCAATGCATCGATAAAGAAAGAATCCAATTGCAGCAGATAACAACAACCAAAATGAATATATAACAGGCTTGTCGAGCAGGCATAGACTCGGATAGAAAATATACATACATATATTATATACAAATCAAAGAATCAAGACTATCATGTAGCTTAAAATTCAATGTATCGATTTGCAGGGGACCACAAGTGACTAAACTATCCACAAAACAGATTAAATTAATGTGGGCGTTGAAAATAAACACCCTTACAAATACTAACATCGGATAGAATGAATATGTTGACAGATTGAAGATATAATAGATTAAAAAAAACAGATACACTGCATATGATTCAGATAGGATTTTCAAATACGTAAATCCAAAATAAACAAGACAAAACAATATTCATGACACCCTAAACAAAATTGGAAAGTCGATTCGGAAACGCAAAATGAAAAAGATAAAACCTATGTCGCGGGGTAGATCTTCAAATCGAGGATCATTTTTCCCAATTCTGGTTCAGATACTTCAATTTGAAGCAGATTGAGTGCACGATGGCCTTCTAACTTGAACTAGATGTAGATCAGACTCAAACTCGACCTAAAAAAAAAACAGCACCCCCATGCTCAGTCTGTATCTCTTCCTTCTCCGCGCAAACATCGCTCCACTTCATTTGGACTTTGCTCGAAACTCTACGATGCCCCATGCTTCGGCCTTGCCCTCGACGTCTTCTCCCTCAGCTCACGACTCTTAACTCACGACCCAATCTTGACCCGACCTCCCTATAGTCGCGACGACGAAAAAGGAAAAAACCCTAAATGACTTCCGCCATTTTTTTTAATTTTTTTATTCCTTTTCATCATATATATATATATATATCATTTTTTTAATTCAATCATTATATATATATATATACATAATCTGTTTTTTTTAATATATAAATATAGTTTAATAATATTTAATTTACTTTTATACATATATACATATTATATATGATTTAATTTTTTGTATAAATATGTATAGTTTTATTAGAATCTAAAAGTATAGTTTTCCATAAAATTTTAACATGTTATAAAAATAATCAAATAAAATATTATTTTAAATAAAACATTTTTTATAAAGACATCATTAATTTATTCCAAATTTTATTATTATTAAATACTAAATATTGTATTCTTTAATCCTTTAAACACAAATAATGTTTTAAATTTATTAAATTCAAAATAGTATTTTTCAAATCTTTTACTAAAACACTTTTATTAAAACTATTTAATTATTTTAATTATATCTTTATATATATATATATATATTAATAGTAAATTTCATATCTCAAAAATAACACCATGTTTAGAAAATTAGTGTAACGCCCCGACCCTAGTTACCCAGATTCTGTGCATTATTACATAATATTGGCATGATCACAAAAGATAAAGTCTCGAAAGACCGATTAGTTTAGTAGCCTTGGAAGTACTAGATACATTCATAAGGTTTACATTACATCATAAAATGGAATACTACAACAACATTGTTTCCATGGACAAAACTGAGATCCTGTAGACTATCTCTATAGGTCAGTCATAATATACTTCTTCGCATCCTGAGAAAAATAAAACATAGAAAGGGGTGAGCTCAAACGCTCAGTAAGGATAACAATATAGCAGAAACTTTCATAAATAAGAATAAACATTTAAGGCAGTGTATAAAACTAAAACAAAAGCCTTTTCAACATAAACTTCCCTATAATATAGAAAATATAAATCAAAATAACGTCATTTACTTACTCGCATGGATATTCTACTAGTCGAATAATCACATGTAATATCTATAACCACTTTCATAATGATGGAATGTATAATTCCAGACTTTCATAACCACATAGTCAAGGCCTTGTGTCAAGACTACAAATAAGATTTTTTCATGGCCTTGTGTCGAGACACTAGTTTGTCTCATGAGAGCTACCGATGCATTAAGGAGTTATATCGGGCTCCACTCATCACTTACTAAGTCCAATGCATTCCTCATATGAAAAGTTTTAAACATAACATAAACATTCGTATTAAAACTGGCATACGAAATGTCAATACTTTATCCATAAACCATGAATGGTATGAAATAACACATCCACAGTCAAACATATCACAAAACCTTCAATAAAATATGGAAGTTTTTTATCATAATAAATCAACTTCAAACAAACTTAAAATCCATCAAAGGATGTTGACATAGATGAAATCAAAACCTTTTTAAAGAAATATCTCTTTCTATTTTGAAATCATTTAAAAGTCACGTAATTATAGAAGAAAACATTTATATTTGAAAATATTCTTATAATCTTGTAAGGTAAGCTTCGACGATGTTATAACGGCTGAAAATAGTCACACTCGCTGTATAAGTTAAAAAAACATTCTTACCTTAATTTTGTCGAAAAGGTCATAAAGTACCTTGTTTGGAAAATGACAAAAAGAATCCTTTATAAAAATCTTATAAAAGTTAAACAATGGTATAAATGAATTTAACCCATATACTATAAAATATTAATAATTTTTTCAAATACATTTTCAAGAAACATGGATGTGGATTATAAATATGTCCTAGTAGATAATTACATATAAACAACCTCGGATAATGAAGAGATTGTGAAATTAACCCTTACCTTGTACTTTTCCTTGGTCGAGGGTAGGTTAACCTCCTATATAATGGTTAAATAATTGTTATTAAATTATAAAATAATCATATACATTAATATGATATCATATATGATCTTTTAACATTACTTTTTTAATAATATCTTAGTATTATTGTCGTTTTGGGTGTTAACTGATTCGTTTTCCTTTATATACTTTGTTACGTAAGTAATGTTTGTTATGGATATGATATATCTTATTCATATTCAGAATTATATTAAGTCTTTAAACATTATTTTTAATCATCTAATGAAAATTATTCTTGAATGGATACGATGGAGAATGAATCTCATCGCGTTCGTGGAGACGATAATCCGTTCGTACGCACGAGCGACAATATAATTCTTTTGATATTAAAATAATATATAATTGGATGGTATATCATATATAAAGAATAATTATCATGTTATATTTATTATTTACATCAATTACACATCATTATTATACCAATCCAAATAATAATGTATTGAATAACAATTACACCATGACGTGGAGATAGTAAGTCGTACATACGCACGTATGGTGACGTGTCATTCAAAGGATGGATAGAATAATGAATATGGTTGTACCATATTTATAATCACGTCACAGTATATATAAGATACTAGATTTATTATTTTATAATGTAAACAACAAATAAATAGGAAGTGGAATAAGAAAGGAACATGAAAGAGGTGATGAAATATTTACCTCTTCTTCGGGTTCTTCCTTTTAATTTGATCAAAATGGCTCCTTAGGTTGGATTTCTGACTAAAGTAAGGCCTCTAGTATGAATGGAGGATAGTTTATAGGGTATTTGGGTAGGTTTTGGCTGAGAAAAATGGTTCTGAAGGTGTGAATTAGAGATAAGGGGGAGTGCCCTTTTATAAGAGGGGTGAGGGCCACCTTAGGAAAAACTAGAAATATTATTTTATAATAAAATAATTTTCAGTTTATAATGGCTCAAAAATGAATTATTTAAAGTCTAAGGTTGGGATGGTTTGAAAACCACTCAACCAATAGGTTTTAAACAGGTTTAGGTCACTATATTAACTTTATCTTTTAGATTTAACTCTTAGTTAAATAGTTTGACATTTACCACGTCTCTTTGTATTTTTGTATTGTATGATTAATAAATTTATTATAAACTTTCAAGAGAACCCCAAGTGGTTCATTAATGATACACATATAATTATATAAGTCTTTTGGATGAACCTTATATTTTTAGGAATATAATATCAATTAATAATATAATATTTGTTTTAAAAACTCTTTTATGTCAATTTTGACACTATTTGGTATTTTGTTTTTTATAAATTCATAACAGCATTATTAATTTAAAAAAAATTAATCTAACCAACCCTAACATGTAATATTAACCTATAAAATTAGTGTAATTCATAAAAAGTCTCAAATTACATTTATTTGGATATTTATAATATCAATTATTTTAATATTTCATTAATTAGGAAATTACCGCATCATCATTGTGTCATAAATAAATTAACTTATTTAATGTCTAAAAAATATAAATAAAATACCATTATGTAGGAAATTTTTTTATATTTTTAATGAATATTTATAGTTGAATTTATCTTTTGTTTAACCTTATATTAAAATTGGTTTAGTTATTAAATTTTAAATTTAACACTTTTAACTCTTCTTTGATTTAAATAATAATAAATGTCCTAATCTAATCCAAGTGGACCTAAAGGATATTACTTTATTCCTAATGTTGTTTTTGGTCGAATTATACTTATCCAATAGAATTAGGACATGTTTTAGGGTAATAATAATATCATTTTTACCCTTAATTACCCTATTTACTTTTAACCGTGGTAAATAAATGTAAAAAGTTACTATTCACCAAAAATTATTTTTACCTTATTGAACCACATTTTACTTACTGATATCAACTGTGTCTCTCAGATTTTTGAAATTCAACTCACAGAAGCAGTAAAATTAAGTTTTATGTAAATTTGCAAATGCTCATAGGAGGTGGGTAAAAGACGGTAAAAAGTTCAATAAAATTTTTATATATCTAAAATTATTATAAACTGACTCCAATGAATTATATTGAACTTATATAGGTATTATTTATCTATTTTGACCTAAAATAAATTTAAATAAAATAAATAATTATTTAAATAAAAAGTCGGTTTTAAACAATAACTCAGTGTTTTTCACTATTCATCAAAAATTGAAAGTTTTCAGAAAAATACCAAAAATTCACCCTAAGCTAATTTTGATATTCTGAATTCAAAAATGAATTATATTTTACCAATCTCAAAACATATAAGTTTCATTAATTGATTTAAAATTAATTCCCGTTGTCAAAACCAAAAAACGTATTTTTAAGAAATAATAACTATCAAAAGATTGACACTTGTTTATGTCCAATTTCAAAGTGAAATTACTTACAATGACCATCATTGGATTAAATGGTAAAAATATAATATAATTATACTTCCAATCCATTAAAATTTATAATTCAACACTATAAATTATTTTGATTAAAAAAGTTGTTTTCAGATAAAATATAGTATTTTTCACTATTCACCCAAATATGAAAGTTACCAGAAAAACACCAAAAATTTATTGAAACTAAATTCTTATGTCCCGATTCTAAAGAAGAAGTTTATTTTGTCAAATTAAATATATAAAAGTTACAAATATTGGATTTAAAAAAGGGTTCGCCATTAAAAGGCTGTAAAATTTCATTTTTTGAAAAATACTTCTTTTATTTGAAAAAATAATAATTTTGTTCTTATATTATGTCTAGGAAACTCATAATATGGATTCTAAAATTACAATGATTATATAAAGTTCAAAATTCAATTAATACTATTCATAACTGCTTTTGAATGGCTAGTTTGGTAAGTTGTGGTGCGCTTGAACTCAGTGTTGCGTGTAGTGCAAGTGATTGAATTACTTTGAAAAAATAACGTACTATGAAATCTTGGGGTGTTACATTCTTATCTCCTTCAATAAATTTCATCCTAGCAAATTGAAATTGTTCTTTGAAAATAAAAGGTTGAAAATAGAAAATACCTTTGTGGGAAAACCCACATCGGAAATTGGGTTAATAAAATTTAGTCTTAATAAGAGGAAAAGGGGAATGAAAAAGTCACCACCAAATTATGATCTCGATTAGGAGAACATTGGTGGAAATTAGAGACACATAATTGGAGGAAAAACGTAAATATTTATAGAGAGTGATTGAGGTCATCGGTCACAAACAATTGTAGAATTGAGGGCCTCAAAACCATCAATATATGATGATTTAAAATATCATCGGTTCAACAAAACATAAGGTATTAGGATAACACATTTTTAGTTTTAATATCCCTTACCTAAAGTTGAAGAATTAATTTCTTCATAGAATAAGAGAAGAAAAAGATATATAATTGACAAGTAGAGTTCCATCCTTTAACTAATTTCTACCACAAACTCATCTTTCACTCTAAAAGATAATAGAACTTAAAAAAATATTCTATTTATCCTATTCGTATAGGGTTCCAAAAAAATGAATTTATAATTCATCTACCAGACCTTTTAAAAAAATTACATTATTCAATCCAGGACATCACGTGGGCTAGTGGTAAGTGATACACCCTTATCGCCCTTTGGTTGCGGGTTCAAGTCATGCGGCGTTGCCAGACATGACGGGTTGTCGCCCGACCTCCGGGTTATCCTTTTTGTGGAAATCCAAAAATAATCTCAATCTAGAATTATCCAAAATACTTCTGTCCAAACTCACAGTCCAAAATTTATAAGGAAGGTAAACACAATAAAGATCCTTTTTGCCACATAATAACATGTGAACACCTTCATCATATATTCTTTTAAAACACTACAACATACTGAATTACCATAAAACATTATTGATTACATTCATGATCCCTTATTCCTTATAGAATACTGGATATACTCCTTCTATACAAAAATGTTGTAAACTCCATCAATGATGGAATATAAAAATCATTAATCAGTTTCAAGGTATCCAAGAATATCCAATATAATTTATCCAAATCAATCATGTATTATTCCAAAATCACTACCTCGGTATAAGAATCATATTATGTTTTATCTTTCTCTCAACCATATATTTTCCAAAAATTTAACCTGTTATTGAGTCACTTTTCTTGGTTCCACACAATCTCAAGTCTTTAATGAAATAGTATTACAGTATAATCCTTATATACTCTATAATTATTATAACATGTACATCATTAATACAATACTCAAATGACACAATACTTTAATAACAACATAAGAAATCTAATCATTCCTCTTCATCTTCGGTAGTACCATAACTTTATTATTATCCAATATTAGCATTTGGGGTATACTCTGATGATTTGGACATTGATTCGCATAGTGTTTCAACTCCTTGTAGATGAAGCATTATACATTTGAAACTTTTTTCTTACCCTAAAAATCACATACTTGGTGTCCTTTTTCTCCACACTTATAACAAACTCTCATTCTCTTTAAGCATTTACCAAGGTGATTCTTTCCAAAATTATTACATATGGGAAAATCCTTCTTTTCCCTCTTCCCTTTATCCATCTTTCTCTCTTCCATCCTTTTTTCTCTTGATTCCCTTCAAAGCCATAGGACTTAGAGAATTCTTTACCTCTCTTATTAACACATGATACTATTTCTTCAAATGTTGAGAATACATGGGAGACTATTTCCCTTCTAAATGTTAACTTAATACCATGAAATATATGATCATTCTTACTCTTTGGATCATACGTATTGTTGGAGTTCACATTCCTTCTACTGGGCGCCATTTCTATACAATGGCATACTATAGGTCAGTTTATGAATTGCAATGAATAATTCCAAACTTGTAAAATACCTAACGTAAATTGAACAGTTTATGGATATAATACATAATCATAAAAATATTTTCTTTGAGGAGGTATATACTCGTAAATCCTTCATAATGATTTATAAATAAAATGAGAATTATCCTAAGCATATCCCCTAGGAGTTTCATAACCAAGAGTGCAGTAAGGCCCATTGTCGTGCACCAGTTCCCATTCGAGTCTAGCTCAAAGCAGTGTTTTTGGGTCTTACCCCTAGGTACATCTGTTCCAGAGTCACCTCTACCTGCTCGTATCCAGACAGGGATGTATTTTCTTGGAAAACTCACAAAATCTATACAGTACCAAAATTCTAGGAAGTTCTTGTATATTAATCCTCAAATTATATCTTAGGGTTATGTGCTCTAATCAGAGTTTATCTAAATCTAGTTTTCAAGGTTTGTACTAAACTTCCTCTGATACCAACTATAACATCTCGAACCTAGTTACCCAGAGTCGGTGCATTATTACATAACATTGGTATGATCACAAAAGATCAAGTCTCTAAAGACCGATTAGTTTAGCAGCCTTGGAAGTAATAGATACATTCATAAGGTTTACATTACATCATAAAATGAAAAACTACAACAACATTGTTTCCATGGACAACACTGAGATCCCATATAATATCCCTACAGGCCAGTCATAATATACTTCTTCGCATCCTGGGAAAAATAACACATAGAAAGGGGTGAGCTCAAATTCTCACTAAGGATAACAATATAGCAGAAACTTTTATAAATAAGCATAAACATTTAAGGAAATGTATAAAACTAAAACACAAGCCTTTTTAACATAAAATTCCCCATAATATGGAAAATATAAATCAAAATAATGTCATTTACTTACTCACATTGATATTATACTAGTCTAATAATCACATGAAATATCAATAGCCACTTTTATAATGATCGAATACATAATTCCAGACTTTCATAACCACATAGTCAAGGCCTTGTGCCAAGACTACAAATAAGACTTTGTCAAGGCCTTGTGACAAGACACTATTTTGTCTCATGAGACCTACTGATTCATCGAGGAGCTATATAGGGCTCCACCCGTTACTTACTAAGTCCAATGCATTCCTCATATGAAAAGGTTTAAACATAACATAAACATTCATATTAAAATTGGCATATGAAATGTCAATACGTTATCTATAAACCATGAATGGTATGAAATAACACATCCATAGTCAAACATATCACAAAACCTTCAATACAATATGGAAGTTTTTGTATCATAATAAATCAACTTCAAACAAACTTAAAATCCATTAAAGTATGTTGACATAGATGAAATCAAAACCTTTTTAGAGAAATATCACTTTCTATTTTGAAATCATTTAAAAGTCGTGTAATTATAGAAGAAAACATTTATATTTGAAAATATTCTTATAATATTGTAAGGGAAGCTTCTATGAGGTTATAATAGTGGAAAATAGTCGCACCTGTCGTATAAGTTAAAAAACATTCTTACCTTAATTTTGTCGAAAAGGTCATAAAGTACCTTGTTTGGAAAAAGAAAAAAAGATTCCTTTATAAACATATTATAAAAGTCAAACAAGGGTATAAATGACTTTAAACCATATTCTATAAAACAGTAATAATGTTTTGAAATACATTTTTAAGAAATATGGATGTGGATGATAAAGAGGTCCCAGTAGATAATTACATATAAACAACCTCGGATAATGAAGAGATTGTGAAATTAACCATTACCTTGTACTTTTCCCTGGTCGATGGTAGGTTAACCTCCTATATAATGTTGAAATAATTGTTATTAAATTATACAAGAATCATATACATTAATATGATATCATATATGATCTTTTAACATTGCTTTGTTAATAATATCTTAGTATTATCGTTGTTTCGGGTGTTAACTGATTTGTTTTCCTTTATATGCTTTGTTATGTAAGTAATGTTTGTTATGGATAGGATGTATCTTATTAATATTCATAATGATATTAAGTCTTTGAAAATTATTTTTAATCATCTAATTAAAATTTTTCTTGAATGGATACGATGGGGAATGAATCTCATCGCATTTGTGGAGACGATAATCTGTATGTACGCAGGAGAGACAATATCATTCTTTTGATATTAAAATAATATATAATTTGATGGTATATAATATATAAAGAATCATTATCATGTTATATTTATTATTTACATCAATTACACATCATTATTATATCCATCCAAATAATAATGTATTGAATAACAATTACACCATGACGTGGAGACGGTAAGTCGTACGTACGCACGTACGGTGACATGTCATTAAAAGGATGGATAGAATAATGAATATGGTTGTACCATATTTATAATCACATAATAGTATATATAAGATACTGGAGTTATTATTTTAGAATGGAAACAACAAAGAAAGAGGAAGTGGAAGAAGAAAGGAACTTGAAAGAGGTGATGAAATATTTACCTCTTCTTTGGGTTCTTCCTTTTGATTTGATCAAAAGGGATCCTTATGTTGCCTTTATGACTAAAGGAGGACCTCTAAGATTAAGGTAGGATAGTTTATAGGGTATTTGGGCATGGTTTTTCAGAGCCAAATGGATTTGAAGGTGTGAATTAGAGATAAGGGGGAGTGTCCTTTTATAAGAGGGGTGAGGGGCACCTTAGGAAAAGCTAGAAATATTATTTTATAATAAAATAATTTTTAGTTTTTAATGGCTCAAAAATGAATTATTTAAAGTATAAGGTAGGTATGGGTTGAAAACCACTCAAACAATAGGTTTTAGACAGGTCTGGGTCACTATATTAACTTTATCTTTTATATTTAACTCTTAGTTAAATAGTTAGACATTTACCATGTCTCTTTGTATTTTTATATTATATGGTTAATAAAATTACTATAAACTTCCAAGAGAACACCAAGTGGTTCATTAATGATACACTTATCATTATATAAGTCTTTTGGATGAACCTTATATTTTTAGTAATAGAATATAAATTAATAATATAATATTTGTTTTAAAAACTCTTTTATGTCAATTTTGACACTATTTGGTATTTTGTTTTTTCTAAATTCATAATAGCATTATTAATTCAAAAAAATTGATATAACCAAACCTAACATGTCATATTAACCTATAAAATTAGTGTAATTCATAAAAAGTCTCAAATTACATTTATTTGGATATTTATAATATAAATTATTTTAATATTTCATTAATTAGGTAATTACTGAATCATCATTATGTCATAAATAAATTAAATTATTTAATGTCTAAAAAATATAAATAAAAAACCATTATGTAGGAAATATTTTTATATTTCTAATGAATATTTATAGTTTAATTTATATTATGTGTAACCCTATATTAAAAATGGTTTAGTTATTAAACTTTGAATTTAACACTTTTAACTCTTATTTGATTTAAATAATAATAAATGTCCTAATCTAATACAAGTGGACCTAAAGGATCATATTTTATTCCTAATATTGTTTTTTGTAAAATTATACTTATCCAATATAATTATAAAATGTGTTAGGGTAATAATAATATCATTTTTACCCTTAATTACCCTATTTACTTTTAGTCATGGTAAATAAAAGTAAAAAGTTACTATTCATAAAAAAAATTATTTTCATCTTATTGAACCACATTTTACTTACTGATATCAACCGTGTCTCTTGTATTTTTGAAATTCAACTCACAGAAGTGGTAAAATTAAGTTTTATGTAAATTTGCAAATGCTCCTAGGAGGTGGGTAAAAGACAGTAAAAAGTTCAATAAAATTTTTATATATCTAAAATCATTATAAACTGACTCCAATGAATTAAATTGAACTTATATAGGTATTATGTATCTATTTTGACCTAAAATAAATTTAAATAAAATAAATAATTATTTAAATAAAAAGTCAGTTTTAAACAATAACTCAGTGTTTTTCACTATTCGTCAAAAATTGAAAGTTTTCAGAAAAATACCAAAAAATCACCCTAAGATAATTTTGATATTATGAATTAAAAAATGAATTATATTTTACCAATTTAAAAACATATAAGTTTCATTAATTAATTTAAAATTAATTCCCGTTGTCAAAACCAAAAAGCGTATTTTTAAGAAATAATAACTATCAAAAGATTGACACTTGTTTATGTCCAATTTCAAAGTGAAATTACTTAAAATTACCATAATTGGATTAAATGGTAAAAATATAATCTAATTATACTTACAAACCATTAAAATTTATAATTCAACACTATAAATTATTTTGATTAAAAAAGTTGTTTTCAGTTAAAATATAGTATTTTTTACTATTCATCCAAATATGAAAGTTATCAGAAAAACACCAAAAATTTATTGAAACTAAATTATTATGTCCCGATTCTAAATAATAAGTTTATTTTGTCAAATTGAATATATAAATGTTTCAAATATTGGATTTAAAAAGGGTTCACCATTAAAAGGTGGTAAAATTGCATTTTTTTATTTTACTTCTTTTATCTGAAAAAAATGAATTTGTTCTTACATTATTTCTAAGAAACTCATAATATAGATTCTAAAATTATAAGGATTATATAAAGTTCAAAATTCAGTTAATACTATTCATAACCGCTTTTGAACTACTAGTTTGGTAAGTCGTGGTGCGCTTAAACTCAGTATTGCGTGTAGTGAAAGTTATTGAATTACTTTGAAGAAATAACGTACTATGAAATCTTGGGGTGTTAAAATTAGTATTTAATAAAAACTTATATATATAAATTGTCATTATAATAATTTAACATTTATTTACAAATTTGTTTTATTAAATTAAAATTAACATTGAATTAATAAAACTACTAATAAAATAAATAAACATTTTATCTCAAACTCGGTATATTACACCTTACATGTACTGGAATGTTGTTATAATAATAGAATAATTCATCATCATCTCTCTCTTCCCCTCATTTTGTACTAGAAATGAAAACACCATCCGAGATGTGTTAATTTATCACATTTAAGGATGTCGGATTTTTAAATTTCTATTACCATCTTCAATTCTGGTCATGAATCTATTTTGATGGTTAAACCAGACTATAATATATTTATTATGTCTAATTTAAGGTTCATGAATCTTTTGTTCAAATTATATTAATTTATAAAGAAAAATGAGTTTTTTGTGATAAAAAAACCCGCAAATTAACCCAAACGGTTATCATTAAAGTTTTATATAATGATTCATCTTTACTCCAAATAACTAAATAAATTTTATAACCATGTAATATTCTAGATGTTCACTAATAACATACAACTTAAATTCTAGACAAACTCTCTCATCTTATATGTTTATCCTTACATGTATATAAGTAAACCAATCATGAAAACCAAGGAAACAAATGCTCCCAAACAATGAAATTGAACCTCTTAAGCCATCAAAAAGGTCATTAATGAACTTAATAAGGTCATATTAAATAAATTACATGAATAATAGGTTATGGACATATTAATTAATGAATTTAATTTGGTTATCCAGGACATTAAGATCAATTTAAGGACACCTTTGGATTTAAGGTAAGGGATTCTACCCGAACCTCCATTATTCCTTCGGGTTGCTCTATCTTTCTTTTTACCCAAATGAAGTTATATTTTGTTTTTATGTACATATTATAAATGTTTTTCACATTATATAAACTCTTGTATCAAGTTCCATTCATTATTCTCTTTCAGGGATATACATGTTTTTTAAGTGGTTCCCTCCTCAATACTTCCCAATAAGCAAACCCATTTAAGGGAACTTCCTGAATTCTTACCCAATTTCAAGTGAACTCTATCATTTATTTTAAGATAAAATTGTTTCTATAAAATCATCCTTTCTATTATGAAAACCTTATTGGTTCACTTATGGTTTTATATAAAATATTATTCCCTTTTCTATTTTAAATTCTCTTTAGTATTTCCCTTAAAACCGCACTAAAATGTTTTAATGCTAAAATTTATTAAATACTCTTCTTACATGTCGTCACTTATGTTTGAAATCACTTACCATGTTATATGACTATTTTACCTTATGAATTTCCATGTATGTTTTAATTCCTTTCTTTTACGAACACTTGTTTGATACACCCATTTATTATGCTTTATGACATGATTATGATACTCATTTCTTTCCATGGGTACCCTTATGTTTATGTATGATTGGTTATGTATGATTCTACATGTGGAAAGAATATTCATGAACATGTTATGATGGGTGATCCCAGATAGCACTCCAATGCATTGGGTAAAGTTGAGTCTCATGAGATGTTATGTGCAACAGTCTTGGCGGTTAACCTTTACTCTTGCTACCATGTGCAACAGTCTTGGTGTCTAACCTTGACTTGTGATTCTCTATGTGCAACAAGCCTTGAATCATGTTAAATTCATGTTTTATGTTGCTTCCACATTACTATGAATCCATGTTTATATGATCTCGTGTTTATATGTTATGATTCCATATGTTTCATGCCTTTTTATATCATTATGACATACCTTCTAACCCATGTGCTAAAGCTTTATTCTTATGTTTATTCCCTTACTGAGATTTTTATCTCATCCATTTGTTCATTTTATCCTTAGGTTATCCTATGAAGATATATTATCACAATGGAATTTATGATCTCTTTATGAATATTAAATAAAGAAATGTTTTATTTAGTTCCATGATTTCAGTTTTATATACCTAGTCTTCCAAGACACTAGACTTTATGATACTTGGCTTATAATAGGATATTTTATTATGCTTAAAATCATATAATGATATGTGTAGAAGGATATATTCTCTATAGTTGGTATCATAGGATGGTCTGGTTATTTTTGGAGATTAGGAATAAATCACTTTAGTAAGAACCTTAGAAATGAGACTAAGTATAATAAAACATCCCTAAATTTTGGTAAGTATAGAGTAAGTGGTTTACCAAGAAAATAAATCATTTTCTGGATATGAACAAGTGGATGTGGCTCTAGTACAAATGTATCTAGGGTTAAAACATGAAAACGCTGCTTTGAATTAGACTCGAATGGGAACTGGTGCACAAAAACTGGTCTTGTTGCACTCCTAGTTTGACACTCCCATGGGATATGCTTTGGTAAATTCATAAGCTTAGTAAAAACCATTATTAAGGAAACAAAAAAATGAATCTCATAAGAATATATGTTAGGAAGAAGATCATGGATAACCTAGATTTAAACCTAGGTAATCACAAGTTAGGATATACTTTTCCTTTAAGAGTTTATCCTTTTATGTTTAAAGTTTCCTTTTTTATGATTATTAGATAAGTATCAAAGCCCCCTAATTGTACATTCTTTTTCTTAGTTAATGTTAGGAAATAGAAGAACATGTGCCAATAATCAATGTGATAGAAAATGTGACAATTTCCCTAATGATATGCCTGATAGGATGGGAACGGGTGCTCAAAAATTTATGAAAGTACTTTCTCAACTGGCTCAAGTTATGAATAATAACTTAAATCATGTGGAATTACCTCCTCCTCCAAGGAAATAGAAATTTGTCGTTGAATCATTCATGTGGAAAAGGCATCCCATGTTTAGTGTATCTTCTGATCCCCTCCTTGCGGAACAGTGGATTAACTCCATTGAAAATATATTATTTTTTCTCCAGTGCTCAGAATAAGAGAAAGACGTACTAGCGGTCTATCATTTTGATGGGGAAGATGATCAGTGGTGGAAACTGGTCAAGAATACAAAAACATGGGAGAAAAATGATTCCATGAATTGGGAGGAATTCAAGAAAATGTTTCTCAATAAATATTTTCCATGAACCTTCCATCTCAAGATGGAAAGATAGTTCCTATGACTTAAGTAGAACAAAGATGATTCCATCAGGGTATATGAAGCAAACTTCAAAAGGCTTGAAAGATACACCTCCGACTTTGTCATGAACACTAAAATTAAGGTGGATCACTTCTTTAGCATACTAAATCTGAGTCTACAAAAAGTGTTGGTGATTCATGACTTTGACAGTTATGAGGATATTGTTTGTTGTGCCCTTAAGGTTGAAATAAAGATTGGAGACTCTCAATGGTCTCATGGTCCCAGTGAAAAAAATTATAAAATAGAGTTTAATATGGGTGGTTCTACAAATAAATCTCATGATGGAAAGAAGACCAAACATCCCATGTGTTAAATTTGTGGGAAGAAGCATCATGGGAGCTGTCTAAAGGGAATTGAGAATTACTTAAAATGTGGAAGAATGGGACATCTGGATAAAAACTACTGAAGGGATATGAATAATCCCACTAATGTGGAAGAATAAAGGAAGGTTCATATCAACACTCATCATGTAGTATAGTGTTACAATTACAAGGAACATGAGAATTATGTGAATAATTGCCCTAAGCCAAGGGTTGTTGGAGGAAATCAACAATAACCTCCAAGGCAACAAGGAAGGGATTATACTATCACTACTGTCAAGATAGAGCCGTACAATTATGTGGTGATAGGTACACTAGTTATTCATTCAATAATAATGAAAGTACTATTTGATTCTCGTTCTATGCATTCTTTCATATCTTGCAAGTTTAGTAGAACTATTCAAACACTACCTCAAAATTTGGAGGTTATGTTATCTGTGAGAATAGTGAATGGGGAAATTATTATATACAAGGTTTATAACTCCTTCCCAATAAATTTTTTTGGACTGAACATCCCATCAAATCTTGTTATACTTCCACTGGTGGAGTTTGATGCTATTTTGGGAATGAATTGGCTATCTATATACAAAGCCAACATTAACTTTTAGGAAAGGTAGATCACTCATCACATCCCATAGTGTCCTACAATAATGTAAAAGTTTAAGTAGGAAGATGAATATCCTTCAAAATCATCATCTCAAGTGTGGATAATGTTTCCTTTTGAGCAAGCATATCTTTCTCAAATGATTGAGACAAAGGAGATGATACTTCTCGAAGATATTCTCATTGTGAGGGATTACGCTGATGTATTCCTTGAAGAATTGTCTGGTCTTCCTCCTGATCATGAGGTTGAGTTCTCAATTTAACTTATTCTTGTATCCCTACCTATATCAAAGACACCATATAGAATGGACACTGTAGAGTTGGAAGAGCCGAAGAAGCAGTTACAGGAGAACCTGGAGAAGGGTTTTATACACCTGAGTGCTTCACTATGGGGTGTATTAGTCCTCCTCGTCAAGAAGAAGGATGGAACAATGCACCTATGCATTGATTATCATGATCTCAATAAAATCATAATAAATAACAAGTATCCCCTTCCTCAAATATATGACTTGTTCGATCAGTTATGTGGGGCCAGTTATTTCTCTAAGGTGAACTTTCAGCCGAGATATCACCAATTAAAGGTGAGGAAGGAAGATATTCCCAAAACTGCCTTTCAAACAAGGTGTAGACACTATGAGTTAATAATTATGCCCTTAATACTCACTAATGATCCATCAATATTCATGGATTTAATGAATAGAGTCTTTAGAGATTACCTCGAAAAATTTGTGGTATTCTTTATCGATGATATTCTGATATACTCCAAGAGTAAGGAGAAACATGAGGAGCATTTGAATACTGTGATGATAAATTTATTAAGGGAGAAACTTTATGAAAAGTATAGTAAATGTGAGTTTTTAATGGAAGAAGTATCGTTCTTAGGGTATGTTATCACTAGTAAAGGGATATTTGTAAACCCTTCCAAGACAAAGGCAATTAAAGAGTGGCACAGGCTAACATTTATAACTGAGATCCGTAGCTTTTTGGGTCTAGCTGGGTATTATCGGAGATTTTTGAAGAACTTTTCATGATTTTCAAACTTAATTACTAAGATAAAATGGAAGGAAGTGAAGTTTTTATAGACTCAAGAATGTGAGGAAAGCTTTAAGGAGCTTAAAAAGAGGCTGATCACTGTGCCAGTACTCACACTCCCAACAAGTGGTGAACTCTTTAGGGTGTATAACGATGCTTCAAAGAAAGGCTTAGGATATGTACTAATTCAAAATGAAAAAGTGATAGCCTACACCTCAAGGTAGTTGAAAATCCATGAGAAAAACTATCCCACACATGATCTGGAGTTGGCGGTTGTGATCATTGCGTTGAAAATCTGTTGGTATTATCTATATGGGGAGAAGTGTGAGATATATATTGATCACAAGAGTCTCAAATATATATTCACACAGAAAGAGCTTAATATATTCCAGTGAATATGGTTAGATCTCATTAAGGATTATGACTTCTCAATCTACTACCACCCTGGTAAGGCAAATAAGGTGGTAGATTCTCTAAGTAGAAAGGATATTGCATCTTTATCAATGATGAGAATTGAAAATGATCCAATATTCTTAGATTTGTAGAAGATGAACATGGAAATCATTAAAGGATGAACATAATCAATCCTTTCTCAAATGATTTCTCAACTATCCCTCATGTAAAAAATAAAGGATGCTCAAAGAAATGATTCGGAAATTCAAAAAAGGGTGGAAGCTATTAGAAATGGGAAATCCTCTGAGTTCAAGATCGACGAGGATGGAGTCATGAGATTTGGGTCATGATTATGTGTACCATATGATCTAGTGATAAAGAAGGAGATTCTGAATGATGCACATAGCTCAACCTTTTCTATTCACCCAGGGAGCACAAAGATGTATCGAGATCTCCAAAATAACTTTTGGTGGGACAATATGAAGAAGGAGATTGTTGAATATACATAAAAGTGTCTGGTATGTCAACAAGTGAAGGATGAAAGGCAAAAGTCTAAGGGGATGATGCAACCACTAACCATACTAACACAAAAGTGGTATAACATCACCATGGAATTTATCACTAGACTTCTAAGGACATCAAGAGGAAATAATGTTATAAGGATCATTATGGATCATCTTACAAGGACAACTCACTTTATCAAAATTTGAGAGGACTTCTAATTAGATCAACCTCCATGAATATAAATCAAATAGGTGGTAAGGATGCATGGAGTACCACTAGCTATTGTATCCTATAGATATCTGAGATTCACCTCGAAGTTCTGGAAAAGTCTCCAGAATTCTCTAAGCACTGAACTAAACTTTAGTACGACCTATCATCCTCAAAATGATGGTCAATTTGAGTGAACTATTCAAACATTAGAAGATATGTTGAGAGCATGTTCTATGGACTTAAAAGGAGGGTGGGACCAACATCTTCCATTGGTCGAATTCTCTTATAATAATAGTTTCCACTCCAGCGTCTGAATGGCACCATATGAAGCCCTTTATGGGAAAAGGTGCAGAACACTGGCATGTTGGAATGAAGTTAGAGAGCATAAGATACTAGGACCAGAAATGGTCGAAGAAATAGTGGAGAAGGTTAAAACCATTCAACAACACATCAAGGCATCTCAAAGTCAACAGAAGAGTTATGCAGACAATTATCGACGGAACCTTGAGTTCAAAGTTGGATATATGGTGTTCCTCTGTATATCTTCATGGAAGAAGGTCATGAGGTTTGGGAAGAAAATAAATCTAAGTCCCTGGTATATTATCCCCTTTTATATTCTTAATCATGTTGGAGTTGTGGCCTATCAACTAGCACTTCCACCTACCGTGTCTAAAGTACACGATGTCTTCCACGTATATCTCTTAAGGAAGTACATACTAGAACCTTCACGTGTACTCTCTTTAGAGGTGGTGCAGTTGGAGAATGATCTTTTTTATGAGGAGAAGATAGTGAAGATCTTGGATCATAGAGATAAAGTTTTATGCAACAATACTTCTCACCTGGTCAAAGTACTATGGTGGAACCATAAGTATCACTACTGGAAAAGGGGTTTATCCCCACGCAACTATTCCCACGGTTTATCAAACCGTGGGAATAGGCATTTTTTGTTTATTAATACCCACATTTTTATTAAAACTGTGGGTATTAAATCCACAATTTCACCCCCCCCCCCCCCATCAGGATATCATCCTCACTCTCACGCTCCCCCATTGGTTATCCTCCTCCCCTAGGTTCCCGACCTCCACCTCTGGCCCTCTCCTCCCCTCCCCAACCACTGCCTCCTGGCTATCTGACCTCTGCCTCCCAGCCCTCTACTCCCCTCTCCGACCTCCACCTCCCGACCATCTGACCACCGGTTCCCGGCCATCTCATCCCCTCTCTGGCCTCCACCTCTTCTCCTGACCTCGACCTCCCGGCCTTCATCTCCACCTCAACGTCTCGGCCTCCGCCTCCCTTCCTCCAGCTCCAGCGACGTTCCCCTTCCCCCTGTCAAATCCCTCTCCTCCGGTAACATCCTCGCTGATTCATTCCATTTAGGTTTGTAATTTTTTCTCCTTGATTTTTTATTCTTTTTAAACTAATCATTGATTCTTATATCAAATGCCTCAGCAAGTTGACTACACAATTTTTGCTAGCTGATTTTCATTGAATAAGTGGCTGATTTTTATTTCCCCTAGTCATTTCACTTCAATTTCCCTCATTTTGCTAGAATTTCTTGTATGTTTTTTTTTGTAGATTTCATTCTTCTTAGGGTATAGACAAATTTATCCAAAGCTTCAAAATTATTTTTGACCAATTATGGTCGATAGAGTGGGAAATAAATCAACCCGGCTAACTGTAGTGTGTAAATTTCTGATAACTTCTTGTCCAAATGTTCAAAATTCCTTAAATGTTCACTTAGAATCTCTATGAATGATTTTCCTATGGATTTCTTGGGTTCATTATTTTCTTCATGTAAGATTCGTATTTATCAATTTTATTATTTAAAAAATATTATTACTGGCCATAAAACTAATTAAAACAATAGTTTTTATCCTTATGTTACAAGATCTCCCTAATTAGCACCATGTTATCCTCTATTACTATACATAATCCTTTAGCCATCAGGTTTCCTAAAACAATCATCGTGGGCATAAAAACTATCATCTATGTCTCCATATGGGACTCCCAAAATGAGGGAAAATATCACTAGGAGTGATGGTATTACATGGATAAGATATTATAGAGGGTGTGATTAATTTAAGAAGGCTTGATAAGACCATGAAATCTATACAAGTAATAAAATTATATGAAGTGCTTGTGGGTTAGTCTCTTCAAGGGTCCTTTTATACCCTAATCATTCATTCTCACTCAATCATGGGGAATGGTGACATATCCTATAGAAATGATAACTAGTTTGGGCATATGATATTCTTTACAAGGTGTTTGACACTATACATAGCCTTAAAAATGACATGTGAACACCCAAGGATCATCAATGTTGTCCTCAATGCTGAAATGAAAACACTTTACTATAGAATTTAACTAGTATAATATCCCAAATACAATATTTTTTCCCATAAATTATGACTTATTCAATGTGTTTGACTTCCATAGGCCCGTCCATGCAGAGTAAAATAATGATTTCTGGACAAAATTTTATGGTGTGAAGCTATACCTAACTTATATGGTAAGCATAGAATCATATTATTCCCATTAATTATGTTGTGAAATGTAAAGTTATGCAATTATCCATGAAATGTTTACACTTCAAAAACTCAAAAAAAAATAGTGTTATGTTTATTGTATAAAGGGGAGAAATATCATTTCATTTATTATTTCCATGATGTGTATAGAGGGCGACATTTGTCTAGGTTCATCAGATACTTTTTTGCCTCCTGGCTCCGCCTCCCGGCTCTGCCGCGCTCCCCCCACTTCAACCCTACCTCCCGGCTCCGCCTCTCAGCCTCCGCCTCCGCTCTCAACCTGGACCTCTTGGACTTCGCCTCTACCTCAACATCCAGGCCTTCACCTGCTACCCCCAGCTCGAGCGAAGCCCCCGCTCCCCCCTCTCGGCTCCCTCTCCTCCAGGTATCATCAAATTCATCAGTTTTCTATTATATATGATGTTTCCCATGAGTTCCTACTTATAAATTTCAATAATTATCCTTCAAATGTAATTGATATTGATAATGTTGTGTTGGGGGTAAATGATTTGTTTGAGAAAGGTCCAATATGGATTGTTGATCGATTAATAAAGGAGCTATGAAGGAAGATGAAGCCTCTTGTTAAGGTTTTATGGAAGAACATACATATTAAAGAAGATAAATGTGATAAGGAATCATATGTTTAGTATTACTAGACCTACTTGTTAGATTTAGACCTCTAGAGACACATATTATGGTCAACAAGTCATTAGAGGGGGATAATGGAACAACCACTCACTTTCTAGGTGCATTATGCCTTATTTTTAGCCTTTATTAAGAGTTTATTTGAGTTATTACATTTATTGGGTGATGTATTGGGTAGATTTTGGGAGATTGGGGGGTTGAAGAATTTAATGGTGGTAATGGTTAGAGGGAATAGTGTAGTCCCCCAACGTAACTATTAAGACTATTGGAGAGGAGTAGTGGGTGATATATGGTAGGGGTACTTTTAGAGCTAACATGGAAACAATTCCATGGTAACTATGTAACTCTAAAGAGAATCAAAATCATGATTGTCATAGGGTTTACAAAACTATGTCTCCAAACCATGCAGGTGACTTGAATAGGTAGTGAACTTCCCATGGTTAGAGCATTATTTTTTAAGCCAAGCAACCAAACCATTTACATAGAATTTAATCAGTCCTTGAGATTTAAATATAATTTATCATTTGTTTGTTGTTATTCTTATTATTACTAGATATTATTTATTATCCTTGTAAAGGAACTAGATCTCAGATTTCTTATCCAGGTTCAGGATTTACAATGATATCCAATGTGATCCTTTCTATATTTACATGGAAAATAAATATGGAAAGATGGTTTATCCTGATCATTCTCAGATCCATCTAGATCTCTTAATTTTTTAGTATCTTGATGGATAGGTCTAAAATGATCCCAGCCCATAACATGTTCTTCATCATATATCATAACCCTTGAATACTCATGTAGTGATTTGGGGATGCTTCCATGGATCTTTGGTTTGTGAGATTGATTCAAGTGGTAAACATTGATGTTGGGCTTCAATATGTTGAATGCAAGAAGTTCTTACCATGTTATGATTTTGCAATTATATAAAAATGTATGATATGAAATACTCATGCGTGTGTGTACAGACCATAAAAATTCTTTTAAAATGATATGCTTATGCCTCTATATAGATAAAAAGTTTCCTTACTATGACTTGGGTATATATATATGTGTGTATGGATAGTAGACTTATATTATCTTGTATCAAAGTTAAAAGTGGATCCTTCATGAATTCATTAATCCTATATAGGGGGAGAATTTGAGATGTGATTCATGATGAATATGGTGGGGTCTTGAATGAAAAATGGAAGGGAATGAAGGCCTTGAGGCATTAATGGAGTCCAGAAGTGGGGAATGATGACATTGTAGTATGACCTGAGATAGTTGATAGGGGATGATAACCTTATGGACTAACCCAAGGCATAATGGCCTCTACACCCATTGAGATACATAAATTGGTCTTGTGGTTTGTTTTGAGAATTTTCAAAACCAAAAAAGCTCATGTGAGCATAATATCCACTTTCCAAGATCCATGGACTTCCCCCTTTGGATATTTTGAGTGAAACTTCAACAACTAAATATTTCTCCTTCACTTTTCTATTCTTCTTTTGATGATTTTGAGTATTAAAACTCAAATATTTTTAGGATGGTTTATTTATGAGGCATTCATTTTCATCATGAATAGGATGGTCACACCTTCCATAGACTTATTCAAGAATATCAAACATGTTATGTGATTTCTATATAGAATTTACAATACGTTTCTAACTTTTATTCCTTTAAAGGGGTTGAAACCCCCAAACATTGATTCTCAATACTCCCAAGTATATCATGATGTCTATTTTAAAAAACATATTTTTTCCATATGAACAAATATTCCAAAGATCCAATAGAATCCATAAAAAGTATATCTTGTAAGCATCATGTTGTACAAAATTTGTAGGATACCTTGAAACATTTTTTCAATATTAATTCCAAAACATTAAAGTTATAACTACTCTATTTTCACTGAATGTTTTATTCCCCATAAAATAACCTCTACCAAATAATCTATAAAATTATAAATTCATATTATTAAAATAAAATTTTCTTCCCATGTGTATAACGCCTCTATATCTATAAAGGAGTATTTTACATTGAAATTTTCTTTTTTATTCCCCATCAATGACCACTTGGGAGTGACTTTTTTAACTTTTTTCTTTATTTTACATCTCAAGGTAGACCTTTTTTCTTTTTCCCTACTTATTCAATCATGGACTCCTCTTGTCATTAAATATGTTTTACTAGCTACTAATATGAATTGATTAATTTAATAATAAAATTGATTGTAATCAATTTTTTAAATATGATTTACATTGTTGATTGAATGATAATTTTTTTCTTGTTATAGAATGGATAGAAGATGGATGTATCGTACCGATTGGATTTCAACCGAGTTTCAAAGTAATTTGAAGAATTTTTTAGATTTTTCATTTAACAATGCGTCAGATGGAGGTTGTATACAGTGTCCCTGCTATAATTGTGTTGGAATACCATGTTTAAGACGAGAAGAAGTTAGTTACCATTTAACGAAATTTGTATTTTAAGCTAACTATAATGTTTGGTTTCACCATGGAGAGACGAGTCAATCTTCGACTATTCATAAACGAAATGAATGAAGTAACATGGAGAATTTGATATTTGATCGGTTTCCATATGTGCATCATTCTGAGAGAGATAGCATGTCGGTGCAAGAAGACAATGATATTAGTACACATGAGGAAAATGTTGAAGACGATGATGTTGAGAGAGTGAAAAATTTATTGGATGATGCCAGAACTCCAGTATATCAAGAATGTACTAAAATGACCAAGTTGGAATTTTTAATGCGGTTATATCATGGAAAACCATGCATGGGATTTCTAATATTGCCATTGATTATATTCTTACATTTTTGAAGGACTTTCTTCCTGGTGGTGCAGATATTCCCTCCAATCATTACATGGCATGGAAGTTAATTAAGCAGCTTGGATTTGCTACTAATAAAGTCCATGCTTGTCTGAAAGATTGCAGTTTATATTTGGAGGAAACAACTGACCGTAATGACTGTAAAGAATGTGGTACATCTCGATGGAAGACAAATGCAGATGGAACACCATCTCGTGTGCCACATAAAGTCATGTGGCACTTTCCATTGATTCCCAGACTTCAAAATCTATTCATGTCTCCAGAAATCTAAGTCAATATGCGATGGCATGATGTTGAGAGAATTAAAGGTAATGATGAGCTAGTACATCCTGCAGATGGATTAGCATGGCGGACATTTGATGCACAACATCCTGATTTTGCAGCTGAGGTGCGTAATGTCAGATTGGGCCTATCATGTGATGGTTTTAATCCGTTTGGTCAGATGCTTACTACTCATAGCACGTGGATGGTTTTTATTCATGTTTATAATCTTCCTCTATGGATGTGTATGAAAAAACCTTTCACTTTCTTGAGTATACTGATATCTGGACCTTCGGATCCTGGTAATGATATAGATGTCTACTTGCATCCTTTAATAAAAGAGTTGAAACAACTTTGGGATTTAGGTGTGCAGACATTTGATGCTTCTTCAAAGAATACGTTTCAGATGCGTGTTGCCCTTCTATGGACCATAAATGATTTCCCTGCCTATGTAATTATGTCTGGGTGGAGCACGAAGGAAAAACTATTATGTCCCATTTGTATGAAGAATACACGATCGAGAAGGCTTAAATATTGTCGTAGTTTTAGTTTCATGGGGCATCGCCGATTCTTGCCAATGGATCATCAATACAGGAAGAATCGTCGGAGGTTTGATAATAATGTTGACACTAAAGAACCACATCAGCGTATTTCAGGAAGTGATGTGCTTAATTAATTGAAAGATTTCAGCTTTTCATTAGGGAAAGGTTAGTTGAAATCTCTAAAGAGGAAGAATGCTGATACTGAAGTCACTTACAATTGGAAAAAGAGAATTATTTTTTTGTGTTGCCATATTAGTCTACTAATTTGTTACGTCATTGTTTAGACGTAATTCATATTGAGAAAAATATATGTGAAATGTTTCTTGCAATTCTTTTGAATATTATGGGGAAGACCAAAGATGACTTCTGATCTCGTCGGGATTTATTGGATTGGGGTATTCGATCAGAACTACATCCTGTTTGTATCAGTGAAAAAAAATGGAAAGTTCCATGTGCTTCTTATGTGATGACACCGGCAGAGAAAGATCAATTTCTGGCAATATTGGAGAATATCAAGGTTCCATATGGTTATTCCAGCAACATATCTAAACAAGTCAACAGAAGACATTTGAAATTGAAATCCCTAAAAAGTCATGATTATCACATCCTGCTTCATGAATTGATTCTAATAGCAATTCGAAATTTTTTATCCAATAATGTAAGGGTGACAGTGATTCGGTTGTGTCATTTTTTTAGAGACCTTTGTGCTAAAAGGTTATCCAAATCATTGTTGATAAAAATGCAGCAAGAGGCTCCGTTAATTCTGTGTGAGTTGGAAAAAAAATTCCCTCCATCCTTTTTCACTTGCATGTTGCATTTAACAGTTCATCTTCCAACTGAGACACTTCTTGGGGGACCAGTCGCTTTTCAGTGGATGTATCCCACTGAAATAAATATATGCACTTTGAAATCATATGTTCGAAATAAGAATTATCCTGAAGGTTCCATTGTGAGGAGTTATCTGGCCCAAGAATGTATGGATTTTTGTTCAATGTATTTTTCTGATGTGAGCACAAGACATAATCAACCAATGAGAAATAAAGATGAGCAGTATGAGGAAATTCAGCCCTCGTTTCCATCTCTTCCCCAAATAGGTGGAATTTTCGGGTCATATACATTGGTTACATTGAGCTTTGAAGAGCGGAATATGTCACATCGTACAGTCTTGTTTAATTGTGGTTTGTTCGATGCCTATATCAAGTAAGTAATTTGAATATATATATGTTATCTCATACAATATCATATCACATATACCTTATACTTTTATTGTCATTTTATGTAGAGAACATAAAAAAATTATAAGTAGAGTTCATCGGTCTTTGCCGTTGAGAAGGAGAGAGGCTATGCATAGCCAAGAGTTCCCAGCTTGGTTGAAATCAAAGGTATGACCATTACATTATATACCTTAAAATATAGATATATATTTAATTATATTACTCATATGTATTCCAGGTATTGAGTTTACCTGCTGACTTCATTTCTCAAGAATTAAGAGTGTTGACTTTTGGTCCCAATTCTTTGGTTCGTGACTACAAATCTTTAATAATCAATGGATATAAATTTGTTACAACTGATAAAGCGGTGAAAATGAGAACACAACATAATGGTGTTATGTTAACTACTAGAACAGATTGTTATGCCAGTGCATCAGATAGTCGACCTCGATATGAAGATGTGTATTATTATGGACTGGTTGAGAAAATATTGTTATTGGATTACTACTCTCAAGGTCAAGTCACTATGATGAAATGTAAATGTTTTGATTCAATGACGCGACATGGTACATTTATTGATGATTGCGGATTTAGAGTTATTGACATGAGTCGATTCCTGCATACCGATGAACCATACATTTTGGCATCAATGGCAAAACAAGTGTTTTATGTGAAAGATCATCTGACACTTGATTACGGTGTCATTAATAAAGTAATCCCAAGACATATTTTTCATGATGCTGAGGATGAAATTTTCACCATTGACGCCCCCATCGGTGTTAGCCAAAATATTGTATTTGATGACACAAATTGTCCCATTGTGAGAGATGATGTTGAACCTGAGGTAGTGGAGGGTAATATATAAAAGCAACCATATATATTCAGAGTTCATTCAGTTTACCTTGACGTGAGTTTCTTAGGTTGGTACGAATGTAATTACTTTAATTTAGTTTTAGTTTGGAATGATATGTCTGTTTTAGTATTGTTTGGTTTCGTTTCATTTAATTATATTTATTTCAATTCAGAAAACTGGGTTTAAAATGTGGTTTTAAAAATTGTATAACTTGGTTGTAAATTATCATTACTGAAAGATGTTATGACATTTTTTGTCTTCTTTGGCTTCTAAGTTTTATGTATTATTTGTAAAAAAAAAATCTAAAAAATATTTATTTCATTCTTATACAGATTATGAAGAAAACTACAGAAGCCCACAAGAAAAGATTATTTGATGTTGATCCTGTTAGATGCGAGCGTGAGTTGTCTTCAGTGAGTATAATAATTCAAATATTTATCTTCCACATTACATATAATATGAAGTTCATATTTTTGATCAAATTTATTTTAGGGATATATAACTTCAGAGATTCCTCTTCCTAGTATGGGACCGAGCAGGGATCCTCCTAGACCTAGGCGGAGCTCCCGTCTTACCACTCCCCACACTGACCCATCAATGGACATCCCATCTACCACACATGTCCACCCTCATCTTAAGACCCCTGGTATGTTCCCATACATGTTGTCGTCATCATCCCATTTACCCTCTTTTTCTCATTCCATGTCCACGCCGACTCGGTCGATGTTCTCACCTCCACAATTTCCATATCCATGCATGTATCCCCAGACCTACTATGCATATTCTGACATGTCTACGCCACCTCCTTTTACTACCATCCATCCTACACAGATTGAGTATGTTCCTTCAGTTTCCACTCATGTTCAGGAATATTAGCCGGAGCATGCTGTGGAACAGATACTTCCTTTGGAGGATGCTAATCCAGCACAGTCCACGGATGCCTCACAGCCTATTCAGGAGCCTGCATCAGGTTTTTTTATTATAAATGTTTCAAATTATAGCATTTCACTTTTTTCCTATTGTATTGTCACTTAACTCTTCTCTTTTCACCTCTTATGTTATTTAGTGGGATCTTCTAGTAGGCGATGTGGGCGCACTCGAATGCAGGATGCCTGGAATCGCAAAACTCAGATTATGGTGGATTACAATCCTCAAAATCAAATGGTAGGTAAAAATGCTAAGGAGTGTAGAAGTTTCATGGATACTTTAGCCAAATATCATGATATAGTTTCGGTGGAACCGGTCTCATGGAGACATATCAGTGCTGACATTAAGGATAGGGAATGGGCGCAGATGTGGGTACGGAAATTTTATAAATTTATATTTATATTAGTAATGTATTTATATGACTTAACATTTTCGTTGCAGAGTCGATTTAACTTTCCTAACGGTGAAGCTGCCAAAGCTGCTAGGTTGAGTGATCTTGGAGAGTATTGGCGGTCATACAAGTATGAGTTACATATTGGTTGGAGGAGCAGAGTGGGTACTGAGTTAGAGGGTGTACCCACAAACCCTGACTGTCCAAAAAGTCAATATCAAAAAATGATCGCACATTAGAAGACTGAATAGTATAAGGTACTACCCATCTTTAATGGTTTTATATAAAATTTAATTCTTATTACTTGTATTTTTTTTTTGTTTCTTAGGAAGTGTCAGCGAAAAACAAAAAAAACAAATATGAAATGATATATCTACACACATTGGGGCGCACTACAATGCCCGATCATGAGAAGCGGCTGGTACGTTCAATCCAATTTTTTGCATTTATCATATATGGTTGTAATTCAAATTTGTGCATTTCTCATATGCAGCAAGCTGAATGAGGCATTGAAGGTCCTGTACCTTGTGCCAAATTATTCTGCTTTAGTAGGAAAAGAAAAGATGGAACTGTAGTTAATTCACAAACACAAGAAAAAAGTGTAAGTTTTTTTATATACATTTCAAAAATTTATACGAAATTCATAATTTAATATGTGTATAATTTCAACAGTCTGCCTTGGAGGCCATGGATGAGGAAGCTGACAACTTAGGGCCAAATGATCATTTGAGTCAGGTGTTAGGTGTGGAGCATCCAGGAAGAGTCCATTGTAGACTAGGCAAAAACATTGTCCCCTCTAGGTATTGGTCATCATCAGACTCCTCTAATGCCTCTAAGTCCTCTGAGTTGAAAAGTACGCATGCTGAATTAGCTACGAAAAAGAAACTAGTATTAGAGGAGCGTGAAAAAAGTAAGCTAATGAATGAACATTTCATGAAAGCTATGTCAATGTTGAGTCAGTCACTACCACCAGAGGTTGCTGCCACTTTTGATTCATGTATGGCATCAATGCTCTCTTTACATAATGCCTCGGGTGATTCCCATGAGGGTCCTAGTGGCGATGACGGTGGTGGAGATAGAGCTGGCGAGGATGTTGTTGATGATGTTGTTGGTGATGAGATTGCTGATGATGATGATGATGATGTTGCTGCTGGTGATGATGATGTTGATGATGTTGCTGCTGATGATGATGATGTTGGACATGGGGATGACGATGATGGTGATGGGGGGATATTAATCCCCTCCATTTTTGACTTAGCAGAGAGACTTGTGTTGGAGTTTTAATTTTTTTTTGTATTGGTGGACTGCTTGTATGTGAATTTCTTTATGCAATGAAATGCATTTTGGATTATATTTTCATCAGGGGTGTTATTTGAAAATTCTTTAGGTAATATTCACATGCCATTTTTGTTTTTATGGTTTGGTGTGTTAATTATTATCTCGCCATCTAATATTGGCCTTAGTAGTGGAGGGGAGGCTTGGGATGGGGGGGCTATAGTAGAGGGTTGGGGGGGGGGGCTGGGAGGGGAAGGTTGGGAGGGGGGGTGCAATGGAGGGCTGGGAGGGAAGGGGGCTGCATTCACTTAATCTCTTTTTCATATACTCGACATGCATAGGATGTTCATCAGGCGAGTATGATCGTGTCCTCCACTTTGAAGCAGAACGGCTCATCTATTGAAGGCGTTGAGAAGGTTTAGTTGCTTATGATCTTTTGCTTTAAACGTAAAGGCACTGATTGGTATGTGATCTGACAGTTATATGAATATTCGGAGCTGACTAACTGATTTAGATGTTGCATATGCTGTTTTTGGTTTTCAGCTTTCCTTTATCTAATTTTTTAATGTGGTTTTGTGTGTTTTAGGAAGACTCCAAACACAAAAGAAAAAGCTTGTTTAGTGGGGAGGGAGGGGGAGGGGATGGGCAGGTGGGGAGGGGGAGGGGTTGGGCAGTGGGGAGGGAGGGGGAGGGGCTGGGCAGGGGGGGCTGGGCAGTGGGGGGGAGGGGGAAGGGCTGGGCAGGGGGGGATGGGCAGTGGGGAGGGGCTGGGCAGGGGGGGCTGGGCAGTGGGGAGGGAGGGGGAGGGGCTGGGCAGGGGGGCTGGGCTGTGGGGAGGGAGGGGGAGGGGCTGGGCAGGGGGGTTGGGCAATGGGGAGGGAGGGGAGGGGGTATCTTGGCAGTGGGGAGGAAGGGGGAGGGGCTGGGCAGTGGGGAAGGAGGGGGAGGGGGAGGTGGGGGGGGAGGGGCTGGGGGAGGAGCTGGACACGGTGTCGACTTATCCACAGTCGCTAAAGGTATGGTTTTACCACACCATTTTTTACATCATGACAATTTTTCCTTTTACTCAACTACATCCTCAAATATCCAATTTAACCCCAGACTCATATTTTCATAATATGATGCAGTTTCATGTTTGGTTGTTTAATGTTTTCAATGTATGGGTGAAATCTCCAGTTTAGGTGATGTTGATTCATCTTCCAGCATCAATGGCATTGAAAAGGGTAAAATTGCGATATCATCTTATTTTTAAGATTAAAATTAATATTTCTACTCTTGTAATTAATGAACACATGATATTATTATCATTTCATTATTGTGATTTATGATTTCAGGTCAAGCATCATTACAAATAGTTTTTACAATGGCATTGCAATGTGCCTTACAAGGGTTGGGTTCTTCTACTGAAGGCCTTGACGTGTCCATTGAAGGGGGTAAAATTAATGTATGAAGTGTCGATGAACTTTTAATCATTATTAAACTGGTTGTTTTTTTATGCTGTTGTTTTATTTGTGCAAAATTTCACATGCATTGCATTGCATTTTTAGTCATCGGAATTTTTATGTGGGCATTGGCACCCTCATTGAGTAAGTCCGTTGTTTTCTTCTAAAGCAGTGCAATGACCATTGGATTGGATTGGTTTCCATGGGGAAGTCTCCCCAACTCTCTCCCTTGTATGAAAATGATCATGAACGATCACAAATTAGATGTTTTTGGAATGTCAACCCAGTTTGAGTTAGTTTGTTTTCTAGGGTGAAATTTGATGTGTGGTAATTTGCTTGCAGGCCTCCCTGTACAAGAACAGTTGTGATATTAACATCCTTGAAACAACTGCTATAGATTTCTGTTTTCTGGTCACAATGCATACTATTCAAGTTAGGGGTCCAAGTATCTTTGAAATTTTGATTATTTTATGTTTCTTGTTCCTTTTTAATTAGTTGTATTGTTTCCTTTTTGGGATCTCATTAAGATTCTACTAGATTTAAAAATTATTTTTTTAATATGCCCGTAATATCATCTATTTATATTTATAGTACTTTTGTTTAATTATTTTTCAATGCAGGAGTAGGCTACATCGAAGTTTAATGGACATTTAATTTAGTGTGTATCATTTTACTATTGTTGGAGAGCATCAACACATCAGCATGTGGTTTACTATATGAACTTGAACTCATCTTTTGTGACGTGAATCTGAATGCTTCTTTCAAACATAAGAGCTACAAAGTAATTTTCATCAACAATAATGACAACTACATCAGCATATTTACTAAATGCTTTGAAGACATTCGGGTAGGTAAGAATGTATAAAAATTTCTATTTATATTAGAAAACAAAATACACAAAATACTAAATTTTTCCTCATTATTGAACAGGGAGATCAAAGCAATGTATCTTCATAAGTAGTGGCATCAAATATATCCAGGTAAAATTTCTTTGGTCTTTAATTTTTTTTATTAACAATTGAAATTATTATTACTGTTATGTTAATTTTAACAATTCATGATTGGAGCATCGAAATATTAGGTCTTCTCCAGGGACTTCAAGCATTGGCACACGATTTGATACTACAACCTTGAATATGTCCACTACTCAGGTATTCAATAGTTATATTTAATGACTACTAATTTAATTCCATTAACATAAACACATGTGTATTAATTCAATATAGAAAGTGTATTCTAAGTCTTTCAAACAAACTGTTCTTTCCATCTCGTAATTATCTACAGTTACAGGAGTGTGTACATTTAAATATTAACATTGTCATAAATATTTCAATTTTTGCTATATGTTTTATCATGACAATGAACCACAAAGATGGAACTAACACCTTCTCTGGTAACCATTGTTGACAAACATCTTTATCATGTAATATGTACATTTTTAGTATTTGTGTTATCTGCTTAAGAACCTACAGTACTTAAATTTGTTTTGATGACAAACAAGTTTTTCATGTAATCTTCTAATTAGTGTGATTTCTGCTATCTGTAATCTATACATTTTTTGACAAACATTTTTAACATTACTATCATCTAAAAATGGTTAACATTTCTCCTGCTATATGGGGGATGGGGCTGGGCAGGGGGGGTGGTGGGGGATGGGGCTGGGCAGGGGGGAGGGGCTGGTGGGGGATGGGGCTGGGCAGGGGGGATGGGGCTGGTGGGGGATGGGGCTGGGCAGAGGGGATGGGGCTGGGCAGGGGGGGCTGGTGGGGGATGGGGCTGGGCATGGGGGCTGGGGCTGGGCAGGGGATGGGGCTGGGCAGGGGGGATGGGGCTGGGCAGGGGGGAGGGGCTGGTGGGGGATGGGGCTGGTGGGGGATGGGGCTGGGCAGGGGGGATGGGGCTAGGCAGGGGGGAGGGGCTGGTGGGGGATGGGAAACTGAAAATTTGTCCTCTCCTTTCCAACCATATAGGGTCACAGTCACTTGGACTATTAGCCAATCTCAGTGACCTGTGATTTAAACAACACAGGCCAAATGCTTTACATTATTCTATTTTTGTCCACAATATAAAGAATAAAATAAGGTGTTTTCATGGTCTGAAGTATAAGAAAAAGTAGTGTATTTAATTAATTGCTTCCACAAATGATCTTCATTAATTATGAAAATGAATTTCATGTTGTTGAACCAATAATATTTTACCGAATATATTATAATTTGTGATAAATTGAATGTTTCAAACCACTTTTAATTGATTTTCTTAGTTATTGTGAAACTGTTATTTTTTGCTTATACTGTGGACCGGAGGTAGTATTTAATAATAGGATGGACAAAGCTTAATAAAATGCAATGATTCAATTCTCTCTTACCCAACATATTATCTCGGGTGACAATTGAATATGAGTCTTTTAAAACCTAATAAGTGCTTCCATTATTGGCTCTTTGCTGAAGAAGGCATATGATAATTGGAGCTAGGTTGTTGAGTATGATGGCAGATCACTTTTGAGCTTCCAACAACACAGTAGGACTTCAAGTGCTCCCAGAAATGAATTTGAAGTTGATTTAGTTGATTACCATGGCGCATTAGAGGATCGACCACTCCCAGGACATCACCTTTCTTGAGTGCCTTCTGAACAATCATCAATGGGGCACTGTCTTCCAGTTGAAGGTAAACACTTCTGGTTGCTATCATTAAACTTGACATTTCTAACTATTCATTACAGCACAAATGCTCTGTTTCCTCTCTGTTTCCGGCCATAATTGGTATGTGGGATGCAGAGTGAATCAACATTCTGGAAGCTGAAAGTGTTCTTGAAGGGTGCGCTGGAAACACAAAGCAAGTGCACGGGTGACGTGGATGTTAACAAAACTGCCCAGAGCAGCCACTTCAATCGAATCTTGACCGATGTGTTGCTCACCCCGCAATAGGTATGTTCTCGTAATATCGTTGAAATAATCTCCTATACAATTTGTAGTATTTCCCTTCGCATAATACTTTTTCATACATTATTACGCACTTCATCTTTTAAGATGAATATTGATTATTTTTATTTATATATTGCAGGTGACTCACTCTGCACATGAAGAGATCAAGGGAATCCTGCACTAATAAGTGCCAGATCTCTACAATAGGTATGTTTTCCTAAAATTGTGGAAGTAACCTCCCTACCATGCATCATTTTTCATTTTCATTTACCCACTATATGAATGTAGGTTATTGGTCATAAAATCATGGAGTTAACCTCCCTTTCATCCAACATATAAATGCAGGTGATATGTTTTCACTATTGACTCCACTGTATATTGATTTTTGTGGGTCATGTCTAAGAGTTTCTAGGCATACTTTGATTGTTCTCATCCCAGCATAGTGATGAACCGAAATATTGGTGAATGTACATGGGCTGATGGAATGAATGCCTTCAATTTACAAGCATGGAGAAGAAACTTAAGAGATGTGTATCATTTATGTCTCAGTGAGGATTGATGAAGGTATTTTTTTCCCAACTAACTCTTCAACAGGATAGGATGTATGGAAGTTTATATTGTTTACAACTCAAGCAGTAAATGATACAGTGATAATCACATTCTTCATGAGTTTGAATGGTATTTCTTGTGTTATAATCTGTTTTGTATTACAGTGAGTTGTATTACCTTAAATAAACATACCTTAAGGGAACATATTTAGTTGGACACCCGATTTTAGATTTGTTTTCTGTTATAATCTGTTCGGTAATACAGTGAGTTGTAGTACCTTATCAAAATTTTAGGATGTTTTCTAACAGTTGCAGTACCTTACCTGGTTGGGTCTGCATCCAAATAAAACATGTCATGCATCTACATATTTCATGCAGGGAGATTCAGGGGGAGGGTTGGGCAGTGGGGAGGGAGGGGGAGGGGCTGGGCAGGGGGGAGGGGGAGGGGGGCTGGGCAGGGGGGAGGGGGAGGGTTGGGCAGTGGGGAGGGGGGGAGGGACTGGGCAGGGGGGAGAGGGAGGGCTGGGCAGGTGGAGGGCTGGGCAGGGGGGAGGGGGAGGTCTGGGCAGTGGGGAGGGAGGGGGAGGGGCTGGGCAGGGGGGAGGGGGAGGGGGAGGGCTAGGCAGTGGGGAGGGAGGGGGAGGGCTGGGTAGGTGGAGGGGGAGGGCTGGGCAGGGGGAGGGCTGGGCAGGGGGGAGGGGGAGGGCTGGGTAGTGGGGAGGGAGGGGGGGATCATGTATTTAACCATCAAAAAATTTAAATTAGAGAACTATCTTTGAAATGGGTCAGGTTCTTCTTGGAAGCTCCAGGTTCATTGGGCCTGGTGATAGAAGAAAGGGTCTCATCCCAGTCACTCTAGAATGAATATGTTAAAACACTAAATAAAGCACATGATGATTCTATGGAACTTCTAGAACAATGCCTTCATTTTCATGTACATGTTTGTGTACCCATATGAGACCTATTATTTTGGTTTAAAATCTAAAGGATGAGGCCCGTTTCGATGCAGTAGGTCCCTTAGAGGGGGAGTACAAGTCATGTACCTTTAAAATAAAAAATGCGATCTTTTTAAAGGGTATGTGGGTTGGGCTATCAACATATGTAAATGGGATTGTGATGAGTGATTCAAGTATGATTGAGGCTAGTATAGCTAGGATAGGTGATGCTAGACTTTGGGTAGTGAATCCCCTTGGTTTTGTACCTTGGAATCAATTAATGGATGCCTTATACTGGGGTATAAGTGTAAGGTTTTATTCATGGATGTTTAGGCCTTGAATGTAACATTTTGGCTCAAAAAGGGTTTGAATAACATTGCTCAATGATGTAGAATATTGTGTGGATTTTACTCTTTCTTTCATTGGGTTTTCATTCATGATGATTTATGGGTAATTGTTGGCTTCTTGGTGTTGTAAAGATCCATGTATGATCTTATATTCTGTTTTTAGGTGCAGAATGTTTACAGGTGCAGAATCGTAGAGGTGCAGAATTGTAGAGCGAGGTGCAGCTGAGGTGCAGCTGCTCTGCTGCAGGGGACCTGCCTATACCCACGGTTCATTGAACCGTGGGAAACTTCTGGTGCTGTAAATCAGTGTACCCACGGTTTTGAAACCATGGGTATACATCTATACGCACGGTTCATTTGAACCGTGGGAAATGTTTGCAGTAGTTGCAAATCAGTATGCTGCTGTATACCCACAGTTATAAAACCGTGGGTAATATAAATTTTTTCGAGTCTATACCCATGGTTTTCAAAGAACCGTGGGTATAGGCCTACTGCGACGGCACTGCATCCCACGGTTACTGAAATCGTGGGTATAGGGTATACCCACGGTTTCAAGGGCTATACCCACAGTTTAAAACTATGGGTATAGGTGCTATTTCCAGTAGTGTATGAAGAGGCAACATGGGAATTAGAGGAGCCAAAAAAGGAAAACGTACCCACACCTATTTACAGCTTAGAATGTAAAATAAAATTTTGAGGGTGAAATTTCATAAGGGGGGGAGAATGTAACGACCCAATGTTTTATCAATGAAATTTCCTTCTTATAATTATGTCTTATAGTATAATCACATGAAATCACAACACAATGAACTACTAAGTACTATATGACCTTTAAACATAATATTGTCACTTCTGTGATTTGAATTTTGAAAATCTGACATACATGATTGTGATCAGTAATATGCTTGGAGTCCTATGTGACAAACTTAATTTTTGGTGAATAGTAAAATACAATAATTTATGATAAATGATAAATGAATGAATTTTTGCATCATGCTTGAGTCGTGGATGATGTATATGGTCATTGGTTCGAATTCACATGCACTCTTTACTATTTTTGGTCACATAAATCAAGACTATTCATAGTCTTGAGAAAAAATATTAAACTAATGATTAAAATAATGGAAAACCCCTCCTCTCCTCTACTATAAATACCACCCCTCTTTACCTCTTCTCTTCACTCCTCTCAAGCCTTGTGCCTAGTCCAAATTATGCTCAAATATATCCCTAAGACTCTCTACCATGTACACCATCCCTTGGTCTCTTCAAAGGACCAAATCCTCTCCCTTAAAGAGGCTCTCAAGGAAGATATATTCAAGAGGTAAATTCCTATTTTCATTTCTTTTATTTTCTTTCAAGTTTCTTTCTTTATTTTTCTTTCCTCGCCTTCTTTCATCCAAATGTTATGATAACTCGAATACCTTACATGTAATGGAATGTTGTTATGATAATGAAATAATTTATTGTCATATCTCTTTTCCCATCCTTTTGTACTAGAAATGAAAACACCATCCGAGATGTGTTAATTTATCGCATTCAAGGATGACGAGTTTTCAAATTTCTATTATCATCTTCAATTATGGTCATAAAGACATTTTGATGGTTGAACTAGACTATAATATATGTATTATGTCTAATTTAAGGTTCTAGAATATTATGTTCAGATTATATTAATTTATAAAGCAAAATGAGTTCATTGTGATAAAAAAACCGTCAATTAACCCAAACGGTTATCATTAAAGTTTTATATAATGATTCATATTTAATCCAAATAACCAAATGAATTTGATAACCATGTAATCTTATGGATGTTAACTAATAACATACAACTTCAATTCTAGACAAACATTCTCATCTTACATCTTTATCCTTACATGTATTTAAGTAAACCAATCATGAAAACCAAGGAAACAAATGCTCCCAAACAATGAAATTGAACCTTTTAACCCATCAAAAAGGTCACGAGTGAACTTAATATGGTTATATTAAATAAATTACATGAATAATAGGTTCTAAAAATATTAATTAATTAATGTAATTTGGTTATCCAGGACATTAAGATCAAGTGAAGGACACCTTCAGACTTAAGGTAAGAGATTCTACCTGAACCTCCATTATTCCTTCAGGTTGCTCTATCTTTGTTTTTATCCAAATGAAGTTATTTGTTATTTTTTATGTACATATTATAATTTTTTTTTACATGCTCCAAACTCATGTATCAAATTCCATTCATTATTCTCTTTTGAGGATATACATGTTTTTTAAGTGGTTCTCTCCTCAGTACTTCCTGATAAGCAAAGTCGTTTAAGGGAACTTCCCAAATTCTTACCCAATTTGAAGTGTACTCTATAATCTGTTTTAAGAAACAATTATTTTTATAAAATTAGCCTTTATATTATGAAAAACTTCTTGGTTCACTTCTGGTTTTATATAAAAGATTATTCCCTTTTCTATTTTAAATGTTCTTTAGTATTTTCCTTAAAACCACACTAAAATGTTTTAATGCTGAAATTTCTTAAATACTCTTCTTACATGTTGTCACTTATATGTGACATCACTTACCATGTTATATGACTATTTTACCTTATGGATGTCCATTTATGTTTTAATTCCTTTCTTTCATGGACACTTGTATGGTACATCCATTTATTATGCTTTGTGACATGATTATGATACTCATTTCTTTCCATGGGTACCCTTATGTTTATGTATGATTGGTTATGTATGATTGGTTATGTGTGATTCTACATGTGGAAAGAATATTCATGAACATGTTATGATGGGTGTGCCCAGATATTGCTCCAATGAATTGGGTAAAGTTGAGTCTCATGAGACGTTATGTGCAACGGTCTTGGCGGTTAACCTTGACTCGTGCTACCATGTGCAATAGTCTTGGTGGCTAACCTTGAATTATGCTTCTCTATGTGCAATGAGTCTTGACTCATGCTAAATTCATGTTTTATGTTGCTGCCACATTACTATGAATCCATGTTTATATGATCCCATGTTTATATGTTATGATTCCATATATTCCATGCCCTTTTATATCATTATGTCATGTCTTCTAACCCATGTGCTAAAGCTTTATTCTTATGTTTATTCCCTTACTGGGCTTTTTAGCTCATCCCTTTGTTCGTGTTATCCCCAGGTTATCCTATGGAGATGTATGAGCACAATGGAAATTAGGAGCTCTTTATAAAGATTAAATAAAGAAATGTTTTATTTAGTCACATGATTTCAGGTTTATGTACCTAATATTCCAAGACACTAGACTTCACGATCCTTGGCTTGTAATAGGATGTTTTATTATGCTTAAAATCATGTAATGATATGTGTAAAAGGCTAGGGTCGTTATACTACGCAGGATTGAGGTAGGTAGGTTCTAGGACCAACTCACATTAGGGGTGACTTACTTATGGAAGGGATGAGCATAGGATGTGTGGCATTAAGGCGTGAGAGTGAAAACCCAGTGGATAAGTGGAAGAGAGGTGCCTTGTTTTAAATATGTGTGTGCACGTGTGTGTGTGTGTGCTTTTGATATAGAATGGTTTACTTCTATGCGTTGCTTGGTGATCGATCCATGGTGAGGACGAGGAAACTGGTATTACCTGTTTAGGTGACAAGTTAGTTTTATTTGTTTACTCACTGAGCTTTAGTACGCTTCATTCACATTTTGCACGAGATGTTTTAAGGAGTATCTTATCGAGTGTACCTATTATGCTCACCCTACATATATATATAATGCTTTTAAGTCAACGAGAACATGATGGTGATTATGTTGGACGTTGCTAGCTCAGAGGAGTTATTGAGCAGCTATCGAGAGTTGTTGGAGTTCAGGGTCATTGCCTAGTTTTACTTTCGGTGCTATAGTTTTCCATTCAGTTTTTACATGACGTTACATGTATTGGGATTTCTTCTAGTTTATGCATGGTGTTGGTTAATGGTTCTTCTCATCTTATCTATTACTCCTTAAACTTCATAGGGGGTGATGACTCTCATACGCGTGATTGACATACCCTCGATGTTAGTCGCCAACTCATGGGCTACTGAAGATGGGTTTCAGGGGCCATTATCTCCATTTATTTATTGTCGGTCTAGATGGGGTACCTTTAGAATGATGGATTCGTGACATTTTCGCTCGTGGTCAACACCCTTTGGCATATAAGGAGGTGTGCTTGAGGTATGCGACACTTGGTTTGGTCACAGTGAAGGTGGACCGGATTGAGATGCTATATTGAGAGTCACACGCTAAGCATATCCAAAAATTTATTAAATTCTGTTGAATTTAAGTTTGAGAATGAATTTATTCTTAGTTGGTGAAATAGTATTTATTCGAGTTAAATTGATTACAAAAAATTAATCACAAAATATCAGAGTTTATAACACGTGAGTTTGATTTTATCTCTTATTTATTTATTCACAAGTTTTATGAATATAATGCTTATTTATTTACAAGTGTAGTGAGTATTGTAAAAATAAATATTTTATTTGAGTTGTGTGGATATAAATATATATATATATATATATATACATTAAAACAGATATTTAGTTACAAACCAGGTGGATGAAATATTTATTTTATTTTATCGAATGAATGTATTTTATTATTCAAGGTTCGATAAATTTTATGGAAGAATGTTGATCGATTTTAATGATCAAATGAAAATGAATTATTTTATTTAGTGTCATTTGACTATATATATACATGTATGTTTATTTGTTTAAAATTTGATATTAGATGCACATGCCATGTCAAATGATAATTTCATTGTTATTATTTTATTATATGTGATGTAGGGTGGGGTATGGCTTGAATTAGATAAAGGGTTAAGGGTCTTTGTGCAGTTATATTATTTAAATCTAAGAATATATTCTAAAACATATCATTTTCCAATATAGACATGTTTTGAACATTGGATACATTGTTTAATATTCTCTCAAACCCTAAGGAGAATTGTTTCATTTTCTCGATAACTTGAGAGGCAAAACAAGCACCTGAGGGATTAAGAACACCATTCAAGGTTTCGTGGAACATATGTGAATACATCCAGAAAAATCTTTGGTTGAATTCTCCAACACAACGACAACACAACAAGAGCGATGACAATAAAAAAATCGACCAAGCATAACACCGTGATTGAAGTAATTTTAATCAAATTAATTATAAACTCAATGTGCATGGTCCTATCTATGAATTTTTGGGAAGTATTCATCACGTTTTCCTAATTTATCTGTTGAATTTAATGAAGAATAAAAAATGGGCTCCACGTAACGTTTTTGTCGTGCCCTTAGAACATTCATATATAACTAAAGTGATTACCAAAATTACTAGCATCTCATCTGATATCCCATCAAGGATTTAGGAATTATAAAAATGAAAGTCACTTACTCTCAAAGATGTTACAACATAAAAAGCGAGACATTCTTCTACACATGTTTTCAGAATTCCAACAATAGTATTAGGTCACAAAATTCTTCACACAAATTAGTGATGACCTTCATTTGTTATTCTTCACCATATGTTCTTCTGAACCCTCTTAATCCCTTAAACAACTTTTCTTAGATAATTCTTCATACTAAATCATCACTCTTTAATTCTAACGCACCCCCCTCTCAAAATCCACAATTAATTTTAATTCAAACTCCCTAATAAATTAGATATTATTTGGCTTGAAAAATGAAATATAACCTTCATAATTTTCACAATGTTTGACGAACAAACCCCCCTCAAATCCCACAAAATCATTTCCATTCAATTCATAAAAACATTCAAATAATCACCTCAAATACCTTCAAATGATATTGTGAGATATTCAGTAATTTGAATAATAGAAACCGAAATAAAATTAATATAATTTTTAAATAAAATTCCGAGGGGATGATTCCCATCACCACCCTACGACCGTATCAAATGAGGTTGATCCCAGTCGGGTCGGTGGATTCGAAGACCCACGGGCGGGCATGAACTTTTATGCATTTCCCTTTTTTGAACTATATTTCAGCACTGATTTGTGGCCGCGGCGCGGGGAAGAGTGGGCGACTTTCATGCGGCGACCCTTTTCCTCGTGCTGGACACGATCTTCCCTCATCCCGGTCTCATCTCCTCTCCCTGCTCCCCTCCGACGATAATCCTATATCACTGAGCAACCATGACAAGCTCTTCGACCTCTTCTCGCAAGGTCTGTCTCTTTCTTCCCTCTCTCCGTTCTCTCGCTTCACGCGCTTCAATTTGATCACTCATCTCTACAATTTTTGTAATTATCCATTGATCCATTTCTTCGACTATTGCTTGTTTTCTATAGATACTGAGCAAGATTGCCTGCAAGAGACTACAGAAAGAGTTGTTAGAGTGGCAGGTCAATCCTCCGTCCGGCTTCAAGCAAAAAGTCTCAGATAATCTTCAGAGGTCGGTTTATCCCATTTAAGGTTTTGAATGCATCATTTCCCTACATGGTTTTTTAAGTAAACATTTTATCATTCAATTAACTGAAATGATTCCCGCGAGAAGCCTCGATGGTTTGCCTTTTTTCAATTTATTTTGAACGAATTTTGGTTTGGAAGGTGGATTATTGAAGTGAACGGGGCTCCAGGAACACTGTATGCAAATGAAACTTACCAGCTTCAGGTGGACTTTCAGGAGCACTATCCCATGGAAGCTCCGCAGGTTAACATGCCCACCCGTATTATCTTGGCAGATTTCATTAGTTCTGCTCAGTTTTCAGTTTTATGTTTCTGTGTTCTTTTCTTGTATGTGTACATTCTTGATTCGTTGATGGCATGTTGGGCAGGTTATATTCCTGCATCCGGCACCTTTGCATCCTCATATTTATAGCAATGGTCATATTTGTTTAGGTGAGTCTTCTCCCTGGGCATTTTTATTAGCTTTTGATTTTGAGCTTGAACACTTCACTGCACATCTTTCATTTGCTTTCCAATGAGGGGACTTTTCTGTTCCTGTTCTGTTATAGTTGATGGCGTATTCTATCGTCAAGGAAGGTATTAATAAGGTGCATGCCACCTGTATAATTAATTTTTTTTTCTCATGCTGCAGTTCGTGAAATTCAGTTATTGTTTTTTTCACAAGTTTGATGCATTGATTTGGTTCATTTGTGTGGGAATTGACTCGGAATGCTTGGGGTATAGTGCAACCCAAGTGAAGCGCCATAGGGAACCGGTATGGGTATGGGGATATGTGTGTGCGGTGCATTATTTGTTCAAAAATGATCACGTGTCATTTGTTGTCAAGCACTAACAAGCGCACATGCGCGTGCTTACATGAACTATGAAATAATACACTTGAATGGTCAACCAAATGTAATTTACATATGTGCCATGTATTGTGACATTCTTTGTACACGATTATCAAATTTTCATAATGTTAATTACTAAAAAAATATTCTTTCAATGTCCCGTATGAGTCGATTTTTTTGTTGTGTCCTATAAATTCACAACTTATGTTCTTATGTTGAAATTAGAATTGATAATCCAATTCATGCCTGTTTATTTTAATTTTAGCACATTTTTTGGGTAACCAAAATATATTGAGTATTCTTAGTTATTAAATAATGCCAAAAAATTGAATTGAGAAATAATAGATTCATAAATAGCTTTTAGTATTCTTCAATATCCTGTTTGATCAGTGCAACAATGTTCCTGACCATCTCATGTTAATTTTTGTAACAATCTTTTAAGTTTATCATCTCTAGATCCTCTCAATGTATCCGAGCTGATAGAGACCTGCTGTCAATTAGTTTGGGGGTATTATTGTCTTTGTATGAGGCAGTTTGTTATAGGGGAGTGGGGTGAGTTTGTTAGAATTTGTTATGGGGGAATAATGTCGTTTAAGAGGGCCACATGGTGGAAAGGGGATCAGTTATAAATAAACAGCAGAGGGAGTGAGGGGGAGGAAAAGAATATGGTGAGTTCGGCCATTTGGCTTGGAAAGCGGCCTGCTGGCTTGGGCGAGGAGCAAGTGCTCTCTTGAAGTGTTGTTCTTCTTCTTCATTGGTTGTAGTTCTATGGTTTACTCCATTAATCCAAGTAGTTCGTTCCTCTGGTTCTATCACGAGCCTTCATAATATCATTCACATTTCTCGTGTGAGAAAGTTCCATGAACATGAATTTATGTTAGCATTTACATTGTTGTTTTTTTCCCGAATGCTTACCTTACACAAATCTTGGGTGGATTATTATTAATGCATGCATGTGTTTTGTACCTTGTGAAATTTTGGTGCTTGGAGGAAAGTTGCCAAACGCGACGTGTTTCTCCTGGTAGTTCTACTCAACGCATTGGTGGTGTTACTCAATGCAACGAAGATGTTATTTGTAGAATGAGGAAAATAGGAGACTCGAACCCCCAAAGGTGTATCCTCTAAAGGAGCCCTTGGGTTCTTTTATAATGAATAATTAAAACCACACCGGACCTCAAGTCCGATGTGGGATGCAGACTCCAACACCCCCCTCAAGCTAGGTGTACCTAGCTTGGACACATAATGAAAAGAAAACAACAAAACAAACGCTTAGCTTGGACACATAATGAAAAGAAAACAACAAAACAGACGCTAACACTCCCCCTCAAGCTGGACATGCCCAGCTTGATGACAAAACAAGACGAAATAAAATATTAAGCTGCTGCTGCTCCCCCTCACGATCAAAGCTCCCCCGCAGGATGATGGATGAATGATGTCGCGGACGCAACAGATGAACCACTCAGACCGACCGGTTGACGGAGCGTCAGGAATGCCGCACTAGTGGGGCCGGTCGATGAAACGCCGGGAAATCCAAACTAGCACCGGGAAAACCGCACTTGCGGGGCCGGCGACGGGAGGCGGGGATTCCGCAGAAGTGTTGCGGGGTCTGGCGGCGCCAAATGGCCCGGTCAGAGTCGGGCAAAGTGTTGCGCCATGGTGGAGGAAGCGCACGGGCGTGCCGATGGACAGAGATGCTGCTGCCGAAAAGATGCCGGGAGATGCCGACAAGGCGGGGATTCCGCAGGAGGTGCCGAAAGGGAGCGGATGAATCCAGTCGGAGGGAGGGCCGCCTTGCAGGAGGAGGCCGACAAGGAGGGAGAGCAGCGGACAAAGTAGGCGCAACTGGCCATCGGGAGCAGATGAGCAGCAGATTGGGGAGGCGACATGGCAGCGGGATTGCAGCGGAGATGCGTGGGGACGGATCTGGGATCTGCCCGAATCTGCCCGGAACAGTCCGGATATCGCCGGATCTGGCTGAAAATCGCCGGATCTGGCCGGAGTAGCCTGGATCAGGCCGGAGCCGGCCGGAGCTGTCCGAATCTGGCCGAAAATCTCCGGATCTGGCCGGATCCGGCCGGAAATCGCCGGATCTGGCCGAAAAATCCAGGAAGGGCCGGGAGGGCGCGCGGAGGGCCGGCGACGGGAGAGGGAGGAGGGCCGCGACGGAGGGTCGTGCCTGGGTCGACGGGGCCGGTGCGCGCAACTGGGAGTTGCGCCGGCGGGAGCGGACGAAGGAGACTGCCTTGGAGGAGCGCCGCTGGAGGGCTGCAGCCTGGGAGAAAGCCGCAGTGGTCGCCGACTGCCGGGAGTCGCGCCGGCGCTGCAAATCCGTCGCGCAGGAATGGTGCAGGAGGTCGACGTCGTAGGGCAGGGGGGAGAACCGCCGGGATCGCGACGGGAGGAGGGCCGCCGGGGAAAGCCGCAGGCGGCCAGTCGGGAATGGCGCCGGGGATTGGAGTCGCGGCGGGGGCTTGCGCGCAGGAGTAGCGGGCGCCGGAAGGGAAGGCGCACCGGGGAGGAGCACCGCCGGATAGAGCCGGAGCAGGGTGGATGTCGCTCGGGAGGGATGACCGGCAGGAGGGAGAGCCGCCAGGATGAAGAGCCGCTTAGGGCAGGAGGGACACGAGGCGGAGGGGCGACGGCCTAAAACCTATGGCCACCGAGGCCGCCGCCCCCCACGGGGGACTTGAGTCGGAAAACCCTAGACGGGAGGGAGGGATCGGGTTAGAAAACCATCTGATACCACGTAGAATGAGGAAAATAGGAGACTCGAACCCCCAAGGTGTATCCTCTAAAGGAGCCCTTGGGGTTCTTTTATAATGAATAATTAAAACCACACCGGACCTCAAGTCCGATGTGGGATGCAGACTCCAACATTATTCAACGCAACGCTATAGGAGTATGTTCCACACATTGTGTTCAGGCGAAGTTACTCAGCTCAACAACAAAGTTACTAAACACACACAATACTCAACCTAGTGGGTTATGCCTACTTCACACACGTGTTTTCGCGAATCTCTACTCAATATAGTTGGTAGGTTCTATGTCACGCAATTTTGAAACGCTGTTTAATGCAACTGTCTACTGCCGATAGAACTGTGGAGTTTGTTTCACGCAGTTGTTTGCTACCAATCGTGGAGGGACCATGTGTGAGGAGGGTGAATCAGTATGTCATTTTTTCCACAACACCTGTCCAATCTTCATTTATCAATTAAATAAATCGACTAATGTTGTTTTCGTCTTCCTTTACCCGCGAGAAAACAAACATCCATGCAGAGGGGACACGAGCATTTACAAGGTTCACTACTCTATTTGAATAGCTAGTCTTACGACGGTCTCCCTTTTATTATCAAGGTCGTACTAATAATGCAAAGAGATAACCTTGAACCCTTCACAAAGTTTGTCTATTGATACCATAAGTGCTGCGGCACTTTTGTAACAATAAAATGTAGATAAATGGATCTATTTTCAATACGATAAAGACAATTTCATAGATACATTTCTTGTTCTCTGTGTAATACCATGACATACACAATAAACTTATTGTTCCTCTTTCCTTTCTACCTCTCATGCCTGACTCTCTCTAGGTCTCTCACAACAACGTATTTGCTTTTGCTCTTCCTTCTCTCTTTCTTACGCTCGACTGTCTATGTCTCTCACAACAACATACCTTCTCCATCGACTGTCACTCATTTCTTTGTATTACACTAGTCGATGCAACAACTCCACTGTATTTCCTCTTCCTTTTTTTTATATTCCATGCTATGCTCAATTGTAATAGTTATTCCTCATCAATTTTAAAGCGTAATTGCTTGTTGATGGGTAGAAACCGCTCCTTTGAGCATCCGCAATCTCTAGCAATTATGGTCTGCTTATGATATGATTAAAACCTTCCTAAATCGTGACATCAACAAACAACTGATGAAGAAGAATGATAATAAATTCGGTGTAGCAATAATTCCTGCATTTCACTTTATGCAACTTTTGAAAATAACCATCTAGTCAATAGCCTATTCACCATTACACAACTTTTCACAAATTTTGAGTCAATCTCAAGCAACTTTCATAATCTTAAGATCAATTTTACGCAAGTTACTTCCGTGCACATTTGATCTTACATAGTGACAAACCACTATTACACATCCTTCAAAAATCTTCCTTCAATCTTACGCAACACTAAACTTACTGCCATTAAGCTTTTGAAACTTCAACTTTAATCCTAAACTGTGACATTTCAATGTCACGTAACCTTTGCAAATTTCATTTCAATATTATGTAACTCCTCAATTTGCTTTCAAGGTCCCAAATCTCCTTTTGCCTTTCTTCCTCACTTGACACTTATTAAACTTCTTCATAGTGATCATCTTTTGCCTAAATCTATAAAATCCCGAACCTTTCTAAGGTACGAACTTGGTTAATTTTTTTCGAACCTCGTGTATTTTTCTTTCCTATGAGTGTTTTGGGTGTTGACGGTGGCAAGAGAGCAGTTTTGAAAATTTGAGGGGGGCCTGTAGCTGAAATTTCAGCTGTAGGCAGTCGATCACAGCGCAACGGACGACTGTTGCGTAGCGATGTCTTCTGAGTAGAGCTGAGGCTCTCTGCCTTGGTGAGGTCGCGTTGCGACCCAAGGTTGCGCCATGATGTTATTAGGGCAGAGCTGAGATTCTTGGTCTGGGCTTGGTCGCGCCGCGACCTATATGGTCACGTTGCGACCCTCCTGACGTGGAAACGTTGAGAGTCGCAACGACAAAACAACGATTCAAAGAAGAGTAAAAGGAAAAAAAAGGAAACACTCAGAACATAAAGATTTACGTGTTTTGGGAATAATCTCTATGTCCATAGAGAGGCAAAAATTCACTATATGTCGGGAGCACAAATTACAGGAGTTTATCAGAGTTTCTCAGTACCCAAAACCCTAGCCCGAAATGGGCTAATAAGGAGGATGAAGTACTATTCCACCAACTGTTAGAAAGTCCTCTTGCAACAGTGAAAGACGACTGGAAGTTTGCGTCGCTACAGTGAAAGACGGTCACCTAAGGAGCTATCGTGAATGACAGCTGGAAGTTCGCGCCGCTACAGTGCCCTGTTGGTGTCGATCAGTCAGCTCTGCTACAATGGTCAACATTGCTACAGCCCCCCAAATTTGGACCGGTAACCTTCGGCCCTCGGACCCTCGGAGTAGGGGTGCGTTGCCCCCTGCAACCCCCAACGAGCTCACCGCGGAGCTCGACCAGCGGAAGTTGCAGTTTGATGCATAGTACGGGCCACAAACATTCGGCCCAGACATTCAAACCGGATCGGGCTGCACCAATCCAACACCTCTTGCTTTGTGTTTTTTTGAAATAATTAACACTTTAGTATGAGTTAAAAATTGAGGGGTTCTCTTGTCTTTCGGTGTGCACGACACCCCCCCACCTCTTCATGAAATCCCCCTCTTTCATGCAAGTCTGCCTTCGTTCCTTAATTGAATCGCATGGCGTTCAATCCGAGAGATAGCTAGAGGTAAGACTAACACCCCTCTTCCACCCTTTCTCGAATTTCTTAACTGATTTGTGGTCTTTTGCCGTTTGTGACTGTTTATGCCCTATTTTCGGGTCTTTGTTTGCTTCTTCGATTTCCACCGTTTGATCTCGAATCATAGGCCGATACCTGACGAGTATATTTCTCTGAATTTGAGGTAGGTGGTTCTTAAACTATCCCTCAAATCTTGCTCGTTTTTCGTGTGCATATGATGTGCGGTCACGCTGACTTAGCTGGTACTTGACCTAAAATTATAAATAAATAAATTTGTTCCTTATTTCATGTAATTAGACCTTCCCATGGGCCCCAAGTAGTCTTTTGGTGAGTGTAGACCTAGACCCTTGACTATTTAGCAAGGTGACCCAAGGGGTGCCTCAGATTGATTGTGACCAAGTACATGTGTGGATGCCTAGGACATAACCTAGGATCCGGTGAAAGAACCCAAGATGCGAATCTTGTGATAATAAAATAATTAAATTGAATGGTCTTGCGATATGAGTTGTGAATGAATTAAATAATTCAAATGGGCTGAAGTGCATCTTATGATTATGCGAATTACCTCCCCAAGATCCACTTATAACTGATGACTGTGGGATGCTAGGGATTACCTTCATAGGATCCATTGACTCTTAGTGATTGGGGGATACTAGGGATTACCTCCCTAGGATCCATCGACTCTTGGTGATCGGAGGATGCCTAAGATTACCTTCCTAGGATCCATGGATTCTTGGTGATTGGGGGGGATGCCTAACTCTTGGTGATTGGGGGGGGGTGCCTAACTCTTGGTGATCGGGGAATGCCGGAGATCACCTCCCTAGGATCCATTGACTCTTGGTGATCCGGGGATGTCGGGGATTACCTCCCCAGGATCCATTGACTCTTGGTGATCGGGGGATGCCATTGATTATCTCCTTAGGATCCATTGACTCATGGTGATTGGGGGATGCCGGGGTTCACCTCCTGAAGATCCATTGATTCTTGGTGATCGGGAGATGTCGGGGATCACCTCCCTTTGATCCAGTAGTGATAACAAGTGGATGCTAGGGATCACCTACCTCAGATCCGATGGTGTTCGATAATGATGGTTATGTGATGCCTAAGATTACCTCCTAGGATCTGGCAACATGTGATTCCTTGGATTATGTTATGTTCAGAGACACCCAACATTGGCCGAAACAGGTATGATCAATCTCGGGTGTCATCTTAAAATCTGAGGACCGATGATGGTTTATTTATTATGTCTCTTTTATTGATCATGCACATCAGCATGCACTGGTACTCAAACTAGATATGTTTATAGATGCTGTTAGGACATAGATATCGAAAGGAGAAAACCATAAGTGAATCTTTATTGTTGTAAGAATTGGATATACACTTTAGAAAGAAAACCCAGAAAAGAAGAAAAGAACTTCTCTCTCTAGGATCCACCCCCCTGAAGCCAAGGTTTGTGCCTCCCTCGACTTGAGTTCCCAAAAGCTATCCCAAACTGACTCACCCAAACTTATATATAGCAAACTAAAAAGAAGAATGTTTAAACTACCCTTGAGACAAATGCTCTAGTCGCTTCCTCCTTGAATAAGTCTTCTAGGGACAAGGGGTAAAAATACCTACAACCTCATCTGCTAAAGGTATGTCAGCCACTGTAGGCGACTTGGCTGCATTAGGCGAGACAACCCGCATAACAATGCCTCCCTCCGGAGGAACCACCTTGTCCTCAAGGTGAAAAGAAGGAAAATAAGCCTGAAAGAGTGTAACATCCTCCCAAGTAGCATCCTCCGGAGACTGACTACTCCTGATAGACTATGTATGCCACCTGGAGAGAGGTTGGTTAGAGGGAATATTCTGGGGAATATTATATGGAATATGCTGTGGACTGAGGACTGACTTCTTATATTGATGTAAGAAAGTAACCAGAAATACAGCATAACAGAGATAAGAGAAGAAGAAAATCGGGAGTGATTCTGCCCAAGCCTAACGACCGATCTGCACTAAGCAGCCCCCTAAACTCATTCTCCCCCAGGATGCCCTCTTATTCACCATCTACCTTTATTTATAACCTCCCTCCCTAACCAACTAATAGTATTCCCCAGAATATTCCCTTGTGGCTCACAACATATTCCATATAATATTCCCCAAAATATTCCCCCTAACCAACCTCTCTTCAGGTAGCACACATGGTCTTTATTACTGCCATCGTCTCGAAAAACCACCTTGTCCTCAAGGTGGTGGATCTCGTAGGCATGTCAGGCGATCTCCCATATCATCCGTGCTGTAGGGAACTGAGGACATGGGGTGTTAGTCAGACAATTATGCCAAACAATCTTCCACATTCTTCACCCTGCTCTGGTGCATCGGGCTGAACCAAGCAACACCGTTGATTGAGGACCGAGCCACTACAGTCCTCTATAAAGCGCCCGTGCCGTAGGTATCTCCCAAACGCGTCGTTCGCCATCATGGATTTGGGTTGGATAGATGAAAGTGAGAGTGCCTCTCGTCGCAATGCCTGCCCTTCTTCCATCGGGAAGGTCCTTGGTGTGCTGTCGTGAGCTGGGCCGCAAGCTGGGCCGCAAGGGCAGCTGGTACCACCCGACTTCTGGGTTATAAAAATTGGATGAACCTCCTTTATGAACTCGGAGAACCCATTCCAACACCGCGGGCGAGACTTGTACAGTTGGCGGTCAAATAACTAGAGCCCATTTATGAGTCGTCTCAATCTGCTACGGCTCGTGCTCCAGCATTACGAACTTTGAAGTGTCCGACTCCTTAATATGCGGCTCGTGCTTCAGTATTACGAACTTTGAAGTGTCCGACGCGACACGTCTATCACAAACTGGCTGGAGATAGTGTCGTTAGGATTTTCGGGCAACCCTTTGCTCCATCTGTGCGTCCCATGTTCGGTAGGCCCTTCGGCGTGTGACGCGGACAACTTCGTTACCATCGGCAAGAACTCGGATGTAGTGGCAGGGGATTCCCCAGCGGATACTAAAATCCTCAAGGAACGCTTCTTTTAGTTGCGCCCAGGTGAACATAGTTGCAGATCCTTTGGCCAGTAAAAACCAAAGTTCATACATACCGGACATGCATAGGCGTGCCATTGGTATCTTCATCTGATTCGGTGTTTGACTACGTGTGAAATAATTTTCAACTTGCAAAAGTCTCTGAATGTGTGGCGGAAAATTCCGGTAAAAACTCTTTCTGTAAGTATTTTTTCTAATTTCTGGTCACCTAGGCCAATGAAGCCTAGAGTTCCTGCATCTGAGTTGCCATAGGTTGCCGCGTCTGAGCAGCGAGGTGCTCCCAGGTAGGTGCATATCCTCTGGAAGGGAGCGCGCGACGTGCTGCGTGCAGCGCCCCTGGTGGGTAGTCCCTCGGTAGTTTTTTTTACCCCCTTATTTTCCAAAAACAATTCGGGCACCCCCCCTCCTGTGGACTCCTTGCGATGTCACCCTGTGGTGCGTCCCTCATGGAATCTTGGAATGTGAGTTGGCTGGGCGGGCCGCTGCTGAAAAATCTAGCTGGAGCGGTGGACGCAAGCCAAGTGGAAGCGGCGGAGCGTCGTTGCGGGGGAGTGGTGAGCCAGACACCGCAACAGTGGTCGGTCGACGAGGCCTGGGTGAGCGCGCCAGATTGGAATGCGAGACGGCAAAAACGATAGAGATGGTCGAGAGCGGTGCTGTGGTGTCAGGCGAAGTCGCATCGCGCTCAGTTCGCCTTGTCGATTGGAAGCGGTTGAAGGCACCGCGTGTCGCGCTTTCGAAAGAGTGAGTGAATCACGCTTGTGCGGGCGCGCGTCGCAGCTGGATGGAGGCGGAAGCTGTCGATAGTGCACGGCGTCGCGGATGGAGCGGATGGTGCGCGCCTCTGGGTGGAAACGAGCCAACGGGGCGCGAGTGTGTGAAACCTGGAACCACAACGTGAGGCGACCGTTCACTCTACGAGCGAGTTGGCAGCGAAAAAGTCCTGTCGAGCCAGCAGTGTGCGTCTCCTCTGAGTGAATTTCCAACACTGTGTGGTTTGTTCGATCGAGATGATCTCCATCGGCGGTGTGTGCTGCCACAGGACGCGATGAAGACGACTAACAAATATTCCTCTCCTGACTGATATTCCTCCCTTAGACTAATTCGGTGTACAAAAAAGACCAACAGGTTGCTCCGCAAGACGTGATGCTGTAGAAGAACAAAGTGGAAATGATGCACGACAGAGCGGCGGGGAACAAGAAGGCAAGACAGACCAATTGATAGAGACCTGATGATTGACTTCTTATATTGATGTAAGAATGTAACCAGAAATGCAACATTGCAGAGGTAGGAGAAGAAGAAAATCGGGAGTAATCCCGTCCAAGCCTAATGACTGATCTGCACGAAGCAGCCCATTAAACTCGTTCTCCCCCAGGATGCCCTCTCATTCACCATCTACCTTTATTTATAACCTCCCTCCCTATCCAACTAATAATATTCCCCAGAATATTCCCTTGGGGCCCACAACATATTCCATATAATTTTTCCCAAAATATCCCCCTAACCAATCTCTCTCCAAGTGGCATACATGGTCTCTATCTAACGCCACAGAATAAGCCACTGATTGACCTGATTGTCGAGTTGAAAGAATAGAGTCTCCAGCAATCTCTTCCTAACATCAGCATGAAGAAATTGAGGTAAATCATCATTTTTGAAATCACCAACAACCTTTTTGAGTTGCGAAACATTGAAAATAGGATGAATACGACTCTTTGAAGGCAAATCCAACCGATAATCAACACTACCAATGTTGCGGAAAACGTCGGGAGCAGCGATACGATAAATGATTCACAACAGAGTAAAAGAAAAAAAAACAATAAGACCAAGAATAATAAGATCTTGGGACCCAAAGATTTACGTGGTTTGGGAAATGATCCCTACGTCCACGAGGAGACAGAAATATCACTAAATCGGGAGCACAAATTACAGGGAGTATCTCAGAGTTTCAAGCACACAAAACCCTAGCCTGAAATGAGCTAATATAGAAGATGAAGTGTTGTGCCACCAACATCACAGAAAGTTTGCACTGCTACAGTGAACAACGGCCGGAAGTCCACATCGCTACATTGCTGCGGCCAACCAAGTCCAAATTGCTACAGTGGCCGACGACTGGAAGTCCACAGAGCTACAATACTGGTGTCTCCAAAGTCCGAGCTGCTGCAGTAGTCATGACAAAGTTCGCACTGCTACAATGAACTGTCGGTGTCGGTCGGTCAGCTCTGCTACAGTCGGTCAGAGTTGCAGCCTGATGCGCAGTATGAGCCGCAAACATTCGGTCCAGCATCATCCAATCGGATCGGGGTGCACAAATCCAACAATCTTCCACTTGGAGCCCAATCCGCTACACTTACCCGCTTCGATGCTGCTGACAACTTACTTAATCTGAGCTCCTCCTCTTCACTCACCTGTGACGTGCTTTCCATTCACAATTTCAATTTCAAGTTAACGGTTCATGAAATACCAACTGTTTTCGTTTTGTGCTACCATGGTGTCCTCCTATATTCTGCCTCATCCTCCATTCATCAGTGAAGACCAATATAGCCACAATAGTGCCTCAACTTCTGTATTACCATCGACTTCGTCAACATATCTGCTGGATTGTTTGTTCCACAAATCTTCTGCAATGTCAACAACCCATCCTATATCAAAGTCTTTGATGAAATGACACTTCAGCTGAATGTGCTTCGTTCGCGCATGAAACATTGGGTTCTTTGCAAAATTTCTAACACTCTGACTGTAACCGTGCAATACATTTTTCTCTTGCTTTCTACCCAACTCATCCAAGAGGTTCTTAACCAAAACCATCTCCTTTCCAGCTTTTGGCACATCAATGTATTCTGCCTCTGTGGTGGATAAAGCCACCACCTTCTGTAATTGTGATATCCAGCTTACTGTAGTTCTTCCACACGTAAATACATAATCTGTGGTACTCCTCCTGCCGTCGACGTCACCTCCAAGGTTCGCATCCACATACCCCTGCGGAAGTCCCGCCTCCCAACGTCGACGCCTCCCATGACTTTTCCTGTGCACCTCTTGGGTCTTCGGTGTCATCTGCTCTCGCCGGCCCTGACCGCGAGGTTCATCCGCTGCGCCCCATCACCCGGCCCGCCGTCGCCGGCTCCTCCGTGGCTCTCCCGACACACCATCGTCCGATCTCGCCTGTGCGGCTTTTTCGACGCTCCCTCGATCGGCCCTGCTTGTGTGGCTTTCCCGGTACTCTGTCGGCCGACCTCGCCTGTGCGGCTTTCCTGACGCTCCGTCGGCCGGCCCCTCCTATGCGGCTTTCCCGGCGCTCCGTCGACCAGCCCCGCCGGTGCGGCTTTCCTGACGCCCCGTCGAACGGTCCTGCTCATGCGACTTTCCTGGTGCGCCCCTCCTCTGTTTGTCGCGACTGGTTGCCGACCCTCCCCCCACCTGTGACGCATCTCCCTGGAGAATTTTTAGCGCCTCCGTCTCCGCCACACCGAAGCTTCGTTCGTCTTCCTCAACCTCTGCCCATTATGCCTCGCCACACCATTGATGTAATCCAGTTATTTGGACATCCTATCATGGTTCGGTAGCATATTGTCTGTATGCGTAGATGCTCTTGACCCGGCTATTCCTGCTGAGGTATGATCCGACTATTCCTGTATGTGCATCCTCATTCCAGCTATTTCTGTTGGTTCTTCATGATGGGCGTTGTTCGTTGATTGACAATCTTATTTTAGCGACACCATCTATCAACTTCTTGAGGGGAGCAATAGCCATGACAATTCGTCTTTTGTTATGTTTTGGTTTGTTTTGTTATCAAGGTGAGTATGTCCCAGCTTAAGGGGGGGAGTGTTGAAAGTGTCTTTGCTTTGTTTTTGTTGGAGTCTGTATCCCAGATCGGACTTGTGGTCCGATGTGGTCCTTTTCATTCATTATAAAAGAATGTCTCCGCCTCACTTTGAGATAAGGAGGCAAGGGGGTTTCTCAACCTACATGGTATCAGAGGGAAATTAATCCCAAACCCCTTCCTCCCATTTTATTTTCTCCACCTAGGGTTTCTCAGAACTCTCCCCCGTGGGGGGCGGCGGCTACCCTTATGTAGGGCTGGGTTTATTCTGCCGCCGCCCCTCCGGGCTCTTTTTTCCCAGGCGGCGGTTCCCTCTATCCGGCCCTCCGGGCTCTTTTTTCTGCCCCGCCTCCTCCTATTGTCCGCTCCCGGTGCACCTCCTCCTGACGGCCCACCTCTTCCCTGCCGGCTCCCTGCGTGCGGCTCTCCGACGCCCTCTTGAGATCTCGATCCCGGCCCCTCTCTGCGCGCGGCGTCTCCCTCCCGCCCGCAGGACCTCTTTCGGTGTAAAACGACGGCTTCGCTCCTTCCGCGGCTCCCTGCGCGCGACCTCTGCTCGGCTTCCAGACGACCGCGGCCCTCCCGGCTCCCTCTCGGCTCCCGACGGCGTCCCTCCAGATCCAGAGCTGCTGCGACGTTCTCCGCTGCACCGCTTCCCCTGTGCGACGAATCTCCAGCGCGGGCCTCCCGGCGCTTCCTGTCCAGCCGCGCTTGCGGCGATTCTCCCCGGCGATCTCCCGCGGCGCTCCTCCCGCTCCCGATTCCGGCGGAACCCTACCCTTCCTGCGCGCTTCCCCTGTGCGACGGACTCCAGCTGTCTCTGCCCTACGCGGGGGGCTCCTCCGCCTCGCCTCCTCCGCAGCGCCGTCTTCCCAGCGTCTTGATCCAGATCTACTGCTGGCGCGACGACCCTCCCTCCCAGCAGGGTTTTCCCCGTCTGGGGGGCGGCGACTCCCATCCAAATAGTCGCCCCCCCTCCATTGCTCCTCCCGGTCGCGCAGGCCCTCCCTCCCGGCGGACCTCCCCCTGCCGGCGACTCCTTCAGTCGCGGATCTCCCTGCCCTCCGGCCTCTCTCCCCTCCAGCGCCGCTCCTCCCCTCTGGCTTTCCCCTCCCGCCTGTGCGCGCCGCTAGCAGCGCTTTCGCCTCCCCTGCGCAGGCCCTCCCTCCAGGCGGACCTCCCCCTGTCGGCGACTCCTTCAGTCGCGGATCTCCCTGGCCTCCCGTTCCCCATCTCCTTCCGCGGCATCCCGACAGCCGACCTCCATTCCTGCCGGCTCCTCCTTGCTACCGCGCCTCCATGCTGCCACGCCTCCCTTGGCGGCCTCCTGCGCATCAACAACTGCTCCCTCCATGCCGACCTCCTCCTGCTTCCTGCGGAATCCCCGCCTCCCTGCCCGGCGCCTCCTGCGGAATCCCCGCCTCCCTGCCCGGCGCCTCCTGCGGAATCACCGCATCCCATCGTCGGTGCCTCTTGCGGATTCCCCGACACTTTGATGTCCGACCCTCCCGAGCGGATTTCTCGGCGCTTTGACGATCGACCCGACATTACGGATTTTCCGGCACTCTGACGACCGGCCTGTAGTGTGGATTCTCCCGACGCTCTGACGACCGACCCGCCATTGTGGATTTCCCGGCGCTCTGTTGTCCGGCCCCGCACTTTTTCGGCGATGACCCATCATTTTTTTTCTCAACGGCATCACATTACCATCTTGAGGGGGAGCAACATCAACAACAATTTTATTATTTCCGTTTCTTCTGTTTTTGTCTTGTATTTGTCATCAAGCTGGGCATGTCCAGCTTGAGGGGGAGTGTTAGCATTTTTTTTTGTTGCTTTCTTTTCATTATGTGTCCAAGCTAGGTACACCTAGCTTGAGGGGGAGTGTTGGAGTCTGTATCCCACATCGGACTTGTGGTCCGATGTGGTCCTTTTCATTCATTATAAAAGAATGTCTTCGCCTCACTTTGAGGTAAGGAAGCAAGGGGGTTTCTCAACCTACAATTTTGCTTTGGTTTGTTTTTTTAATTATGTGTCCAAGCTAGGTATACCTAGCTTGAGGGGGAGTGTTGGAGTCTGTGTCCCACATCAGACTTCGGTGTTTTGTCATCTTTATTATTCATTATAAATAGACATCAAGACCTCTCTTAAGAGGCATCTTTGGTATTGGGTCCACCTTCTCTATCATTCTACAATAACATTAAGGTTCCAACTGCGTAGTCTCTCTTGATCTTCATCCCCAAAATCTTGCTAGCTTCTCCATGATGCTTCATTTCGAACTCCTCATCCAACTGCCATTTCAGCTCATCAATCCTCTGCATACATGATCTTGCTATGAGCATGTCATTCACATACAGAAGCAATATAATATATTCACCACTAAAGGATTTTATGTAGCAGCATTGATCCATGTCGCATTTTTAGTCATGAATGCATCAAACTTTTTGTTCCACTGCCTGGGTGCCTGCTTTAACCCATATAAGCTCTTCTGGAGCTTGCACACCAGACCTTGCTTCCTTGACTCAATGTATCCCTCTGGCTGCTGCATATAGATGTCCTCCTCCAGATCTCCATGAAGAAAAATAGTCTTGACATCAAGCTGCTCGAGGTATAAATCTTCTGATGCAACAAGACTGAGAACCACCAGGATGGTGGTAAGCTTCACTACAAGCGAGAAGATTTCAGTGAAGTCCACACCTTCCTTCTGTTGGAAGTCTTTCACCACTAGCCTTGCCTTGTACCTCTTCTTGTCATCATGTTTTTCCTTGACTCGGTATACCCATTTGTTTCGCAATGCTCTCTTTCCTTGTGGCAAAGGTGTCAACTACCAAGTATTATTGTTATGTAGTGAAGAAATCTCCTCCCTCATGTCCAACTCCCACTTACTCGACTCCTTCAACTGCAGCTTCTTCAAAACTTTTTGGTTCTCCACCGTGAGTCAATAACAAATAGTGTAATGATGGTGAATACCTCTGCAGAGGCTTTCTCACCCTTGTTGATCTCCTCAACTCCACTTGAGGAGTAGACTCCACTGGATTCGATGTCTTATGCTCAGGTACACCTTCAAGTTCCACTTGCTCTGTGCACTCATTCTTTGTTCCTATTTTCATCTTCAGATGCATGGTGATCCTTGTACGTGACACCTTCATTAAATACCACGTTCTGGTTTCTGATGATCATCTTTTAGCGATCATCCTAAAAGCGGTAACTGAACTCCTCAACACCATAGCCAATAAAGAAACATGGCTTGATCTTAGCATCAAGCTTGTCCCTTGCATCATCATCTCCATGTACATATGCCAAACAACCAAAGACTCGTAAATGTGAGAGTCTTGCCTATTTTCCAGACCAGAGCTCCTCATGTAGACATTCTTCTATCGGTACAGATGAACTCCCGTTGATGTGATATGCTGCCATGTTCACTGCCTCTGCCCAGAAGGTTTTGGGTAACCCCGTGTGCAGTCTCATACTCCTGGCACGTTCATTCAATGTCCTATTCATTCTCTCAGTCACACCATTCTGTTGTGGTGTATTTGGAATAGTCTTCTCCCACCTAATTCCATTACCAACAGACTGCCATACTCTCCTCCATTGTCAGACCTCAAGCATTTCAGTCTTGATCCCGACTCATTCTCTACCATGATTTTCCACTTCTGGAACATGTTAAACACGTCAGATTTTCTTTCAAAAAGTAAACCCACGCCTTCCTTGTTGAGCCATCGATAAATGTCACATAATATTGTGACCCTCCGCGGGAATGTACTCGTGCAGACCTCCAAACATCTGTGTGCACTGGGTTCAGCTTCCCAACCTTCGGTGTTTTGCCTCCTTTTGCAAATGATTCCTTCTGCTTTCCAAGAATGCAATCTTCACATAAACCAACTTCCACCGACTTCATCTCCGATAACATTTCTTTTGTCGCCAACACCTTCATCTCATTTTCACTCATGTGGCTTAACCTATAGTGCCACAGTTGTGAATCTCTGACAACTTTCAGTGACGCAACCATGTCCATGCAAGTTTATGTCATGTTGTACAGGGTACCATTCTTTACTCCTCGAGCTATGACCATAGCTCCCTTGGTAATCTTCCAGGCACCACCAGTAAACATGGTACTGAAGCCTGCATCATCAAGCTGCCCGACAAAAAATAGATTTCTTCTTAAGCCAGGGATATATCTCACGTTTTGCAGAACCAACAAACTCTCATTTTTTGTCTTGATCCATGAATATCTTTTCCTCACAATCTGCAAGGGTTCATCATCAGAAAGATGTACCTTGCCAAAATTTCTAGAAACAGAATTGTTCAAGAAACCCTTCTCCGGCGTGGAATGGAAAGACGCCCCTGAGTCTAAAATCCAAGACTCCATAGGGCTATCCACGCTCAGCAACAACACATCATCAGTTTCTTCAGCTGTCGTGTTTGTTGCGTTAGTTTCAGGCGCTTTCTGTTTATCTCTGTACTCTTTTTTGACATGTCCTTCCCGCAAATCCACCAGGTATGACCAGCCCCCTTTGCCTCGTCTCGACTCTTTCCTCTTGACTTTGATCGTGTTCTGCGATTGTCTTGCTGCGCATATCTTTCTCTCCCTTCAACTTTTAGAGTAGAACCAGAAAATCTGTCTGATTCTCTTCTTCGAATATCCTCACTGAGAATCAGATCCCACACATCTTTCAGAACCAGCTTGGTATTCCCTGAAGAACTGCTTACAACTGTTAAAGTTGTTTCCCAACTGTCTGGTAATGAAGACAGTAAAACCAGTGCACATACTTCATCGCTAAGTGCAATTTTTACCGATGTCAACTGACTTATGATGGTGTTGAATTCGTTGATGTGATTTGCAACAATTCTCCCTCAACCATTTTCAGATTGAACAATCGCCGCATCAAGTGCACTTTGTTTGACGTAGAAGACTTCTCGTATATATTCGCGAGAGCTTTCATCAGCCCAATCGTCGTCATCTTCTCTCTGATGTTGAACGTCACGTTTTTGTCCAACGTAAGGCGCACGACTCCCAAAACTTGTTGATCCAGTAGCTCCCACTCCGATTGCTTCATGTTCGTTGGCTTTAAACCTAGAAGTGGCAAATGCATTTTCTTTTGGTAAAGATAGTCTTCGATCTGCATCCTCTAGTAGTTGAAGTCAGTTCCATCGAAACGGTCGATCTTCACCTTGACTTCTTCCATAGTCGTCGTACAATTCGAGAAATCCGAACTCATCCTTTTAATACCAGTTGTTGCGGAAAATGTCTGGAACAGCGAAGCGATAATCGATTCACGGAAGAGTAAAAGGAAAAAAAAGAACGATAAGAAGATCTTGGGACATAGATTTACATGGTTCGAGAAATGATCCCTACGTCCATGGAGAGACATAAATATCACTAAATTGGGAGCGCAAATTATAGGGGGTATCTCAGAGTTTCAAGCACACGAAATCCTAGTCTGAAATGGGCTAATAAATAAGATGAAGTGTTGTGCCATCAACCACATAGAAAGTCTGCACTGCTACAGTGAACGACGACTGGAAGCCCGCATCGCTGCATTGCAATGTGGCGAGGGCTACGTAAGATTAAATTTTTAGAGGATCGAGGGTCACGCCGCAATGGAGGGTCGTGCTGTGACGAGGTGTTGCGTGATATTAGATTTTTTTAGTAGAGTGAGGGTTGCAACAACCCTTAGTATTTCGATGTGAATGAGGGTGTGTAGGAATAACCTTCGGGCTTGCATAAGATTTTTTTTTAGAGTCTAGAGACTATGCCGCAACATAAGGCATTGCGACGTGGTGATGGTTGAGTAAGAATAGATTGAGGTGTGCGTAGCGAAGAGGCTACGCCGCGAGGTTGGCCAATAGGGAAGTGTTGCGCCATGAAGGGGGGAACCTGCGCCGTGAATCCAGTCCAACGGGTGAGTGCTATGTTGCAAGGGTGTGGCTTTGTCGGGGTGCTGTGCCGTGGCCAGTAGGGCTACACCACAATGACGACCTTGGTGGGGCATTGTGTTATAGTTGGTGCTCTAGAATCAACTGCTTTATATTTTAGATTGCATGTATATTCATGAATTTGAATATTAATAAATACCTTATCACATATTGATTGTTCTTCTGTGTAACATTAATGTGATAATGTTCTAGAATATCCGTCGCACTCAAAAAGTCATAGCTGTTCTTCGTTACGATGAGTTCCTTGAAGTGCTATGATGATATTCTTAAATATTGTTCTACAGTCGGATAACATTCTATGACGTGACAAATAACATGTTGATTGTCAGGTACGGGTACACATAAGCGAATGTGACTTCATCTCATGAAGTTGCACTTGTTAATTTCTAAGATAAAAGATTATAAGAACAAACCCGTTATTAGGAATTCCACATGCTTACGTGTCATTGGATATTTCAGTCTGCGAGCATGTAATGACCCTTTAAGGTTATTATTAATACATATCATGACTTGTGTGCTTTGATGCATTGCTGTAAACTGTGACGACATATGTTCATAGTGAAGTTGGGTGTGTTGGGTATGTCACGAATGATATGTTATTAATGAATAGACCGAGAAAGGATTTGTCCCTTCCATCTTTATAAGAGTTGGTATCTCGACCCTTTGATTGGAATGAAATTGTCGAACTAAATTCAATGACCATGATGTATTGATAGGTTCATTTCAGATAGTCAAAGAAAGACGTATCAAACACATAGGTTCATGACACAGGTGTGCAACCTACTTGATGAGATATCAAGAAAAAAAATTTATTATACAGTGAGAGTTCGTATGTGATTGTTATTGTTGCGACATATCTTCTTCTTCTGTGAGTGCCTTGACCCGTTGCTAGACAATAATCTTAAACTTTAGGTAAGTCCACCTAATGCCACTGAGGAAGTGACAGAGAGGTTTGCACAGAAAGTGTTTTTGTTACGTAAGTTAAATATTATTTATATTTAACGTGTAGAATAAATATTATTATCCAGACCGCGAAATAATATTTATTCAGAATTTATTGATTGCAAATATTAAATAAATATTTATTCACAATATACTTTAATTATGCGAATATATAATATTTATTTATTTTATTTTTTATTCATAAGGTAATAAATAATTATTTATTTATAAATAATTAATTTAATTATGCTGATATTAAAATAAATATTTTATTTGCCAAACCACGATTATAATATTTATTTATTTAATTATTGTATGAATAATATTTAATTAAATATTTATTTTGGAAATAAATAAATGTCAAAGAGGACATGTGAACCCAGTTACTAGTTCGATGATAAGTATTTATTTACCTGACTGTAAAATAATATTTATTATTGAAGGGTTTAACGCACATCATGAAATAAAATAATAATTATATTTTACACAACATGAGGTTCATTATGATTTTAATATATTATTAATGATCTTTGTGCAATTAATTAGATATATAAAATCATAACCCTGTGTCTATAGATAGATTGGTATGAGAATCGTGAGAGGTTGGTCGTTGTGCATAACATTCTTCTCCCTAGAGTATTCTCTCTCAACGAAGAACGTCTTTAGGGTTTTCTCTTAAGCTCGAGAGATTCTCTCTTCCTCTTTCCCCTTCTCTTAAGCAAGAGAGATCAAAAGACGATCCTTCCAAACTGAAGGGATCATGGTAGCTATCAAGGGAGTGATGCAAGACGATCATTACCGTTGAACTAACACTTGGAGTATCATCGGCGGCATTCTGAGATTGAAGGAGCACGTGCGGATCATTGCTAGAGGGGCTCTACTTGGGGTCCTCATCAACGCAATGAAAATACAAATGAACGATATTCGAACGATCAACCCTTCATCGAATTAAAAACTCAAGACCAGGGTATTTATTCTTGCTATTAAATTAGTTATAAATTAACGTGAAAAAGATCACCTCTCTTGGTTCCGGTGAAAACATTTTTCAATATTCTTTGGAAAAAATTTATTGGTCATGACGTTCATTGTCATGTACATTGTGGATTATTTGTTGAATCCGACAAAAGCTGAGTTGGCCATAGGTCCAATAGATGTTTTTGCTGTGTCCGGAACCTTACATTATACCGTGACTATTGCGGTCACACCGCAAGGATTGTTCTAGGGAGTTTTTTTTTTAAAAAAAAATTTATTAAATTAAATGGTTTTCAATAATAAAATCATATTAAGTGAGGTTTCCCTCATTTTGCCTAGCAAGTCGCCCCCATAGTCTCTTCCTCCCTTGTGTCCTCTCTTTGAAGTTGAGATCCTCGTTGTTTGGGCTCATATCGGAGTGCTGTCTGTTGCAGGAGGCTGCCTTGGGTAAGGCTATGACTCATCTTCCTTCCACTTACCGTTTCTAAAGCTGTTTCAGCATCTTCCGTTGGTTATGCCCTAATCCAGGGCTTTTGTCAGGTTTTGTGATTCCTATCGATTGAAGCTGAATCATCCAGAGATGGGTTCTTGTGTTATGGTGTTCTTGTTTGTTTTGAATTGTTTCTTGGATTAACATTTTTTGTTCAAAGTTTGAATTGTTTTTCTTTTGTTTGATTGTTTGAGAGTATTCCCCACACGAGGGCCGTGCCAATTATGTTTTGCCTTTAGACTGAAATTTTTGAGTTTCATTAGGATCACTGAATCACGTGATTCTTCAAATTGAGTTATTGTGCATTGCATTGCGGTGTGAGTCCTACACTGTCAAGCTCTCCCATTTGTTTGGAATTCATAGCTAGTTACTTTGCTGGGTGCTGCATTTTGAGCTTTCTAAGTTGAGGGACGAGGATCTTTTTGTCCATAGACCTGGTGTTAGTTATGTACAATGAGTTTAATATCAGGTAATGAAACCTACAGTAAATTTAAAATTGGCTTATATGAGATTCTAACGCCTGTCTGTTGATGTTCATTGTTTTGTAGACATATTGTATGATACTTGGTCCCCAGCAATGGCCGTTAGTTCTATCTGCATCAGCATCCTCTCAATGTTGTCGAGTTCTAGTATAAAGGTTTGGATACAGTTTTTTCCTTTTTTCCTTTTTTCCTTTTTTGTAAATTAAGGGCTTCTGATGAGTGTTATTGTTGTGCATAACAGCAACGCCCGGAAGATAACGATAGGTATGTAAAGAATTGTAGGAATGGGAGATCACCGAAGGAGACGAGGTGGTGGTTTCATGACGACAAAGTGTAATAATAAAATGCACTATTTGATGCCCACCCCCGTTTATGTGGGTAGGTAAGAGGGGCAAGGTTAAATGACTCCAGATGATCCTTTTGCACGGCACACACTTACAGGTGTTGGATTCCTTTTGTTGTAGATAAATTGATGATCATTAGTATGCTGTACATTGACAGTTGCGGGTAATCTGCTGGTTTAATGGATCATTGTTGTATCGGTAGCTTTTTTAAGTTCTTCCTGTTGGTCTTTTAACTATGGCGGTCACCATGGGTTTCTGCGACTTCTTTGGTGATGCAACGTTTTGGTTTCATCCAAAGGTGTTTTGTGTAACATGATACATAGTTGAGCAAAGATGGATCATTTAGCTGAATGTCTCAAGGGGGTGAGTTGTGATACATGTTCCATGTACATTTTGCATTGTTTTTCCAATCAGGCCCATGCCATGGGCCCAACTGGCTATCTTTAATTCAACTGTTGGTTTTGGTTCATGCTATTGGGTCATTAGTTGTTTTTTGGTCCTTTGATGGTCAATGCCTTTTTTGGGTTGTCGATGATGATTGGTCCATTCCTTTGATGATATGTTTTGCTCGCCTTTGTCATGTATATGGTGTGCCGTTAGCCATGCCACACCATTCGTGATATTTTCGGTAACAATCTTGTATCTGTGCAAATGCTTTTGGTTATGGCAGTCATTTGGGTGTGCGAATTATGGTCAAAAGCTGTATGTTAATATTGGCAGTCGTGGCGATTGAACCATTTTCCAAGGAGTTATCTAAGATTATTTGTTCATCACAAACACCTTGCCCATGTTGTCTGTTAGTGAAAGGTTCACATGACAATCAACACGATGGTAATGATGAAAATGAGATTAGAGAAATAAATCAAATCACCTAGACACAAGGGATTGCAATGTTCACAAGTCTTGTTATTCAGTGACTGTGTCCTTTGTGTTTAGCAGTTATCCCACGTCACATGTTCATGTTTTATCATCAATGAGAAACAGAGACCGGAGCAAGAAGATGGTCATGAGACCCGAGCGAGAAGATAGTCATGAGCTCTTATGAGTATGCATAAAGTAATACGCGAGAATAAGATAAACAACGAACTCCCAGGAGCATGAATTATCTTCTTTTGCCTTCTTTGGGTGCCTCCAATCCAATAGATGTGTGCACTGTTTTTCTCTTAAGCATGACCTGGTTCGGGCAGCTTTCGAAGAAGACAGGATATTCAAAATTTCATATATTTTGGATCTGAATACGGTGTAATTGAGAGTATTATGGTACAATGCATGGTCAAACTCAAATTCTAAAATCCTGGATCAAATCTTATATAATCCTTTTCAAGAATTTCACCAAGATCCACATAATCCACACATATCTCACAAACATTTCAACGTGATTATTATCGTCATGACAATTATTTCAAGGCTCCAAATCTTATGTAAACCTAGAAAGACATCATGACGTAACATTGAAAAACTGCAGCGTGATTCCTTTGAGCTCCAACTCTAGTAGCTACATGAAACATTTGTGGCATACCCATTACAGCGTAGTTTGATGTACTGCAACAAAATACTCCATACTGCAGTGTGAAACCTCCTTGGTAATGCCTGACTGTGGAACCACTTCAGCTCAATTTTGCAAAAATCACGACATTGAATTGTAATGTAATATGTGACACAACACTGTAATGATTAGAATTGTGGTGTTATTCCTTTCCAGTAATAGCCAGTCATACACCCAACTCAAATCCTTCAAACTTCAGGATTTCATCATCTTTGGGATCCTTTACACGAATCACAATTTGTTGTTGCGACGTGATAGCAACGGAGCACTGAAATCGTAATTGCCACGCACCTCAAACTCCAAGACTACATGAATAAATCACAACACAACCATAATGTATTGTAGGATAATCTGTTGCATATGTGAAACTTTTCTTCCATATTACGATGTAGCTCATTCTCGATTGCCACGTGAAGCATCAGTGAGAACACTTAAAAAATTTCCTCAGAAATAAATCATGACGTAACAAACATCCCATTGCACCATGAAATTCTCCAAAACTGTATTTCACTAATTTCTTTCAAGTGAAAGCCTCTGCACCTTCTCTTTTCTTCTTTAGAATCCATGAGATTTTCCAAACCCCATTATGATACCTTTGAATCGGCTCATTTTTAACTTTCAACTTCAAGCTTCATTCTTCATTTCCTCTTTTCTTTATTATCCAAGTGATAAGTATGCGATATAATAAGCTTCATATCAATCACAAGGATATCCTCTTCAGAATTCCTACAAGATACAACAATAAAATATATGTATATGATGTACATTAGTGTGTCATAAACACCACATCATAGAATTAACCCATAACCAACTCCTTTTGGTGATTCATGCCACCACACAATCGATTTGGATAGTATTTGTTGGGGATCTCCATTCCTCAGACGAATAAGTAATCATGCAACCAATGAAAACTCCTTCCAAGTGTTCTTTGTCTCCAAGGCATATGATCATTATTATCTTTCATCTAAAATGATCCTCATGATGATCTCATTCAACTTCCATCTTCAATACAACATGTGGAATCCAACATGCATGTATTGACAACAAATCTAATAAGCTATCAGTGATTTTAACACACCATGCATGAGTACATCAATCTCCCATGAACACATTAATTTCCAATATGCATGTATATTGATAAAAAATCCAATATGTCATGCATTGACTTCAATAATCTTTATATTCATGACATGAATGAGCACATCAATCTATTCCTTTTGGATTTGTTGGCATTCTGAAATAAATCTTGACCATCATAAATCTCGCTATACTCTGTGAAACACAATTAAAGCACTTAAAATAAGATTAGTGGCACAAAGCACTCAACTCCCTTTAAATTCAGCATAAACAAATTTGGATTTATGTACTTATCACCCCGTTTGATAACACAATTCAAAGGAAAAATTAGAGTAAGGGATTATGATCTCACCTCAGTGTTTCCCCCTTTGATGGGGTTGAGAATTCCCCCCCCCCCCTCGAATAAGGGTTTCTTTCTTCTTCATGGGGATATAAGTCTTTTTTCTTCCCCTACAGGTTTACTCTCCCATTGAAAAAGAATCAATGCCGTCCTTCTCCTCCTTTGAAATCAATAAATGTGTTTGCAAAAAGCAGCATGTGTAAAAGATAAGAATCTTCACTATTTTTCAGAGTAATCCAACTCATGAATGTCCATCAATTTCTCTATATGGAAGTCCTCCAGAGAAATTTAGAGAACCTTGGCAGTGACTTCTTGACAATGAAAATATCTCTAAGCCTATGAGAGTAAACTTGTTATAGGAAATAAAAGTAATCAATCAATAATCCCTTGTAGTCCATAGAAGATCCTCCAAAAAAATTCTTCTAAAACATCATTGGATTCTCTGAAGCATCACCAATTTTTTTGAATAAATTATTTAAACATAAGGGAAGAGAGTTTGAAAACTCATACCTCAAACCTTGAGAGGAGGATGCCACCTTGTTTGAAAAAACTTGAGATTTTTAAGATTTCTAGAGTTTACTTTAAACCTTTTCATTATCACTTTTTATCCACTCTTGATTAAGTCCCTTCCTTGATTTTTCAGACACATCATAAGTATTTGGGCATCCTCCATCAATCATTCCAGCAACTACCTTTATCTCTTCAACCCCTTTAAACATTTGAGTGGTTCTTATGGATCTCTCCTTGTATAGAGCAGAATCAACACCCTGTTTTAATTTTAGATATCAATTTCCACTTGTAATAGATTTCCATTACTCCTTTAAATTGAATTGAGTATACTGAACTATAAAACAGATTTCAATGAGTCTTTTTGTGACCAACTTCTTCTCTTTTTCATCCACTGAGTTTCTGTTGAGATCTTTTTCATTGCACCTTAACCACCTTTGCATAAACTTCTTGATGATTCCACTTCTTGTGAGAATCGGGGTTAACATCTAACTTCAATTACTTCGGTAGCCATGTGAGACAAGCTTGGCGATGTGTCCTGTTTTTTATACCGTCCACAAGTCTTCTCAAGATTACCAAGGATGGTTGAAACTTTCAACCTCTTTGGACCATTTCAATTGTTTTTTCTTCTCATTTCTCACTACTGGAATTTTGTATTAGCAGTTCCTACGTGCCCAAAGAGACCACACACCTTGCAACACCTTTGTGTAATCGAATCCTCCATGGAACCTCTGATCCATTGAGATTTCAAGAGTTGTCGTCTTCTATGATTCCCCTTAGCACCATCATCCACCTTCTTCGACGATGAATTCAATGGCTTCTTCTCATAATCGGTGAGTCTTCCCAGATTCTTGCCCATCATTCTTAGGTGTTTTATTTTTCTTCCCACCTTTCTTCTTTTTCTGTCATCCATGATAGGAATTAGAGGGCCTTCTCAAATTGATCTACTTTGGTATGTCTGGATAAGAATTATAATAGACCATATCCTTGGTGAATTAATTAAAGAGGATATTTAGTTTTTCTTGGAAATACTAGGTGACGAAAGTGCGAGTCTATATGAATTTGTGAACCTGGAGCGAGGATCCTTTTTCATTTTGGGATTCAGATTTGAATTCTAAGGTTGTAGGATGGAATTGTATGTGTTTTTCAGTCATGATTTGAGGTTTCATAAGAGGTTTGGGTGTTAGGCTGTGGTCTAGTGGTGGTACCACTTGTAGTTTAGAACTGCAGGTGGAACCGGGTACTCGATGATGCCTGGAAGTGTTGGGGTTGTTCTTGTGGGTCCATCAGGTACTTAGTGGCCTTGTAATGAGTACTCGACAGCCACAGGTGTTTTTTTAAATGTAGGTCATTTTTGTCCTTCCACTTCATTCTTTTTACCCCTAAAGGGGTTTCTTCAATCCTCACTTCCTGCCAGCCTCCATGAGCTCCTCCCTTGGAACCTCTTGGGTTCCTTTATCTCTTCCCTAGCCCTCTTCAATCAATGATACCAATGGATGGTTTTCCATCACCAAAGAAAGTTAACTCTCATATATCCTCTTTTTTTCCTCTTTCACTATTCTCTTCTATTTCCCCTCTTCTTGGTTAGAGATTTTAATTTTTGATTTCAACATGGCATGATGAAATCACCTCTAAGATTAGTGTTAGGACCACAAGGAACTTTGGTGTGAGATACCCTAAAAGGGAGGTGAATCAGAGTATGAAATATTTTCCAATTTAAACACTTTTCCTTTAATTCTCTCACAGCCCTATGTGATCTTAACCTTTTAATTTTAAGGCCCACTTCTTTTTCTCTTGTTTAAAATGATGATCCAGTTTTTGATTCACTTTTTCTACCCCTTTACCAAGTATCATTGTAATGACCAAAAAAAAAGTTCTTTTATTAATGGATCACTTGCCTCCCAATAAATTTTTATTATGTTTTCTAATAGAAGAACATAGAATGAATTTTATATTTCATGATAAATTTTTACATCATAGGATGAGATGAACTTTTACAACTAGAAATAGTAAAAGGATAGAAAACACTTACCAAAAAACTAATAACACCTTTTTCCTTTATTTAAGAACGTTACATTCAGTCTACAACAATTCCTATTATTAAACTAAATATTATAATGGGAAGACTAACAAAGAATAAATAAAATAAAATATAAAAATCTAGGTCACCTCGATCCCCTAGAATTATCCCACCCACGAACAACGCTATTTGAAAGAAACAAAGAGTTAGTAATACAATATTCATTTTGGAAATGATATTTAACCTTGATTCGAATCAAAGTGAATGATGAAGAATAAGAATGATGGTGTGTTTATAGGGAAATATTTTTATCAACATTTATGTTTGTCAAGTAATACAGTTGATCAACATTATGACCAATAGTCAATAAAACAATTGGTCATTATTATTGTTGGTTACGTAGATGCGTTTAGATGAACGTCGAGATTATTTAATGGTATAATCAAAACTGTATTATTTTCTAAGACAATAAACACATTCTATTAAAAATATATTTTATGTGGAAGTATTAAATCAAAATTTATTTCATGAAATAATCTTGAAAAATGATTTTTAAATGATAATATATTTTAATGAATTCTAAAGTAATTTTTATAGTGGTCTGAATGTTGTTTTTATATTAAATTGTTAATTTCCATTAAAATAATGATTTATTTAAAAATTAAAATTATCATACTTAGAAAATTATTTTGATGAAATAAACTTCATTTTTAGACTTAGAAAATTAAAATTATCTTAGGGTTAATTTTTTGGGAAATTTTTGACAAAGTTGATTTTTTGGAGAAAAAGTGAAAATTACCACTTTACGAGCATTATGATTTTATGAAATAATTATTATGTCAGTATGATTTAAAGATTTATGAAACATTTTATTTAATCAAAATTTCATTTAATAAGAATGAAAATGAATTTATAAATTCATACTTTACTTTCTTTCTGAACAAAAAATTGGATTTCTGAAATAAAATTCATTTTTGGATTCTATACATTAACTGGGTTGTCTGGAAGGTATGGTTAGGTTTTGGAAGGAATTGAACATCTAACCACACTCTCTTCACTCTTTAATGGTCCAAAACAATGGTTGGAATTGATGAGACTCTCAAGCGGCTAGCTTATATACACTATTGGGAAATGGGGTTATCCCAACACATCTATACCCACGATTTAGAGAAGCCATGGGTATAAAGTTCCTGACAAAAGCTATACCCACAGTTTTAAAAACCATTGGTATAGGTTGAGCTATACCAATGGTTTTTTAAAAACCATGGGTATAACTCCGTAACATACTGGGCTCCCCCTCACCTCCTCATCGACGAGCCCTAATCTCCCCTCCTGACATAAACAATATTTTCTATCAATTATTATATATTTTTCAATGATTTAATCCATACCAATTTATCAATTTGAGTGTATTTTCATGAATTTTGTATTTTTGGTGTGTTTTGGGCTAAAATGTGAAAATTGCTTAATTCTGGAATTTTAATAGATTTTAATCACAAGGGTATTTTGGGAATAACATTTAAAATACTATTCCAATTTTAGTGATTTTTTAAGAATTTTTTAATTTATGGGCTATAACTTTGTCTTCTGAACTAAGAACCGATTCGAACATCTAGATCCCCAAAAAAATCAATCAAGTTGAAAAATTGTTCGAACAGACAGAGTGGACCCCACATTCAAAAATGAGGCATAACTCGGGACACACACCTCCAATTGAGGTGATTCTAGCTAGAATTGAAAGAGGACTCACAGTAGTGTTTCAAAAATAAATTCCATGGAGTTATAAACTCATTAAGGTGGACATTGAACGATATATATTGAAGGAATATTTCTTGAATCCTTAGCCAGAAAAAGTAATACTCAATAATAATTCCATAACTTCCTCTAGATGCGCCCAATTAATGTGAAATTTGGAGGTTATATAGGAAATTAAATTTAGAGAATCTTATAGGAGGGACATTGGGGTGATTCAAACATATGGTGGATGAAACAAGATCCAACTTATGGAGGATAGATTCTAGAGGGGAAGCTGCTGCACCCATTTCTTTTCTTCTTTTTATTTTTATTTTTTTACTTTAGTTTTATTTTAAATGTAATTTTAATTTAGTTTAATTTAAATACAATGTAATTCATGCATTATTTTTATTTTTGTGTCCATTTTCTTTACCCTTATTTTTCTTCCATTCTTCTTCTTTTCTTCTTCTCATCTTACCAACATGAACTCTTATACTCATGATAATGAGTAACTGACCCGAGGAATATCCTAGGGGAGTAATCTAGTGCTTGAACCCGAGGCTATGTTTTTGATCTTCTTTGAGTTAATTCTAAGGATAATTTATAGTGGGTGTAATCCCCACTATGGTTGTCTAAAGTTTAACTTCTTAATTTGCAACCATTTGCTCTCCATTGAGGAGGTGGATGAAAGGTGTGCTTAACGGTCACTAAGTACACTTTTCATTCATAATCGAGGTATATTTAGGTGTGCACCCATATAATGGAGTGTGTTCACTAAGTAGATTTGAAGCTGGTCAATGAAGGTGCTCCCTGAAAATTCTCTCAGGAGAACTTCCTTTCTTATCTAATTCCATTCTGTTTAGCATTGCATTATAATTTAGAATTGAATGTCAGTTTCATATTATTTTTGAATTTCATTTATTTTATTAAATTAAATTTCTTTCATAAAACATAAAAAAACAAAAAGAATTATTTCTTAGGTGAATTAGATTAAGTAGGTGAGCAAATTGAGAAAGCCCCTCAAGTGAGACGACCTTGGTCAGTCATTATGCTGCATTGGGAAAACTTAGAAATTTTCTTTTTCCACGCCCTATAATAGGCGTACATCAAAACTGGCACCGTTACCGATGATCTAATCAGTATTTTATTTAATTTTTATATTTTCACTTTGTATATAAATTTTCCTTACTAAAAAAAAACCAAAAAAATAATTCTTTTTTCCATGATGTTTTCAAGAGATCATTTTTTCAATACATGGAACAATTACTCAAAGGTGCAAGAAGAAGAAACAAATTATACCCAGGATTCCCTCTAAATAAGGGATGATGCTCTTATGATAATGGTCAAGCAGAAGAAAAGATACATAACAACATGGATCTCACCTGAAGATTTTATGGCCATGGTCGATGAGCTCCGAACTGATATACAAAGATTCGATCCCAAGAAGGAAGTTCCACCACTTTTCCCCAATTTCACTAAAGTAATTCAAGAATTTGAGGCCAAACTAGAGAAATATCAATAGCTTAACTATTTTAGGAACTGGATTCAAGCTGACTATGATGAGCTAGAGTGGATTCATGATGTGGAAGAATTACCCACTGAGCTATGTGTGGGATATCAACAAGATCTGGATGAATTTTGGAATGAGTATGAGGTACAACATGATCTCCCCATTTCTTACACCTTAGAAGAGACAACACCACTCTACTTGTGTCTAGAAATGAAAGAGGAGGAATCCATCCAAATGGTAGAATTTGAAGAAAAAATAGAGGAGACCGACTACCTGCCGCTATCCATTGAGATCAAACTTCAAGAGGCACTTACCACTGCAGAAGTGATTGAACCAGAACCAAATCAGAGAGATGATATTTCTTTGAACACTTTCTTTACTAATTTTATTCAATCTTATTTGAGTATCACTCCTTATGGTTTTGAATTTTCAGATTCGGTCAATCCTTGCTTTGCTTTAGAGGAAGAGGAAGAAACTAAACATGCACCTGTTGAGGAACACATGGAGCTCCTTGACATTATTGAACATGAATTTGAGGAGGCCCATGAAAAAATCCAAGTACCTGAGCTTGTGGAAATCAAGATAGAGGCTGACCATTATGAAAGGGAGATTTTTTTTTGATTATTCAAATTCAAATTCTATTCATATAGAAATACCTACTTACTTTCCCATTGTTCATTCAATTCATAGAGCCCATGCTGAGCCAACACTGGAAGGAAAAGAGGAGGTTTCATAAGTAACAATAAAGGAAGAGGATGATCCATACTTCATCCTACCCCGCCATGCAAGCTATACTTAATTATGAAGGGGATGGATTTGGTATACACTATCCATGGATCATTCCTCACCAAGAAAGAAGAATCACAAGCTGGGAAAATCCACATGTGGTGGTTCAAGTCTAAGAAGATCCACCCATAATCAGATTATAGACAATAGCTGGTACAACCCTCTGGAGGCAGTAAAAATTCAGGGCCCACTTGAGGGATCGTACCAAGATTTATCATTACATTATTTCTAGGAATTTAGATATCAATTTCATTCCTAGGATTAGTCTATAATGCAACCCACTCCCTCTTATCTTTTTGAGATTAAATCACATGACCCTTATGCTTAATTTGGTAATTTTCTTTTGTAGGTTCATGATGGTAGAAGGAAGCCCCAAATAGACAAGGAGGAAATAGGACTATGCTTTATTCCCAAATGGAGTTCACTTTTATTATTTATCTTTGAAACTCCTTACATTTTTTTTCTTCTAAAAACACATTTTGAGCGTTAAACTAAAATTGCATGCCCACAATTGAATTCATGCTTTACTTGACTTATCTAGGAGACATGAGTTTCTTAGGAATCCTATGATTCCATGTTTTAGATTTCAATGTTAATGAGATTGAATAAGTAAAATGTAAAATTGAATGTTTAAAGTGAAGCATGGATATTAAAACTAGGACTCATTATTTGAGGGAATTAATTGATTCATGTAAATGAAATTTCCTAAACATTTTTCATGCTTTGAATTTTTAAAATTCATGTGAATTGATTTGTTATTATTAATAATGCCTTTAGTTATTTTCTAATGTTATATATCCCATTCCCTAGAGGATTTCTAGACCAATTACTTCCTATTTATTCCTAAGCATATTTCTTGAGTGATCTTGGGACATGTCACTAACCAAAACTTGCATTTGAACTTGTCAAGACCATGATTGTGCAAAAAAAAAAACATTTAAAATGACTGTGACATCTTTTGATAAACCACATATCCTTAAAAGAACACCTATACATCAATCCCTTTTTACACCATAGAGACCATGAATGACCTTTATAGGAATGAGACATGTTTCAATCCATTATTATCCATTCCTACCTTCCATTTAGCATTTGAATGATATTTTAAAATTAAAGTGTGGGGGTGAAGGGAGTCATGGAAAAAGGGATGGAATACATTGTAAGGAATAAGTGTGGGGGTGCTATTGTGGGATTAATTAAAGGTTTTGATTCATTCAATGTATTTAAATGTTGTCCATTCTTGAAAAAAATTTAAAAGGAATGGGTTGTGACTTAGAAGAATCAAAAATCACAATCACTGGATTGATGATTTTTATCATATGTGGTTAGGTGGTGGATGTGAGGTTTATTCTAAGCATAACTTTTGAAAAATAAAAAAATAAATAAAAAAAACTACTTAAAAAAAAGAAAAAAGTATAAATGTAGTGAAAATTTTAAGAAGGTGCACAAATCATTCATTATGATTTATTTGATCATAACCTTGACTTTGAGATTTGGGGAAATGCGAGTTTATAATTTTTAAGGGGATGATTTCATTACACATTTATTTTTTATATCATGCATTTTACTTAAGTGATAAACCTACTCATTGAGCCTTAATTTTCAAACATCAATTCCAACCAAACTTAATCCACATAGTCATTTGAACCTTTATTGAAAAGTCCTCATGATTTTATGTGCCTTTTGTATTTACAAAGTGGATAAAGTAGTTCCATTGCATGACTATGGATAAAGAGAATGTATTCATTATATGAACATAACTCCACTTGAATTGTATCATGAGTGATAAGAGAAAAGATTCAAAGGCGAGGTAAAGAATGACGTGGAATGTTTACTAATAATGAATTGAGGATCTTGGATGAATGAAAGGAGAAGTTCCATCATTTCTCAAAGGGGAAAAGTAAAATACATGAATTGATTGTTTCATTGAAAAATGGGAAATTAAATCGATATTTTATGTGGATTTTTGAAAATTTGATTTGACATTGATTTTTTTTTGATTTTATTGCTTTGGAATTCAAATATTGTTAACATTAGTGCCCTCTAAATTCCATGTTGAGATTTTATACTTGAGGACAAGAATGGTTTAAGTGTGGTGGAATTGATAGACATGATATTATATATCAATTATTATATTATTTTCAATGATTTAATCCATACCAATTTATCAAAGAGTGTATTTTCATGAATTTTGTATTTTTGGTGTGTTTTGGGCTAAAATGTAAAAATTGCTTCATTATGGAATTTTAACAGATTTTAATCACAAGGGTATTTTGGGCATAAATTTTAAAATATTATTCAAATTTTAGAGATTCCTTTTTTAAAGGATTCCTTGATTTATGGGATACAACTTTTTCTTTTGGACCAAGAGATGATTCGAACATCTAGAGGCCCAAAAATATCAATAAAGTTGAAAAATTGTTCGGACAGGAAGAGTGGATCCCACCTCCATAAATGAGACATAATTCGGGTCACATACCTCCAATTGAGGTAATTCTAGATTTAATTGAAAGAATACTCACAATCACATTTAAAAAATAAATTCCATGGAGTTATACACTCATTAAGGTGACCATTGAACAATATACATTGAAGGGAGATTTTTGGAATCCTTAGATAGAAAAAGTCATACTCAATAATAATTACACAACTTCATATATATGCATCCAATTAATGTGAAAGTTTGAGGTAAAATAGGAAATTAAATTTTGATAATCCTAAAAGAAGGGATATTGGGGTGATTCGAACATATGGTGGACGAAACAGGAGCCAACTTCTAGAGGAAAAATTATGGAGGGGAAGCTGCTACACCCATTTCTTTTCTTTTATTTTTATTCTTTTTTTACTTTAGTTTTATTTTAAATTTAAATTTAATTTATTTTCATTTAAATAAAATCTAGTTCATGAATTATTTTTATTTTTGTGTCCATCTTATTCACACTTCTTTTTATTACATTATTCTTTTCTTTTCTTTTCTTCTTCTCATCTTACCACTGTGAACTCTTATACTCATGATTATAAGTAACTGACCCAAAGAATATCCCAAGGGAGTAATCTAGTGCTTGAAACTAAGGCCATGTTTTTGATATGCTTTGAGTAAATTCTTAGGATAATTTATAGTGGGTGTAATCCTCACTGTGGTTGTCTAAAGTTTAACTTCTTAATCTGCAACCATTTCCTCTCGATTGAGGAGGTGTATGGAGGGTGTGCTTAGCGATCACTAAGTACACTTTTCATTCACAACTGGGTTATATTGATGTGTTCACACATACGATAGAGTGTGTTCACTAAGTAGATTTGAAGCTGGTCAATGAAGGTGATCCCCAAAAATTCTCTCAGGAGAACTTCGTTTCTTCTCTAATTCCATTCTATTCAGCATTTCATGGTAATTTATAATTGAATGTTAGTTTTGTATTATTTTTTAATTTCATTTATTTTCTTAAATTCCATTTATTTCATAAAAAATAAAACAATAAAAAAATTATTTCTTAGGTGAATTAGATTAAGTTGATGAACAAACTGAGAAAGCTCCTCAAGTGAGACGACCCTGACCAACCGTTGTGCTACACTAGGAAAACTCAGAAATTTGCTTTTTTCATGCCCTATGATAGGCGTGCATCACATATAAGGACTCAGACTTAAAAATTATTTAATCTTGATTTAATTCAATAATTTCACTTCATTTAACATTTAAGATATTTTCAAGTTTAGAGCTTTATATAATCATGACATAACTCATACATAACAACTTAAATATTATAAAGTAGACACTTTTAATCACTATATATATTTTTATAAAACAAAAAATGTTTAAAAATAAATATGGTTTCATTTCATGTTTAAACTTCATAATTTTTCCTTGATCCCATCCTTGACTCTATTCTTCTTTAAATTATGTGAAAAACATTTAAAAACTTGGGACGAGCATAAAAAGCTCAGTAAGGTATACAGAAAGAAGGAAAACTATTAGTCTTGTGAAAACATGTAAACCATGAATACTTTATCATAAGGTAATACTTTTCACCTTTAATAAGTAATAAATACACTTCACCGAATATAAGCTCATTGCTTACCATTTTTTAATAAAAATATTACCTTAAAACCCATAGAAATAAATATATAATATATAAAGGTAAATTGGGACATAATCATACTTAAATGGAATAACCATATGGTCAACTTCTACAAATATCACTAAATGGAATAGCCATACGACCGACTTCCATACCCAATGCATTGAAGGTTATAATAAAACCACCCATCCTTGGTTTATCACGGAACTACCCATATTTGGTTTATCACATAACCAACTATCTTTGGTTTATCATGTAACTACCCATCAAATGTCCAAGTACCATTATATAATTATTACACATAAAAGATTGCAATTATCAACATTTCACTCATAAAATTTCATTTACAATCACAAGACATAATTTCAAGATATTGAAATAGTCAATCCACTTTAAAAAACATTTTCAATACCAAAACAACCAAAAATAGAATAAGGTATTTATTTTCCTTTTAAAAACATTAAGACTTATATAGGAATCCAAATATCAAATAATGGTTACGGCGGTGGAGAAGTCATTATCGCCGTATACGTTAAAAAACACTACTTTTGTTGTTTTGTAAAGAAAGTAAAATGCTTCATATAAAAAGATTCATTTTTAAAACCTTTTAATTAAATTAAAAGTAAAATGGTTTGATTATACACCTTATAAAAGAAGGTGGTGTATAACATCAAAATATGCATCAATGAAAGGAGATTGAGATGAAGTCCCTTACCTCAAGTCTGAATCATGTAGTTCATTATTTATCTTACTAAATAATAAACTTTGATTAATTTATACTTTATTGAGAAACTTTTTAATGTTCATTATTCCTTTTATATCACTTATTACCATGTTATAACAATTACATAATGATTTAAGTTCATGTCAGACATTTTGTCGATATCCGGTACTTGAGTCGAAAATGAACTTGGTACGATGTCAATAGTCCATGTGATCATAAGTCCTTCATATCTAGAATAATATTCATGAAATTATTATAATTTTTATACATAAATTATACCTTTAAATAAAACCATGAAGTGTGGTTATGAAAAAGGAACAACGTTATAATCATGGAGACGGTAAGCTGTATGTACGCATGAGTAATGTTTTCCATTTTTCATTGATCATTATGGAAATAACTTAAGTATTATTTTATATTTAAATAATAATAATAACATAATTAATATCATATTAATCATTTAAATATATTTATATATATCATACAAGTGATATAATGAATAAAAAAAAGTCACATCGCTTCGTGGAAGTGATAGTTCACACGTACGCACGAACGACGTTATCATTTTTATGCGCATGGAAACTAAGAATGTTATTTATATATTATTATCTTAGAATGATTAATATTTTATTAATATCATATATGAACATTAATTCCATTATTATAAACAGTCATGATAGACAATTATGAAAAATTAATTAGATCGGTTCATGGAGGTGATAGTTCACACGTACACACAAATGATTAATTCCTTTCACATTTAATGAAAGTGGGTATAGATTTTGGTGATAATATTATCATGATAAAATCTAATTATATTTAGTATACTGTATTTATTATTTCATATAGGAATAAGAAGATTTTAAGTAAGTGGAAGAATAAATAAAATAGAAACACTTAAATAAAAACATTACCTTTTCTTTGGATGATCACCTTTCTTGACACCTTAACACCTATAAGAAGGGTCTTATACCTAAAATAAGGTCTCAAGAATGTGGGGAGGGATTATAGGAAGTGGTTTGGGTAGATATTGGCCAAACCAAAATGTTTTGGAAGTGTGAGTAATAGATAGGAATGAGTTCTTTTTTATAGGAGAGGGGAGGGGCACCCTTGGAATTATTAAAAGTATTAAATTAATATAAATTCAATTTCGATTCCAAATGGGTCCAGACTAATTTATTTAGAAGAAAGGATAAGTATGGATCAAAATATAATCATAAAATGATAATTATACAAGTTTTGAATAATTTTTAATCCTTATCTTTTTGTTTTAACCTTTTTAACTCTTACTATTTATCAAGTAATTTATACTTTGAGAGTTAAAATAATTACCAAATCATGCAAAACGACCAATGAATGAGTCATTAATGACATATATAGACTTATCTAAATTTTTTGGTTGATGGTTAGATTTTTATAAATTTTATACCATTTAATTAGATATTTTATATTTTAAGTAATGATTTATGTCAATTTTGACACTATTCATTACTTGATTTTTAAAAAAAATCATAACTTGATTCCTTCGAAAAAAATAAATTAAATGATCTATAAAATATCAAATTCATACATAAAATTCATGGATGACATAAAATATTTTAAATTATATTTATTTTAATATTATTAATATCATTTATTTGATTCTTTCTTTAACAATTCTTTTACTACATCATCTTTATATCATAATTAAATTTTATTATTTAATTCCTAAAAATTATAAATAAATTACCTTGATGTAGGTAATATTTTTTTATTTTATAATGATTATTCATTATCAAATATATCACTTATATAATCCCATATTAAAATTGTTTTAGTAATAAGAAACATATTTATGACATATTTGCCTTTACTTTAAATTAAATGTTATAAATGTCATAATCACACCCAAGTGGCTTAAAAATATCACAATTCTAGCCAAAGTATGGTCATTGTTGATAATAACTCATCTAATAAGATTAGTACAAGTGTTAGGGTAATTATAATATTAATTTTACCATCAATTACCCTATTTACCTTTAGCCGTGGTAAATAAAATACTATTGTTACTATTCACCAATAATTATTTTGATCCTATTAGACAATATTTTTCAAACTAATTACAACAATGTATGTCCATTTTTGAAAATTAAATTCACAAAAGTGGTTAAATTAGGTTTAACACTAATCCCATTGACGGATCGAGAAAATAGGTTTTTTAAGTAAAACGTTCAAAAGTTCACATTGTTTTTTATATTTAATTATAATTTGAAATTGCATCCAATGAACTAAATTGGATTAAATGATAAAAAATTCATCTAATTATACCTTAAAACCATTTAAAAGGATAATATAACAATATAAATAAATTAGATGAAAAGACAGTTTTGAATTAAAATGCAGTATTTTTCACCATTCATTAAAAAATGAATATTATAAGAAAAATACAAAAAATTAAACCAAAGAAAATTTTGATGTCCCTCTTCCAAAGAAGAAGTTTATTTTGTCAAATAGGACATATAAGAGTGAAAAAACTATATTTATAAATGTTTCTCCATCAAAAGGTGGTAAAAATACCTTTTAAAAATATTAGAGTATTTTATGCTTAAAACTGGATTTATTCTCATTTTAAGCTTCTAAAATTTATTGGAAGAAAGTAAAAATATTTAACGAACACGTGTAAACATAATATATTTAGTTCTGTTCATTCCCGCCAATAAAATGGCTAGGCAATAACTACTATTTAAAATAATAATATTAATAATATATTATTTTTCGGTATAACTCAGTCTTGTGTGCAACGTAGGATTTCAGAGAAACCCATTGTTGCGTGTTGAGTATGCTATCATACATAGAATCAACTTTAAATTAAAATTAATATCTAATTCATAAATATTAATAAATATGAAAAAGTATTATTCTATAATTATCTGGGATGTTACATCCTTCCCCCTTTTAGAAATTGTGTCCTCACAATTTTTATTCACTTATCAAATAAGTGGGGGGTATTTATCCCTCATAGAATTTTCAGATTCCCATGTTACTTCTTCAATTATATGGTTTTTCCAAAAAACCTTAACTTGATGAATCACCTTATTCCGCAACACTTGCTCTTTGCAGTCAAGAATTTGGATTGGCTGTTCCTCATAAGAAATATTCTCTTCCAAATGAACTACTTCTAGACTCAAAATATGAGATGGATCTATAATATACTTTCTTAACATTGAAACAAGAAAAACATCATGTACCTAAGATAAACTAAGAGGTAAATTCACTATGTAGGCAATTCATCCAACTTTATCAAGGATTTTATTGGGTCTAATGAACCTTGGAATCATCTTCCCCTTATTACCAAAACACATCACACTTTTCCATGGAGAAACTTTGAGAAAGACATGATCACCTACCTCAAACGAAAGATCCTTCCTCTAGTTATCCGCATAACTTTTCTGCCCGCTCTGTGATTTCCTCATGTGTCTCTGAATCAATTGAACTTTCTTTGAAATTTCCTCTACCAATTATGGTCCCATAAACTTCTTTTCACCCACTACATCCCAAAAAGCTATATTTCGACACCAATTTCCATATAATGCCTCAAATGGTGCCATCTGTATACTGGAATGAAAAATATTATTATAAGAAAACTCAATTAAAGAAATATTTTGATCCCAACTTCCCTAGTAATCCATTGAACATGCATGTAGTATATCCTCCAATGTCTGAATTGTTCATTTTGACTTCCCATCTGATTAAGGATGAAAAGATGTACTAAAATTTAATTCAGTACCCAATGACTTTTGAAGGCCTTTTCAAAAGTTATAAGTGAACCTAAGATCACGATCATTTACAATGGAGAGGGGAACTCCATGTAACCTTATTATATCTTTAATATATAACTAAGAAAGTTGAGCTAGAGATAGAGTATCTATAATAGGAAGAAAATGAGAAGATTTAGTCAATCGATCAAAAATAACCTAGATTGCATTATTACCTTGAGAAGTATTTGGCAATCCCACAAAAAAGTACATGGATATATTTTCCTATTTTCACTCTGGAATTTGAAAAGGATGAAGAATCCCTTTTGGTAACTACCACTCTTCTTTAACCTATTTATAAATCAAACATATCAGGGTAAATTCAACAATATCTATTTTCATTCCATCCCACGAGTAATACTCCTGAAGGTCTCTGTACATCTTAGTGCTACCTGGATGAACTGAAAATAGATAACTATGAGCTTCACATAACAAATTTTTTTTAGTGTATCAGAATCCACACATAATCTCTTTCCAAACCTCAAAACACAATCTTTATCAATGTTAAATTCAAGTAACTTACCCTTCTAAACCAATTCTACCTTTTTTTAACTCACTATCTTTATTCTACGCTTGATTAATTCTGTCTGATAGAGATGATTTCACTGGAACTTGAAACAAAACAGAGGAATTTTCTGGACCAACAACTTCCAAGCCAAAATTCATCAAATCATTAACCAAAGGATCTCGTTCCAAACATATCATAGTTAATGTAGCATTATTTTTTCGACTCAAATCATTAACCACTTTATTTTCTTTTCCTGGATGGTAATGAATCATGCAATAATAATCCTTGATTAATTCCAGCCATCTCCTTTGTCTCATGTTCAATTATTTTTGAGTGAATATAGACTTAAAACTTTTGTGATGAGTATATATTTCACACTTTACACCATAAAAATGATGCCTCCAAATTTTTAATGCAAAAATAACAGTAGTTAATTCAAAATTACATGTAGGGTAATTTAACTCATGAGGTTTCAACTGACGTGAAGCATAAGAAATTAACTGATCACTCTACATTAGGACACAACCAAGTCCTTTCAATGAATCATAATTGTAGTTAATAAATTCACCATTCTTAGATGTTAGGTTGAAAACTGGAGCATTTACCAATATTCTTTTCATTTCCTAAAAAAAATCACCACATTATTTTATCCTGATGAACTTAACTCCCTTACGTGTTAACTTAGTTATTGGGCTAGATAACTGAGAAAATTTTTAAACAAAACTTCAGTAATAACCATCTAATCCAAAAAAACTATGAATCTCTGTGATATTATTAGGTCTTGGCCACTATTTAACAACTTTTGTTTTAGATGGGTCAATAATTATGCCATATTTAGAAACAATATGACCAAAAAATGATTTTTTTGAAACCAAAATTCACTCTTACTAAACTTTATATATAGTTTATTTTCTTTTAAGGTTTTCAAAATAATACTTAAGTGAATTTCATATTCCTCCTGACTTTTAGAATATACCAAAATAACATCTATAAACACAACCACAAACTGATCCAAAAACTGATGAAAGACTCCATTCATGAGATGCATAAATACAACAAGGGTATTAGATAACCCAAAAGGCATAACTACAAACTCCTAATGTCCATATCTTGTTCGGAACACTGTCTTTGGAATGTCATCCTCCTTCACCTTTAGCTAATGGTACCCGAACCTCAAATAAATCTTCAAAAAATACTAATCTCCCTGGATATGATCAAACAAATCATTTATATGAGGAAATGAATACTTTTTATTAATAATGATTTTATTAAAGGCTCTGTAATCAATACAAAGTCTCAAAAAACCATCTTTCTTTTTATAAATAAAATAGGATCACCCTATGGTGAAGTGTTAGGTCGAATGAAACCTTTATCAAGCAATTATTGAAATTATTTTTTCAATTCCAATAATTATACTTGAGCCATTAGATAAGGGGGTTTAGAAATAGGCTTAGAATTAGGAACTAAATCAATAGTAAATTCAACCTCTCGACTAGGAACAATACTAGACAATTCATCAGGAAAAAAATCTGTAAATTCATTCACTATAATGTCACTAATCAAAAATGTTTCTTTCTTTTCAATAACATGAGCTAGATAACTTTCACTTACATATTTAATCAATCTCTCAGATTCTTGGTATGTTATCAAATGTATGAAATCATTGAATAAAACTTTCTTGGATTTTAAATCTATTTTAGCATGATAAACTGAAAGAAAATCCATACCCAAAATGATATCAAATTCCACTATGGAAAGTTCAACAAGATTTTTAGGAAAAACCATCCCACTAATGAAAATAGGAAGATTCCCATAAATCTTGGGTTCTTTAATACTTCTACCCAGAGTTTTTATCAAAAGTTCTATATAACATTCATGAGGCGATATTTCCAATTTACTTATAAAGATCCCAGAAATGAATGAATGTGAAGATCCAGAGTCAAATAGAGTACTAAAATATTTTGAAAAAACATGAAACATACCTATCACCACTCCATTTTATGGACCCATATTAACCGCAGTAGTAGAAAATAATTTTTCCATGCCCTTGTTCTTTTGATCTTGCTGGTTTCCACCTTGGGTGATCAACTATGGACACACATTGGCATAATTCCCTAACTCATTACAACTAAAACATCTTACCACTGAATTTTCATTGCTTTCCTAATCATATACCTTGAAATCATAAGAAATATGACCAGTATTACCACATAAGAAGCACTTCCCATACTTTGAGAGACATTCTCTAGGATTCTTTTTACCACACTTCTCACATGATGTAAATTTAGTTTTCTTACCTCCAAACTTCTTTGATGAATGCTTTCCAATTTCCTGCCAACTAGATCACTTCTTTTTCTTAATATCATGAAATACATGATCATTAGAAAACTACATTTCTACCTTCTTAGCACATCGGAAAAGTTTCTCATAGATTTTGAACTCATGAGAAGGTGATTCCCTTCGACATTTCAACTTCAATTCTAAGTAAAACCAATCTATCTTACTATCAATATCCTAGATAAAATTTGGAACGTACCTTGAAAAATAGGTGAATTTTTTTTCATATGAATCCACAAAATATTCCGCCTTTTGTCTCAATTATAATAATTGTTTTTTCCATCCTAAGTTGAACAACCTTAGGAAAATATTTCTCAAGGAAGATATTCTTAAATTTACCCCCTTCCATGGCATCAATCTCTTCACTTCCTGTGATATTTTTAATCATTTACCACCACTATTCAGCTTCAACTTCAAAATGATAAACAAAATGACTTACCTTTTGATTTTTTGAACACCCCATTACATAAAAAATCTTTTATAGTGATTTAATCCACCCTTCAGATAGCACAAGGTCAGATGATCCTCTGAATGATGGGGGTGTTGCCTCATGAAATGATCCACTACTGACATATTCTTCTGCAGTTGATCTAGTTGATCTCGTGCATGAACACCACCACCATTTATCACCGAATTCAACTAATCCATCACTATAAAAAACTATTTAGTTATGATTCTGACCATCTGAGGATGCTGATTTGGAAGGTTGTTTTCCTCTATATGCCTTTCCAGCACAGCTGCCCTGTTTCCTCTATGGAAAACCATTCTTAACAGACATATCTTAGATGAAGAAACATGGTAATCTTAAAATTCTATATAATTTCAATTTTAACATAAAGTAAAAATCATTTATTTATATTCTATTAGTAATATTCTAACTCCTAAAGTTATCTAAACTGACCTCTAATACCAACTATAAGGACCCAACCTTAAAAATTACTTATTCTTGAGTTAAGTCAATAATTTGACTTTATTTCACATTGAGGATCTTTTCAAGTTTATAGCATTAGATAATTAGGCCATAACTCATACATAAAAACTTAAATATTACAAATCATACACTTCTACTCACTATTTTTTTATAAAAAAAATGTTTAAAAAGAAACATGGTTTCATTTCATGTTTAAACTTCATAACTTTTCCTTGATCCCATCATCGAATCTATTATTCTTTAAATACTGTGAAAAAACATTTCAAAACTTGGGATGAGAAAAAAAAATCAGTAAGGGATACACAAATAAGGAAAACTATTAGTCTTTTAAAAACATGTAAACCATGAATAATTTATCATAAAGTAATACTTTTCACCTTTAAAAAGTAGTAAATACACTTCACCAAATATAATAGAATTTCTTACCCTTTTTGTAATCAAAAGATTACCTTAAATCCCATAAAATAAATATATAACATATAAAGTTAACTTGGGTCATAATCATACTTAAATGGGATAACCATATGGTCAAATTCCACACATATCACTAAATGGAATAGCCATACAAATGACTTCCATACCCAATGCATTGGAGGTTATAACGTAACTACCCATCCTTGGTTTATCACATAACTACCCATATTTGGTTTATCACGTAATCACCCATCTTTGGTCTATCACGTAACCACCCATGAAATGTCCAAGTACCATTATATAATCATTACACATAAAATATTACAATTATCAACATTTCACTCATAAAATTTCATTTGCAATCACAAGAAATCATTTCAATATATTGAAATAGTCAATCCAATTTAAAAACCATTTTCAACAACAAAACACCAAAAAAAGGAATAAGGGATTTCTTTTCCTTTTAAAAACATTAAGGCTTATAGATAAATCCAAATATCAAATAATGGTTATGGTGGCAGAGAAGTCATTGTTGCCGTATATGTTAAAAACATTCATTTTGTTGTTTTGTAATGAAAGTAAAATGATTAATATAAAAATATTCCTTTTGAAAACTTTTTAATGAAATTTAAATTCAAAGGGGTTGATTATACACCTTATAAAAGAAGGTGGTGTATAACATCAAAATATGCCTTAATGAAAGGAGATTGATATGAATTCCCTTACCTCGAGCCTGAATCATCTCATACATTATTTATCTTCCTAAATAATAAACTTAGGTTAATTTATAATTGATTTATAACCTTTTTAATGTTAATTATTCCTTTTATATCACTTATTACCATGTTATAAAAATTAAATAATAATTTAAGTTCATGTCGGATGTTTTTTCGCTATCCGGTACTTGAGTCGAAAATGAACTTGGTACGATGTCAATAGTCCATGTGGTCATAAGTATTTAATATCCAGAATAATACTAATGACATTATTATCATTTTTATACATAAATTATACCTTTAAATAAAACCATGAAGTGTGGTTATGAAAAATGAACAACATTATCATCATGGAGACAATAAGCCGTATGTACGCATGAGTAACATTTTCAATTTTTCATTGATCATTATGAAAATAAGTTAAGTATTATTTTATCTTTATATAATGATAATAGCATAATTAATATGATATTAATAATTTAAATATACTTATATATATATATCATACAAGTTATATGATGAATAAAAACGAGTCACATTGCTTTGTGGAGGTGATAGTTCACACGTACACACGAACGACATTATCAATTTTATGCGCATGGAAAGTAAGAATGTAATTGATATATTATTATCTTAGAATTATTAATATGTAATTAATATCATATATGAACATTAATTCCATTATTATAACCAGTCATGAGAGACATTTATGAAAAACGAATTAGATCGGTTCGTGGAGGTGATAGTTCACACGTACGCACAACCGATTAATTTCTTTCCCATTTAATAGAAGTGGAGATGGATTTAGGTGATGATATTATCATGATAACATCTAAGTATATTGAGTATAATGGATTTATTATTTCATCTAGTAATAAGAATATTTGAAGGAAGTGGAAGAATAAATAAAATTGAAACACTTAAATAAAAACATTACCATTCCTTCGGATGATCACCTTTCTTAACACCTTAACACCTCTAAGAAGTGTGTTATGCCTAAAATAAGGCATAAAGAATGTGGGGAGGGATTATAGGAAGAGTTATAGGTAGATCTTGTCCATTTTTTTTGGAAGTGTGAGTAATAAAGAGGAATGTGTACCTTTTTATAGGTGAGGGGAGGGGCACCCTTGGAATTATAAAAAGTATTAAATTAATATAAATTCAATTTTGATTCCAAATGGGTCCAAACTTATTTATTTTGAATAAAGGATGAGTATGAGTTGAAATATAATCATATAATGAGAATTATACAAGTTTTGAATAATTTTTAATCCTTATCTTTTTGTTTTAACATTTTTAACTCTTACCATTTTATCAAGTAATTTACAGTTTGAGAGTTAAAATAATTATCAAATCATGCGAAATGAACAATGAATGAGTCATTAATGATATATGCAGACATATCTAAACTTTTTGGTCAAATATTGGTTTTTTGTAAATTTTATATCATTTAATTAGATATTTTATATTTTAAGTTATGAATTATGTCAATTTTGACACTATTCATTACTTGACTTTTTAAAAAAATCATAACTACTTGATTCCTACCAAAAAAAAAATTAACTCATATATAACATGTAAAATTCCTCTATAAAATTAGTGTATGACATAAAATGTTTCAAATTATATTTATTTTAATATTATTAATATAATTTATTTAATTTTTTCTTTAATAATTCTATTACTGCATTATCATTGTGTCATAATTAAATTTAACTATTTAATTCCTAAAAATTATAAATAGATTACCATGATGTAGGATTTTTTTAGATTTATAATTAATATTAATATTATAATATATCATTTATATAATCTAATATTAATTTTTTTTATTAATAAGAAACATATTTATGTCATGTTTGCCTTTACTTTAAATTAAATGTTATAAATTTCATAATCACACCAAAGTGGCTTCCAAATGTCATAATTTCAGCCAAATGAAGGTCATGATTGATAATAACTCATCCAATAAGACTAGTAAAAGTTTTAGGGTAATTACAATATTAATTTTACCTTTAATTACCCTATTTACCTTTAACCGTGGTAAATAAAATACTAAAGTTACTATTCACCAAAAGCTATTTTGATCCTATTAGACCACATTTTTCATACTGATTACAACCATGTATTTCCATTTTTGAAAATTTAATTCATATAAGTCGTTAAATTAGGTTTAACAGTAATCATGTTGACGGATCGAGAAAATGAGTTTTTTTAAGTAAAACATTCAAAATTTCACATTGTTTTTATATTTAATTTTAATTTGAAATTGCATAAAATTAACTAAATTGGTTTAACTGATAAAAAATTCATCTAATTATACCTTAAAACCATATAAAAGGATAATATAACAATATAAATAAATTAGAAAAAGGTAGTTTTGAATTAAAATACAGTGTTTTTCACTATTCATTAAAAATGAATATTATTATAAAAATACCAAAAATTTAACCAAAGTAAAATTTGATGTCCTGCTTCCAAATAAGAAGTTTATTTTTTCAAATATAATATATATTAGTGACAAAAATTAGATTTAAAAAGGGTTCACCATCAAAAGGCAGTAAAACTACATTTTAAAAATATTAGAGTATTTTATTCTTAAAATTGGATTCATTCTCATTTTAAGCTTCTAAAATTTATTAGAATAAAGTAAAAATATTTAATAAACATGTGTAAACATAATATAGTTATTTCTGTTCATTACTTCTAATACAACATCTAGGCGATAAATACCATTTAAAATAATAATATTAATAATATATTATTTTTTGGTATAACTCAGTCTTGTGTGCAACGTAGTATTTTAGAGGAACCCATTGTTGCGTGTCGAGTAAACTATCAGATATTACATCCCATTTAAAGTAAAATTAATATCTAATTCATAAATATTAATACATATAGAAAAGTTTTATTCTATAATTACCTAGGATGTTACACCACCTCCCCTCCTACGAGCCTCAGCCACCCCCCTCCCCTCCTTAGGCGACGCTGCCCCCACTGAACAACTCTTCTTCCTCTATTCCTGGAATTTTTTTATTGGGATCTTTGAGAGGTAAGTTTTCCTTAACTACTCTTCTTTCTTCTCCCCTCACCTGAGCAATGATCAATTTTCTACTACAATATTCTTTCCTAATTTAAGGATTTTTTGATTATGATCTTCTTCAAAATCAGATTAGTGAGTTTCGAATCCTTATTCTCTTCTACTGGATATTATTTTCATTTTTATCTATGCATGTGATTCTACTGGATCATTTTGGCATCACTTTTAACGTCATGTTTTTAAATTTATAATATAATTGAGGTCAAATATATTCTGTTAAATTTATATAAGTATTGTTTTAATTATAATTTCTTCATTTTGAAAACTATCCTAGGGATTCTTATGAATTCATCTTAAATTTTAGATTCTTTTGGTAGAATATTTTAAGTATTTAGATATTTTTTTTGTGTGGGAATCACATTTAAGTTAACTACAAGGGTTAATGTTGTTTTTTATTATGCTTGAGTTATGAGATTTAATTATTGAAATTTAATTTTTTTTATCATGAACCATGTTTAAACTATTTATTGATTATTTTAACCCAAAAATAAATAATTATACGATGATGTACATGATTATTCTATTATAAGTAAATATGGAATATTGATTTATCTATAAATGTTGGTTCTTCAGGAATTCACTATTATATTTATAGTACTTTTCAATCATGTTTCTTAGAATTCATTATTACGATTTAGACATGAATGAATGATAAAATATTTTTTCAAATAAATAAATATTTGGATTTCAAATTTTTAATAATTTGAAAAACTTCATTATGTATAAATATTTATAAAAGCCTTTGGTAAATGTCATGAAATAATTATATAATTTAGAATGGAAATATTATTGTATCATATTCATTTTATGAAACATGGTTTCCATTGATAAATGTTTACATAAGAATTTAGTTCTTTAAGAAAACTTTAATGGTATAAACCTTAGTTTCACCTATTTTGATTATCTGTTGAGTATAACTTAGTTCTTTGTTAAGAATGATTCCTTAGTTGATTTATCATGCATTGAGTAGTTAGAAATTTATTTATACTATATGTTAAATGAATTAAAAACCATTTAACCACACATTACCTCAAATAAGAGGTTTCATCAGTGGTGAAGTAATAGATTAGTTTCTTATAGTGGGATGAAATGGATTAATTATTTAGTCATTATGGATCTTCCCCAAATTAAATACTTCTTAAATTGAAATAGATCATTATGTAAAATCTATTTTCCTATGTTTTAATAATATAATTAATGTTATCCCTAAATAAAATCCTTTCATAAATAAATGTTATCCTCAATTATGTTTTAAAATGAGAAGACCTATCTGGATAATAAATACACATTTCTCTTCTAGTATTCCTTAGTTGTTATTTATTCTAATACATGAACCTTATTTGGATTTCTATGAGTATGACTTGGTTTTTTCTTATTATATTATTTTTTCTTTGTTTGGATAGATAGTAGTATTCTATAATGGCCAATTTTATCATGCATTGTATTCAATTTGGTTTTCTATTAGTGTTATTTAATTTTATTTACACTATAATTTTAATTTTTCTTTGAATTTTGATATCATTCTAGAATTATAGTCAGTGTAGTAGACATTTTCATGTTTATTTACCTATTACTAACCATATAAAAGGGGATATATTTCTATGATAGATCCCTTAATATGGTATCATAGCCAATTATGAATAGGTTTTGAAAGAAGTGATTGGTATTTGGACTCACTGACTCTATATGATATAGGATCATGGTGCTCTGACTCCCCAATTTCCCCTTTCCCAATATGATGGGATTAAAGGTGTCTTAAATCCATATGCACTTTCCCATTTCATATATCACACAACTTTGGGTTTCCATATCCTTTATTACATTTTGGATATATATATTTTTATTTTAAAAATATTATTTTATATGATATTAGGATTGGATGATTATTTATATTTATATCAATTATGGTAGAATTTCCATGATATTATTATACCATGTTTTTTTGGTTTTGATGTTGTGTAACTCATTGTTGTTATTCTTGATTAAATGTTTCCAATCATAAAGACAAGTGTATTTAATTAGATTAATGTCATATTCAAAACACATAAGTTTTAAAAACAATTATTTCATAATTCATATGTATTTAACTAGATTATGTAATAGTTTTTGCTCATTTCATGTCTTTACCTTGTTTGGTTCATTATTCGTAGGCATCACTTATAACATATATTGTTTATTTTATTATTTGTTTTGATAGCTACTATCATTATTTGATGAATTTAATATTAAAATTTGTTGTAATGAATTTTTTAATTATGGTTTACATTGTTGATTTGAATATAAGTTGTTTTCCCTATAATAGAATGGATAGAAATTGTATGTATCATACTGATCATATTTCAACCGAGTTTCAAAAGAATTTAGATTTTTTATATTTTTCATTTAACAATACTTCATATGGAGATATTATATAGAGTCCAAGTTATAATTGTGTTGGAAGACCATGGTTAAGTTAATAAGAAGTTAGCTACCATATAATAAAAGATGGATTTCAAATAAACTATTATGTTTAGAATCACAATGGAGAGACAAGACAATCTTCTACTGTTCATGAACAAAAATAAAGAAGTGGTATAGAGAATTCAACATTTTATCGGTTTAAATTTGTGCATCATCACAGAAGAGATGGTATGCCAATGCAAGAAGATAATGATGTCAATAAACATGAGGAAAATAATAAAGATAATGATGACGAGAGAATGAAAAAATTAATGGATGATTCCATAACTCCTGCATATTAGGAATCTAATAAAATGATTTTTTTAATTTTTTAATATGGTTATATCATGGAAAAACCATGAATGTAATTTATAATACTACCATTGATTATATTATTACCTTTTTGAAGGACTTTCTTCCTGATTGTGCAGATATCCCATCAAATCATTATAAGGCATGAAAGTTAATTAAGCAGATCAGATTTTCTACTAATAAAATTTACGCTTGTTCAAAATATTTAAGTTTATTTTGTGAGGAAACAATAGAACTTAATGACTATAAATAACATGGTACATCTCTATGGAAGAAAAATACATATGGAATACTACATCATATTCCACAAAAAGTCATGTGTAACTTTAAATTGATTTGTAGGCTTCAAAATCTATTTATGTTAGAAAAAATCTCAACCAATATGCGATGAAATGATGCTGATATAATTAAAGATAATGATGAGTTGGTTCATCCTATAAATGGATTAGAATGGCAGAAATTTGATGTATAACATTCCAATTTTGTAGCTGAGGTTCATAATGTGAGGTTGGGTCTATCCTGTGATGATTTTAAACTATTTGGTTAGATGCTTACTACTCACAACATGTGAACAATTTTTATCCATGTTTATAATCTTCCTTCATGGATGTGTATGAAAAAACCTTTCACTTTCTTGAGCATACTAATATCTAGAAATTTTGATCCTAGCAATGATATAAACATCTATTTGTAACCTTTAATAAGAGAGTTGAAGAAGCTTTGGGATATGGGCCTACACACATTCAATGATTCTTTAAAAAATATATTTCAGATGCGTGATTCCCTTTTATGGAATATAAATAATTTCCCTACTTATTAAATGATGTATGGTTAGGGCATGAAGGGAAAAGTATCATGTTTTATTCGTATAAAGAATACATGATTGGGAAGTCTTAAATATCCTCATAGTTTTAGTTTCATGGGGCATCGAAGATTCTTTCCAATAAATCATCAATATAGGAAGAATCACCAGAGGTTTGATAATACTGTTGACATTGAACAACCACATCAATGTATATTAGGAACTTATGTGATTAATGAATTGAAATATTTTAGTTTTTCATTAGGGAAAGGTCAGATGAAATCTAAAAAGAGTAAGAATGTTGACACTAAAGCCACTTATAATTGGAAAAAGAAAAGTATCTTTTTTCAAGTTTCCATATTGGTCTACCAATTTGTTATATTATTTTTTATATGTAATGCACATTGAGAAAAATATATGTGAAATTTTTCTTTCAATTCTTCTAAATATCAAGGAGAAGACCAAAGATGTCTTATGATCTCACCAAGACTTATTGGATTGGGGTATTAAACTAGAACTACATCTTGTGTGTATAGGTGAAAAAAATGGAAAGTTCCTTGTGATTCTTATGTGATGAAACCTTTAGAGAAAAATAATTTTCTGAAAGTATTGAAGAATATCAAGGTTCTTTATGGATATTCCAGCAACATATCTAAATGAGTCAACATGAGGGATTTGAAACTAAAATTCCTAAAAATTCATGATTATCACATCCTTATTCATGAATTAATTCTAATAGAAATTCAGAATTTTCTATCTAATAATGTAAGGGTGATTTTGATTCAACTATGCCATTTTTCAGAGACCTTAGTGATAAAAGGTTATCCAAGAATTTCTTGATTAAAATGTAGCAAGAGGCACCATTAATTTTGTGTGAGTTGGAATTTATTTTTACTTTATCATTTTCCATTGTATGCTATATTTAACAGTTAATCTTTTAACTGAAACACTTATTAGGGGAACAATTTCTTTTTGGTGGATGTATCCTACTAAAAGAAACATGTGCACAATGAAATATTATGTCTGAAACACGAATCATTCTAAAGGTTACATTATGAGAGGTTATCTAGATCAAGAATGTATGGATTTTTTTTTCAATGTATTTTTATGATGTTAACACTTTAAATAACCATCCAATAAGAAATGGAGATGAGAAGTATGGGTAAATTGATCCCTAATTTCCATTTATTCCCCAAACAGGAGGAATTCCTTGGTCATATATATTGGCTACATTGAGCCTTGAAGTGCAGGATATGGAACATCACACCGTATTGTTTAATTGTGGTTTGTTCGATGACCATATCAAGTATGTAATTTGAATATTTATATTTTATCTCATACTATTTAATTTCACATATACCTTAAATTTTTATCATCATTTTATATACGGAACATAGAAAAATTATAGGTATTGTTCATCGATATTATCCTTTGACAAGGAGAGAGGCTTTGTATAGTAAAGAGTTTCCTTCTTGGTTGAAATAAAAGGTATAACCATTACTTTAATTAACTTAAAATATAGATATTAATTTAATTTTTTTTCATATATATCTCAGGTATTGAGTTTACTTGTCTCTGTCTCTTAAGAATTAAAATCATTGTATTTTGGTCCTAATTATTTGGTTTGCGAATGAAAATATTTAATAATCAATGGGTATAAATTTGTTAAAACTGATTGAGAAGTGAAAATAAGAATACATAATTATGTCATTATGTTAACTGAAATAATGAACTATTATTACAGTGCATCAGATAGTAGGCCTCAATATAAAAACGTGTCTTATTATGGACTTGTTGAGAAAACATTGTTATTGGATTACTACTCTCATGGTCGAGTCACTATGATGAAATACAAATGGTTTGATTCAATAATGATAAATGATATATTTATTTATGACTATGGATTTAGAGTTATTGACATGAATCAATTCTTGGCTACGGATGAACAATATATTTTAGCATCAATGGAAAAACAAGTGTTTTATATGAAAGATCATCTAATACCTTATTACGATTTCCTTATTTAAATAATACTAAGACACATTTTTCATGATGGTGGGGAAAACATTAACTCCATTTACACCCCCATTGGTGTTGACCAAAATATTTAATTTGATGACTCAAATTTTCCCATTGTGAGAATTTATGTTGAGCCTAGATTAGTAGTGGATAATATATAGAAGTAACCATATATGTTCACAGTTCATTCAATTTACCTTGACAAGGGTTTCTCAAGTTGGAACTACTATAATTACTTTAATTTAGTTTTAGTTTGGAATGATATGTTTATTTTAGTATTGTTTTTTTCATTGAATTTAATTATATTTATTTCAATTCAGAAAATTAGGTTTAAAATAGGGTTTTAAAAAATGTATAACTTGGTTTTAAGTTATAGTTTCTAAAACATGTTATGACATTGTTTATAACTTACTTGACTTCTAAGTTGTATGCATATTTTTTAAAAACAGTTTCTAAAAAATATAAATTTCATTATTATGCAGATTATGAAAGATATTGAAGAAGTTTTATGGAAGTAATTATTTGATAATGATCGAAAGATACACGACCTAGGGTTTCTTCCTCCGGTCCCCTTAGTGAGTATAATAATTGTAGTATTTTTCTTTTCCATTATATTTAATACATGTTCTTAATCTTTATCAATTTTTTTAGGAATATTCATCTCAAACAAAGTCGAATTCTGCTCATCCTACTAGTATGGGTCCGAGAGGGGGTTCTCCTTGAGTTACACAAAGTACCTTTCATACCTATTCACACCTTGACCCACCACTGGACACCCCATTTACCACATATTTTTATCCTCCACTTGATCCTCTAGGGATGTTACCACCCATGCCCCCATCATTATGTCATTTAGTCTATTCTTCCCATACCATGACTATGCTGCCTCCAGGTATGTTCCCACCTATACCATATTCATATCCTATGATGTATCCCCAGCCCTTCCATCCTTATCCTTCTATGTATACGCTACCTCTATTTCATACTATACATATAGGATCTGATGATTTTATTCATTTAGATTTCACTCTAGTGCATGAAGATCACCCAATACATGCATTGAAACATTCACATACTTCAAAGGCTACTGATTTAAGACAAACCATAGATCTATTAGAACCTAATGAGCAACTTGCATCAGGTTTTTATTATTATAAGTGTGTAAAATTATATCACATAAATTTTTTCCTATTGTACTGTGACTTAATTCTTCTTATTTTTTTCATTTATCTTATTCAGTGGGATCTTCTAATAGGAAATGTGGTCACACCCATATATGTGAATCCTGGAATCACCAAACACAAATAATGGTGGATTATAATGAAGATATTCATATGATAGATAAAAATTTAAGGCATTGTACAACTTTTATGGGAACTTTAGTCAAGTACATTGATATCATTATGGTGAAACCAATCTCTTGAAGACATATCGGCAATGAAATCAAGGAGACATAATGGGTGGGGATATGGGTAAGAAAATTTGTTAAATTGATATCTATATTATTGTTATATTTATATGAATTAACATGTTCATTTTAGTGTCAGTTTAACTTTATCGATGGTAAAACTGCTCAGGTCGCACGGTTGATGGATCTTGTGGAGTTGTAGTGATCATATAAGAATGAGTTATATGTTGGTTGGAAGATTAGAGTTGGTTCTGATTTAGTGGGTGTACCGATATTTCTCAACTATCTAACAACACAATATCAAGAAATGATTTCATATTGGAAGAGTAATGAGTTTAAGGTATTCCTAATCTTTAACGAGCTGCATTAAAAATTTAATTATTATTAGTTTTAATGATTTTTTTTATTTTTATGATGCGTCAAGAAAAAAAGAAAAAATATTCTATGATATATTTTCACACTTTGGGGCATACTACAATGCCTGAGCATGAGAGATGCTAGGTACTATAATATGAAAATAAAAAATATCTATATTTATAGTGTTACTTAAGTTTAAGGGATTTATTTTATGAAGATAAAATTTTGGGGGATCTCACTATTAGATAGGCTTCAAAAGAACAAAATGGATGGATGACCAAATGGCTAGATAAACGAATGAAAAAATGGATGAATGACCAATTCCCTAATTTCTCAATTCCCCTGTTTCCTACTTCCCAAAATACAAAAATTACCAAAAGGACCAAATGTAAATGTGACCATTTAAAGCAGACAATTGGTTAATTTACCAATTTCCCAATTTCCCAAATGACCGATTTCCAAAATGATTGAATGAAAAAATGGCCAAATATCCAAATAGACAAATGACCAAATGGACAAATGAAAAAATGGACAAATGGTCAAATGGCCAAATAGGAAAATAGGAAAATGGGAAAATGGGAATATGGAAAAATGGGAAAATGGGAAAATAAGAAAATGGACAAATGGCCAAATGGATAATTGGAAAATTGTCCAAATGACCAAATTCCTAAATGACCAAATGTCCAAATGTCCAAATGGTTAAGTGAAAAATTGGACAAATGCCCAATTGGCTAAATGGAAAAATGGACAAATGGCCAAATGGCCAAATGAAAAAAATAGAAAAATGTAAAAATGGACAAATGAAAAAATTTCCAAATATCCAAATGTATAAATGTCCAAATGGATAAATGGCCAAATGGACAAATGGATAAATAGCCAAATGGTCAAAATGGAAAAATAGCCAATTGACCAATTGTACAAATAGAATTGGATAAATTCCATTGGCCAAATGGCCAAATGACCAAATGGCTAAATGGATAAATGAAAAAGATGAAAAAATTACCAAACAAACTAACAAAAAAATGAATCTAATGACCAAATGATCAAAATTACCAAGTAACTGAATAACCAAATAACACAACACAAATAAAATTGGATTGAGATGAACATACAAGAGGAATCCGTATCATACCCATGTTTATCATGCTAATTAGTATGTATTGATCATGTTATACCGCTAGTATTAAATTTCTAATTAAATTTATATTTAGATGCTTCTTCATTTTATGGATTTCTTCAATAGCTAAAATTTTAATTCATGCCCGGTTTATCAATATTATATTATTCAATAATATACTATTATAGTAATCAATGTCATTTGTAGCAAGAGGCATTGAGTATCGAAGGCCATGTGCCTTGAGAAAAATTATTTTGATCAAGTAGGAAGAAAAAGGATAGAAGTGATGTAAATGAAAAAACACAAGAAAATATTTTAAGTATTTTTTATTGATATTTCAAATTTTGATACATAATTCATAATTAAATATCCTGTTTATATTTTAAATAGTGTTCCCTGGAGTCCCTCAATGAGAAAAAATATTATAACTTCACTCCAAATGATCATTTGAGATAAGTATTAGGTGATGAGAACTAGGGGAGAGTATGATGTTGACCTAGGAAAATAATTGCACCCACTAGGTGTTGGCCCTCATCAGGTGCCTCTGAAAAATATCAAACCACTGAGTTATAAAACCCTCGTGCAGAAGTATCCAAGGTAAAAAATATCTGTACAGGAGTGTGAAAGAGGTAAACTGGTCACCAAACACTTCCAGAAAGTTATGTCTATTATATGTCCATCACTTCCATCAGAGGATGATACTAGTTTTGATTCATGTATGGAATAAATACGCTCTTTATATGATTCACCGAGTGATTTCAATGTGGGTCCTAGCGGTGGTCGAGCTGATGGTATTGGTGGTGCTGATGATGAGGACGATGATGGTGATATTGGTGCTCCAAGTGCTAATGATGGTGATGATTATGATGGAACTTGTGGCGATGAGGGAGATATTGATCCCCTCCATTTTTTAGTTTAGGTAAAGCGATGTTTATGGATAACTAAAACTAACTGATGATGTGTATTGTATATGGATGTTACAGTATTGTAAATGGTTTGAAAACTAATTATAACTCGATAGTTGAATTCTAAATATATAATAAGTGTACTATATTAAATGTGTACCATAGTTTATTATTTATTTGCAGGTTATGGTGTGGGATGGTGCTGTTGCTATATAATAGGGGTAGGTCTCTATACCAACAGTTCACAAAACAGGGGTATACACGACTTATGGGCACCCATCTATACTCACAGTTTTAGGAACCATGGGTATAGACATATACCCATGGTTTCTATATAAACTGTGGGTATAGCCCTATAACAACAGCTTGAGAACCCATAGTTCTATAAACTTTAGGTATATCATATAACCATGGTTTTCTGGGCTATACCCATGGTTTAGATTCGTAGGTATAGGGTAATATTCCAATAGTGATAATAAAATAACCTATACATAATCAAATAAAACTCACCCCTCCTCAATTATAAATACAACCCATTCCCCTTCCTCTCAACTCCAAATTTAAAATCCATGAAGTTATTACCATTTAACCTTTCTAAATATCCTCCAAGGTTCCCCCAAGGTGTCTCCAAGTTCCTAATGTTTTCCCCTCCATGATTTAGGAAGAAAATCTTCAAGGGAAGGGATCTCTCTCTTTTCTTTTCCATTCAAGATTCTTCTTTTTTATTTAGCATTTTTAATATCTATTGTAATGTTTTCATGTATTTATAAATATCAATTTATTGTCCAATTTATGTTCTAATAATTAGATATCATTCATCCCCTATCATTATAAAATATCCCTAAGCCAAAACTATACCAAAGTAAGAGAAATTCTCCTACTCTTCCTCTTCATTAAAGTGCCTCCCTTTTTTGAGTTTTCTTAATGTCAAATATTATTTATTTTAATGAACTTATAATCGTACCTCTACTACCCAAGTAGCGTTTTATCAATGGGGGACCTTAATTCCCTCCCATTATGTATTTTCTTATTCAATGTTATATACTTTCATGCTGCCAAAATCATTTCATGAAATTTTCTATTCTTCATGAAATATTTCAACATTGTGAATACCCAATCCAATTTATTTTCAATGGGTATTTGAATAGATGTAAATAATTATTATTTATTTGGAATTTACATGTATTAAACCCAAATTCCCTTTTCATTGGTTAAAAATGATGTAATTTACAAGTCTTTAAGAATTTACATACCCGATTTTTTATACGAAACCTATTTCATTTTCTATTTGGGTTATTGATGAAATGTTTTATTATGATCTTTGTGAATCACATGAATTTAGACATATGAAGGGTGAACCCTAATATCACTCTAATACATTGGTTAAATTTATGAAGTTAACTAATGTAATTTAATTCTAAGAGACCAATGCATAGGGTAAATACACCCTGGTCAAAATCCATGGTAATATGTTTTACAACACCATAGTGATAATCTATGGTGATATGTTTATGAATGTATAATTTTTATGTTTTAACCATATTTAAATGTTATTATCCATGTTATTTTTATTATGATATGCCTCATATTCATATGATCATGTCTTATTTATACGCCTCTTGGTCATATGGTAAGTATTTCCTTTGTTTATTCCCTTTCTGAGCTTTATGATAACCCCTTTCTTTGATATATGTCCCTAGGACATGAGATACAATAAAAATAACTTAGGATGAACCTATGAAGATTTCATTTAAGTTTATTATAATAATTTTTATGTTTATGTCTTTTTCATGAATTATGTTCCCATTTACAAGAAACTAAACCCTAAAATATCCTCTGTAATGTTAATGAAAGATTTATGAAATAAAAAGGTGGGTTTCCATAGTTGGTATCAAATTATGGTTTAGTTATTTATAAAAATTAGGATTAAAAAAAATTAGTAAAAATCCTAACGATAAGGATAAATATAGGAAAAAATACTGATATTTTTGTGAGTATTAAGTAATTGGTTTCCAAGAAAATACATCCATGTATGGATACTATAAGTGAATATGGATCTAGAAAATATGTACCTAGGGGTAACACAAAAAAACATAGTATTTCTCTAGACTCAATCAGGTTCTAGTGCGTGACAATGGGCTTTTCTACACACCTGGTTTGATACTCCTAAGAGATATGCTTTGGTTGAAAAACCATTATGAAGTATATAATGATAATGTAAAACTTTTATTAAGATTGAATTATACCATCCTAGAAGCATGATATTAGAAAATTTTAAGACTAATAATCATTTTATATTTTTTATTATAATATTCCCAATAGTAAAAGATATCTCACTTAGGATTTATCCTTCTATAAAAAAAGGTTGTAAATAGAAGGAATTGTGCAAACAATGGATGCAATAGACAAAGTGATGATGAACTTCTCAATATGGGGGGAGTTGAAGTAAGGAATATCATGTTTATACCAAACCAATTATCATGTATTATGATTAACATATAAATCATATTTGATTTTCCATACATAATAAATAATATAAGGACAACATCTTAAAGAATTTTAATAAAAAAAGATGATAAAGAAATGAAGATTAAATTTCTTACATGTCAAAAGTGTGGAAAGAGGCACTATGGAAGATATATTATAGGAACTAAAAGATGATTTATGTATGGAAATAGAGAGAATAAAGAATATTATTGTAAAAGAAAAATGAAGAGTTCAATTGACTCTATGGAGGGTAAAAATCTTCAACCTAAGGCACCGCTAATAGTACTATGTCATAGATGTGGGGAACTTGGGACATATCCAAGTTAATGTCATAATCCAATGTATATGAAGTATGATAAGAGAATTTAATCTCTAAACCAAGGGAAATAGGTAGGGAATAACCTATGATGATCATGATCCACCACTCTGAATTTCTATTTGTCTTGTTGTGAGTCTAGTTTATGTGGTATGGTTTCTAAAATTATTGAGTCATGACTTGAAATTAATTGATTTCATCAGGGGGAATTTTTATTATTATTATTGTATCACATGTTAAAGTTTATGGGAATGTACTCACAAATAATACTCCCTTTAGTGATTTTTTTATTATTAAAGGTATCATTATTTATATTTAAGTTTTTATTTTTGTCATTGTATAGAAATAAGAGGTAATTAAACATGTCATAATTTAGTTATAGATAATTAATTTTATGTTTTATCTTTTTTTATTCAATAGATCACTTATCATATGGAAGGAAAAAAATTGTGTATAACATTATTATCCCTTCAAGATGATTTAATCATAAATATTATTAAAAAGGCTTGTTTAAACAATTTTGAAAGTTTTCAAATTTTCAAATCACCTGTAAGCAACTATTTGATCTATCCAACACATTTTTATTTATGTGTAATTTCTATGGATCATGGTGTATTTATAAGATGATTTCAAAGTCTCAATTCTATTATCTATTTTGATAAAGGAAACACCACCAAGGGTTTGAGAATTTCTATATTAGACTTATAGTATTTATACTAAAGGATAAATTAAATATCAACAACATTTAATAAGACCCCGATCATTTGAATTAAAGGTATTAATTAATAAGAGAAAATTTTTAGGATGTAATTTTTTAAGGAGGGAATAATATAATGACCCGAAAAATATTATTATTTTATTAATGGATCTCTTTCTTACCAATATTTTTTATTATGTTTTACAATAGAATCACATATAACAACTTTTATATTTCATGAGAACTTTTTTCATCATAGTTTGAGATGAAATTTTACAATTAGGAATAGTAAAAGGATAGAAAACACTTGCTATAAAACTAACAACACTTTTTTCCTTTATTTAAGAACATTAGAATTAGTCTACAAAAATTCCTATTATTAATATAAATACTATAATGGGAAGACTAACAGAGAATAAATAAAGTAAAATATAAAAACTTGAGTCACTTAGATCCCCTAGAATCATACCACCCATGAACAACGCTATAGAAAATAAACAGAGTTAGTAATATAATATTCATTTTGGAAACTATATTAAACCTTGATTTGAATCAAAGTGAATGATGAAGAGTAAGAATGACAGTGTATTTATAGGGAAATATGATCATCAATATTTATGTTTGTCAACTAATATAGTTGATTATCATTATGAACATTAGTCAATAAAATAGCTGGTCATTATTATTGTTGGTTACGTAGATGCATTTAGATTAATGTTGGGATTATTTAATGATATAATAAAAAATGCATTATTTTCGGAGACAATAAACACATTCTATTAAAATATATTTTATGTGAAATTATTAAATAAAAATTTATTTCATGAAATAATCTTATAAAATTATTTTTAAATGATAATATATTTTAATGAATCTCAAAGTAATTTTTATAATGGTCTGAATGTTAGTTTTTCTATTAAAATTTTCATTTTCATTAAAACAATGATTTATTTAAAAATTAAAATTATCATACTTAGAGAATTATTTTTATGAAATAAACTTCATTTTTGGACTCATCACATCAAAATTATCTCTAGTTTATTTTTTGGGAATTTTCTGACAAAGTTGATTTTTTGGCGAAAAAGTGAAAATTGCCACTTTATGTGCACTGTGATTTTATGTCATCATTATTATGTAATAATGATTTTAAAATTTATAAAAAATTTTATTTAATCAAAATTTCATTTATTAATTATAAAAATTAATTTATAAATATCAATTTTCATTTATAAATTTACACTTTACTTTTTTTGAACAAAAAAATGGATTTTTGAAATAAAATTCATTTTTAGATTCTGTGCATTAATTGGGTTGTCTGGAAGGTATGGTTTAGTTTTATAAGTCCTTTAACTTCCAACCAAACTATCCCATTATTTAATGGTCCAAAAAAATGGCTGTAATTGATTAGACTCACAAGTTGTTAGCTTATATAATAAAGTAACCTATATTTAATCCTTTAAAACCCATCCCTCCTCAAGTATAAATACCACCCATTCCCCTTTCTCTCCACTAAAAATTTATAACACAAAATTTTTTAACCATTTTCCCTCTCTATATATCCTCCAAGGTGTCTCCAAGGTCCAAAGGTTTCCCCCTCCATGATTTAGGAAGCAAATCTTTAAGGCAAGGGATATCTCTCTCTTTTATTTTCCATTCAAGATTATTCTTTGTATTTAGCTTTTTAAATCTCTATTATATATGTTTTAATGTATTTATAAATATAATTTTACTGTCCAATTTATTTTATAATAATGAGATATAATTTATCCCCTTTCATTATAACATATACCTAAGTCGTTACTATACCGAAGTAAGGGAAATTCTTCTCTTCCTTTTCATTCAAATGCCTCCTTTTTTTTGAGTTTTCTTAATGTAAAAGATTCTTTATTTTATGAATTTATGATCTTAAATATATTTATAAAGTAGTTTTATATCAATGGGGGACCTCAATTTCCTCCCATTATTCCTTTTCTTAGTCAATGTTATGTACTGTCATGCTGCCAAAATCATTTCATGAAATTTTATATTCTTTATGAAATATTTAAACATTGTGAATACCCAATACAATTACTTTTAATGGTTATTTTAATAGATGTAAATATTTCTTATTTATTTTGTATTTACATGCATTAAACCTACATTCCCCTTTCACGGGTTAAAAATTATGTAATTTACAAGTCTTTAATCACTCACCTACACATTATTTTTATATGAAACCCATTTCTTTTTTTCTTTGGGTTATTGATGAAATGTTTTATTATGATCTTTATGGATCACATGAATTAATAAATATTAAGGGTTCTCCATGATATCACTCCAATTAATTGGGTAAAGTGGCATATTTAACTAATGTAAGTTACTCCTAAGAGACCAATGCATTGGGTAAAGAGACCTTGGTCAAAAGCCTTAGTAATAGGTTTTACGACACCTTAGTGATGATCTATGGTGATATATTTATGAATGTATAATTTTTATGTTGTATCCAAATTTCCATGTTATTACTCATGTTATTTATATTATTATATGTCTCATATTAATATGACCATGCATTATTTATATGCCCTTTTCTCATATGCTAAGTATTTTCTTTGTTTATTCCCTTACTGGGTTTTATGCTCAACCCTTTATTTGATGTATGTCCTTAGGATATGAGACATAGTAACAGTAACTTAGGAAAAACCTATGAAGATGTAATTAAAGTATATTAGAATAATTTTTATGTTTATTTCCTTTTCATACATTATGTTCCTATTTCTATGGCACTAAACACCAAAAGATCCTCCATAATTTTAAAGGTTATATCATGTAATTAAAGATTTATGAAATAAAAAGATGGGTATCTATAATAATTAATTATAACTTCAACCTCCTTATCAATTTATTTCATGAATAATATAAAAAACAAAAAATCATACGGGTCACTGAAGATTTTTACTTGGTTCACCCGAATCGGGTTACTCAAATGAGCAAGCAATCAACATTGTGTCGATTCACCAATCAACCACTAACCTCATTGATAAATGGTATATTTTTAGGCTAGGTCACTCCTACCAAGGGTTATTTCCCTTATAATGGTTTTGGGTTGTCTCATCGACACACAAGACTCACTACCGCACACTCCCTCCTTTGGTCATTTATATAAAGGGAATTCTAGTTGGCATGCAATCTAAGAATAATATCATATATTTTTGTGTTTGTATCGTATGTCGGTTGACTTTATAATCCTCTACTACTCTTTTAAAAACTTATTGTGAATGTCACCATGATAAAAATCGTCTTATTTGGATTATTATTCATGAAACACTAGTCTTCCTTCTTTCCATAATAATATTGGAACATCTTCAACCTTCTAGTGTTGTAACTGAAATACCCTCACCTTTTCTTCATTAAAACAATCATATCTTCCTTTAACTAATAGATGTGGTACTGAACACCTTCTTAATTCCTTTATATTCTCGAATATGGCAGTGTATCTTCTCTCTACTACCTTAGTAGTAAAAACTCCTCCTCTTCTTCTTTTTCCTCAATGTACAAACATATCAAGGGAATAACAGTGTTGATCTATTATATAATTCTTCTATCCCTATTCTGTTAAAATATGAATAAAACACATGCAAGTTAACTTTACATAATTTAAAAATATAGAAAACCTACTTCTTCTCTCTCTCTAATATTTGAGTTGAATCATCATCTTCATAGGTGTAGTATATAGAAATATTTTAGTTATATCACATCTATAAAAATTTACTATTTAGAGTTAGGTCAACTCTTCATTCCTCACACTCATTTTTATTTTTCCTAAATATATAAAATAATGCCTTTATGGTGTCACCTTCATCTAAGAACCTAGTCTATACACAAATGCTAACTTGTACATTTAAAAATTCACTCAACCTATACTCCAAAAACTTCTATGTTGCCACCTGTCTGTTCCACAACATGGTTCACATGATCAAATCTAGATCTATAGAAGCCAAAAAATTATAATCTGAGTCTCATGTGACTCATTACTCTTCATTCATGTAGGTACTATACAACACAAATTACTCCTTTACAATGAGATAATTATTTTTATTTAACCCACTGATATATTACTACAACTCCCTCTTTCATCTTCAACTTGAATCATGGATCCCATTCAAAGTTCCATGATTATTGAATCATTTAAGACCGGTGTATACATCATTTGAAATAAAAAATAATTCCATAATTTAATTCACTAAAATATTAAAATATTATTCTCCTAGAATTACATATGATGTCATTTTTCCATGAGATCATTCTCTCATATGAAGTATCTCAAATCCCCCAAATCAATGTTTTTTATAGGGTTGTTTATACCCTACGAAGTTTTGGTACCTTAAAAACTCCACTATACCATACAAAGGTACCCAACGAAGATCCTCACCTCTAAAATTTTTCTATGTGTTTCACCTTACACAATGATGTTCTCTAAGATTATGAGGGATTTTATCAACCTTATTGTTGGAACCATGGTCATCTATCCATGAATTGGAGTATGGTTTGTGTTTGTTGTCAATCCTCAAAGGAAGTTCAAAATGTGTGCCAACAAAGTGCTCATACAGGCCAAGCAGATTACAGTATTGAAGGTGGAACCATTTTCCAGCATTTTCCAAATTTTTGGGCCTGAAAATCGACAAATGGAGAAAAAGTATTTTTGGAAAAGAGACTTGCGCATCCTGTACCTTAAGGAGAGAGAACTTGCGCGCCTAGTGTTTTTCAAGATTAGAACATGGAAAAATGGAAAAGGGATAAGGGTCGTGCAAGTATTGGTTGGGTTGCGCAAGTGACCTGTGCGCCGAGAAGGGACTTGCGTGCTGTTGCCTAGGATGTTTAGAAACTTGCGCGCCTATTTTTCTTCATGATCAGAACTTCAAAATATGGCAAAGGAAAGAGGGTCGCGCAAGTATTGGTTTGGTTGCACAACTAAGTTATGCGAAAAAGGCTAGGGAAGTTGGAGCTACGCACCGAGACCTGTACGCCATGAGGATACTTGCGCGCCACTGTGCAGGGGGTCTAGTTTGCCTATAAATAGAGGAACAACCCTCCTCATTTGTAACTAAGTTCAAGACTTAGATATTTTTCGAGCTCTCGTCGCACAAGTGGTTGAGTCGCGCAAGTGGTTGTTGGGCCGCGTAGGTAGAGGCTGCGCGCCGGTTGTTGGCTGTGCGCCCAAGGCGGTTTGGGTGATAAAGGAATTGAGTCACGCAGGTTTGAAGTTGAAGTAGGCGTTGTCGCGCAGGTGGTTGGTTGATACCTGCGTGCCAGTTTGAACTTGCGCGCTGAATTTGTGCCGTGCAGAAGACCTGCGCGCCAGGAAGTAAAGAAGCGTGCCAGTGTTTTTGAGCTACGTGAAAGTTGGGAGATTTACCGGTACCCTTGAAGGGAAGTGAGATTTGACTACAGGTGAGAGTTGGACTCCAACATAGCATCTACACACAACATAGGATGTATTCTTTAGTGATGATGAAGAGAACTTCATGTCTATAAACTGAGTGTAACTTCACCAAGGGCAGTGAGCCAGGGGGAGTCAACGGGAGTGACCTGAGGGAAGCAGTGAGATATCCCTGAATATTTGTAAAGACAGTGATACTGGGATAGAGTGACTGTGCTCGAACCTTTGTAATCCATATCTAGTGAAGTTTAGTGGAATTTGGTATGAATGACAACCTGTCGGAGTATGCTCATTGGACGTAGCCCTTAGTGGTGAACCAAGTAAAAAGTGTTGTGTCGTCTCTCTGCATGTGAATGTTTGCTTTCTGTTCATATCCATCATACAGGTTTAACAAGTTCCTACCAACGTGGGAATAAGATCCATCACTTTAAGAGAAAAATTTGACACCCTGATTCACCCCTCCCCTCTCAGGGTGTCCCGGGGTCCTACAAGTGGTATCAGAGGGTAAAGGTTTCTGGTGGTGAATCTTTCCTTTGTCATCATAGAGAATGTAGTCAATTTCGGGGGATTCCCTCTCTTCGATGGAAGTAATTTCCAGATCTGGAAGAACAAAATGAGATATCATCTAAGATCCCTTGGAATGGAAGTTCTATTTTCCACTGTGCAAGGTATTAATGTTTCTGATCTAACAGGGCTGGCTATGACTGATACATATAGAAAAATTCTTGATGCAGATGATAAAGCACATAATTCTCTCACCACAACACTTTCTAATGATATTTATCTAAAAGTGATGAGTTTCACCTCAGCAAAGTCCACGTGGGATATACTTGAAAATATTTATGAAGGATATAGCAGAGTGAAGGAGGAGAAACTTCAAGTGCTACACAATAGGTTCAATGATCTGAAGATGCATCCTGATGAGAATGCAGACTCCTTATTTAATCGAATTACTGAAGTGGTTGGAGAAATTCGGGGCCTAGGAGAAGAAATCAGAGACATTGACATTGTGAAGAAAATAATGAGAAGACTACCACCCCTGTACAATGAAAAGGTGTCAGCCGTTGAAGAAAGAGATCTTTCCAAACTTTCTTTGGATGATCTGTTGAGCAGCTTGGTGGCATATGAGATGAGAGTCAAACCCGAAGAAGCCACGACTCATGTTAGCAAGGAAATGGCATTCAAATCCATGGACAAACTGAAAATTTCAGAAGATAGTGGTGATGAATATGATGAGGAAAAACAAGTTCTTTCTATTATTTCTATGAGGCTGAAGAAGGTAAAAGGTAAATTTAAAGGTAAGTTACCTATGTAATGCTTTCAGTGTGGAAGATTTGGGAACATTGCCTCTCAGTGCCAAAGAAAGTTCAATGATGAAGAAAGTGAAGCAGAAGACATTGAGAAGCCTCAGAAAGGGTTTTTCAAAAAGGGTGACTTCAAATCTGGAAAGAAGATACAAAATAAGAGTTTTGTCTGTGAAGAGAAATAGGATGATATTTAATTCTTTGAAGAAGAAGAACCCAAATTTAAAACTAGAAAGCATTATTCCATGATGTCTATTGTTGAAAAGTTAGAACCCTCTATCGACAAAGACAGAGACAATCATATGACTCATAATTGTGATCCCAAGTTGAAAATTAAGGACGCCTTTTCAAATATTGAGAACAAATGCAAGAAATGTAGTAAGTGGAAAGAAATGGTGAAATAATCATCGGAATACGTGGATGAGCTTGAAGCTAAAATTGAACGACTAGAAGAACTAGTGAGAGTTCAATATTCAATCCTTGAAAGCACAGATGACATTGCAGAATTGAAGCTTAGAATTGAAGAACAAGTGAAGGTCATAAATAACCTTACATATAGACTGGAAGAGAAGTCCAAGACTATTGAGGGTCTTGAAGAAGAAGTTGTTATTATTAGAAGCAAACTGGAGTGTCGATCAACCACATATGAGGGTAACAAGAAAATTCATTTTGGAAGATTATCATATGTAGAGTTACTGGAAAGAGCCAAGAGTGGTTCAGATGGGGTTGAAAAAATCTTGAGTGATCAAAGACCCAATTGCATGGGAAATAGTGGAATTAGATGTGAAGCTGAGACTTCAACTACTGGAAGTGGAGAGAGCCAAAATAAAGACAAAATAAAATTCGGACATGTTGAAACATTGCCTGATGTGCTGAAAAAGAAACCCTCAATCTAGACTAAAATAAGAACTGAAAATTATTCTCAAACTTTCAGAAATGACAGGCAGTCCAACTATTCTCCCAAGGTAGAAGGCATGAGGAGAAATTCAAGTGAGAAGACATTTCCTCTCATTAAGTGTCAATTCTGTGGCTATCTGGGCCATACCATGACATATTGCAAAGATACAAGGAGCTACTTGAATGGGGAAGATCTGGGACATCAACAAGGGATACTGACTTCATATCCTCCATCTTATAGAATAAATAGTTTCTATATATACTGTTTTCATTGTTCTAACTTTGGACATAAAGCTATGTATTGCAGGAAGAGATTCGATAGGAGAGATTCATACAACTCTCAGAGATAAGTCAATATCCACCCTCCTAATGGTGTTGTTCTCACAAACAGTTTCTCTACTCTAGAAGAAGATTATGGGTATGAAGAATCAGATTTTGTGGAGGAAGGTGTTAAAAGGCCATCAATATCCTTTACTCGAGCCAGAATTTCATGGAAAGAAAAGAAGAAGATCGAGAAATCCAATCTTGCAGAAGTATCCCTCAAATCTACAAAGAGCAACACCACTTGGATTCTTGATAGTGGATTCTCTTCCCATATGACGGGAAATGCTGACCTTTTGAAGAACATTAAAAATAAGGTTGATGGAATAGTGAGGTTTGTTAATGATGGTGCTTTGAAGATTAAAGGCAGTGGTAATACTGCTCTCGCCAATGGAGAGCTAAAGAAGACTGAATTTCTTTATGTGGACGGTCTGTGTCACAATCTCCTTAGTGTGAGTCAACTCTGTGACTCAGGGATCATAGTAACTTTCAATCCAAAAGGATGAACTATAAAGGGAAAAACAGGGAATTCTCTTATGAAAGGCTGTAGAACAGATGGAAACTTATATCAGGTTGACAACAAAGTGAACTCCTGCTATTTTTCTGTTGAAGAAGAAAACAATTTGTGGCATCGAAGGCTGGGGAACATTAACCTACAAGACATGGAAAAGATATCTAAGCTTAAGATATTCATGGATATCCCCATTCTGAAATGTAAACGGGAAAAATCTTGTGATGATTGCATTCGTGGGAAGTTGGTCTGTAGTTCATATCGGCCAAAGAAGAAAAGGGCATCGCATCTTCTTGATCTCATTCATACAGACGTATGTGGCCTGGTAAATGTTGCGGAACTCATGGAGAAAGGTACTTCATCCTTTTCATAGATTATTACAGTAGAATGGCATGTGTAATGGTTATACATAGGAAATGACAAGTGCTTGACTGCATGAAAATGTATCGTTGAATCGCTGAGAATGATACTGGACGAACAATCAAAGTGTTGCGATCAGACAATGGAGGGGAATACACATCCATTGAATTTGAAAACTACCTGGAGAAGCATGGGATACAACATGAGGTAGCTTCCGTGAGAACTCCACATCAAAATGGAGTTTTTGAGCGTAGAAATTGACAGGTTAACAATATAGCCAGGACTATGCTGATTGAGAGCGGTATCTCTCACCATTACTGGAAGGAAGCTGTTGAAGCTGCAGTGCACATTCAGAATCGAATATGGATTTATATGGGAGAAATGAAGACACCATATGAATTGTGGCATGGAAGAAATCCTTCATTGAAATAATTTCATGTTTTTAGAAGTAAATGCTTCATTCAGAATAAATAAGGAAATCAAGGGAAGTTTGGTGACAATGCTGATGAAGGAATTTTTCATGGGTATCCAATGAACAGAAAAACCTACAAGTGTTTCAACAAGCGATTAGAAAGGATTGTAGTAAGTAGTGATGTTAAGATAATTGAAGATAAAACCACAAATTCTTTAAGGACATCATTTGCTGATGTGATATAAAGTGAGGAAGAAAGTGAACATGGAGAAAATACAAATACAGAAATAGAGGAAGATGTAAAAAACACTAAGCAGTCACATCATGATGTTGACTTAGAAGAAGAATCTGAAGAAGAAACTATGGCTGGAGAGAATGCAACTGAATCGTATAGGAGAAATTGTAGAGCTGAGATTGATCCATCTAACATAATTGGGGACAGGAGTGCACCCACACAAACAAGGAGGATGAGTAATAACACGCAATCTGCATTTATGTCAGTTGTGGATCCATCCTCATTCGAAGAAGCTACAAAGGATGAATCTTGGGTGAAGTCCATGAATGAAGAGCTAGATCAGATTGACAAGAATTAGACATGGGATCTTGTCCAGAGACCCGAAGGTCACAATGTGATTGGTACAAAATGGATATTCAAGAACAAGTTTGATGAAAATGGAAGTGTTATCAGAAACAAGGCTCGATTGGTATGTAAGGGGTATTCCCAGATTGAAGGTGTTGATGTTGAAAAAACCTTTTCTCTAGTGGCTAGACTAGAGTTAATCAGACTTTTCCTTGCTATGGAACTCTAAAGAGGATATAAAGTATATAAAATGGATGTCAAGACAACATTCTTGAATGGTTTACTCGAAGAATAAGTCTACATTGAACAACCAGTGGGTTTTGTTCTTGGTACTGATGAGACAAAGGTATGCAAACTGAAGAAAGCCCTATATGGTTTGAAGTAGGCACCACGAGCATGGTATTCCCGCCTGGGCTCGTATCTCAAGAAGATGGAGTACAAAATAGGAGTGGATCACAATCTATATGTGAAGAATTCTCCACAAGACCAATTCATGGTTCTAGTCTATGTTGATGATATCATATTTGGTGGTAGTAGGCAGAAATCAGTGGATGAATTTTCTAATCATATGAAATCAGAATTTGAAATGTCTATGATTGGGGAGCTTACATATTTCTTGGGGATACAGGTGATTCAAAAGAAATATTACACTTTCATTTCTTAGGAAAAGTATGCAAGAGAGCTGTTGAATAATTTTAATATGCAAGACTCCAAACCAATGTCAACTCTGATTGCAGTTGGAACTAAACTTGGAAAGCATGAGGATGAGACCTCTGTAGATCCTACCATGTACAGGAGGATCATTGGGAGCCTACTATACCTGACAGCGACACGACCAAATATTATCTTTTCCACATGTATTGCGGCCCGCTTTCAGAGTAATCCAAAGGAGGAACATATGGTGGCAGTAAAAAGAATCGTGAGGTACATTCAAGGTACACATAACTTTGGGTTATATTTTGTTTCAGGCAGGGACAGTGAATTATTAGCATTTTCTGATGCTGACTGGGCTGGTGATATAGTAGACAGAAAGTCCACTAGTGGTGGAGCATTCTATATTGGGCAGAAATGTGTTGGATGGATGAGCAAGAAACAAGAAAGTACTTCTCTTAGTACTGCTAAAGCTGAGTATATATCCGCCACAAAGGCATGCACTCAACTACTATGGATGAAGCAACAACTAACAGATATTGGTGATGAGGTGAATCAACCAATGGTAATTTACTGTGATAACAAGAGTGTAATTGATCTCATGAATAATCCTGTTCAGAATTCTCATACAAAACATATTGAAATCAGGTATCACTTTATCAAAGAAAAAGTTGATCAAGGGGTGATTAGAATGGATCATGTGGGAACTGATGAGCAAGTGGCTGATATCTTGACTAAGCCACTGTCAACGGCTGTGTTTGAGAAGCATCGGTTGAACCTCGGTGTTTAGCCACCTCCCAATGCATAAGGAGGTTACACAATACCCCTCTCCCTGATTATGATAACTATTTTTATCTGTTTATGGATGTGATGCAGGTTTGTGGAGGAGATACTATCCAGGGGGAGTATGGAACAAATTACTGGTCTTTGGGTTTATTTTAAATAGGGGAGAAAGGAATAAATTCAGGCATGTTCAGGCATGTAATGTGACTGTGACACGATGCGAATTCGGTGTCAGTGATAGGATGAGAAGGATGAGAAGGAATACATTGGTCATGTAATGCTTCTTGGGCGTCATTGAGAATTCCAAAACACTGGAACCCAATTCATGATTCCTCTCTTGTTTTCTACACCGAGCATTGCTCACGTAGACTTAGAGTGTTGGCTGAGTTGATTCTTTCATTTTTTGGTTTTCATATGGATGGAGATCTATCAAATTTATTTTCTGATTTCCAACAAACCCAAAGGGGGATATTGTTGGAAACATGGTCATATATGCATGAATTGGAGTATGGTTTGTGTTTGTTGTCAATCCTCAGAGGAAGTTCAAAATGCGTTCCAATAAAGTGCTCATATAGGTCAAGCAGATTACATTATTGAAGGTGGAACCGTTTTCTAGTGTTTGCCAAATTTTTGGGCCTGAAAATCAACAAATGGAGAAAAAGTGTTTTTTTCAAAGCGACTTGCACGCCATGTACCTGAAGGAGAGAGAACTTTCACGCCTAGTGTTTTTCAAGATTAGAACATGGAAAAATGGCAAAGGGATAAGGGTCGTGCAAGTATTGGTTAGGTTGCACAAGTGACCTGCGCGCCGAGAAGGGACTTGCACGCCAGTGCCTAGGATGTTTGGAAACTTGCACGCCTATTGTTCTTCATGATCAGAACTTCAAAATATGGCAAAGAAAAGACGGTCGCGCAAGTATTGGTTTGGTCGTTCAAGTGAGTTACGAGATAGAGGCTAGGCAGGTTGGAGCTGCGCGCCAAGACCTGCGCGCCGTGAGGATACTTGCGCGCCACCATGCAGGGGGTCCAGTTTTCCTATAAATAAAGGACCACCCCTCCTAATTTGTAACAAAGTTCAAGACTTAGAGATTTTTCGAGCTCTCTTCACGCAAGTGGTTGAGTCGTGAAAGTGGTTGTTGGGCCGTGCAGGTAGAGGCTGCATGCCCAAGGCAGTTTGGGTGAGAATGTAATTGAGTCGCGCATGTTTGAAGTTAAAGTAGGCGGTGTCGCGTAGGTGGTTGGTTGATACCTGCACACCAGTTTTAACTTGCGCGCTGAATTTGTGCCGTGCAGGAGGCCTGCGCACTAGGAAGTAAATAAGTGTGCCAGTGTTTTTGTGCTGTGTGAAAGTTGGGAGATTTCCCAGTACCCTTGAAGGGAAGTGAGATTTGACTACAGGCGAGAGTTGGACTTCAAAAGAGCATCTACACACAACAGAGGATGTATTCTTTAGATATGATGAAGAGACCTTCACGTCTATAAACTGAGTGTGACTTCACCAAGGGAAGTGAGCCAGGGGGAGTCAACGGGAGGGACCTGAGGGAAGCAGTGAGCTATCCCTGAATCTTTGTAAAGGCAGTGAGCCTAGGACAGAGTGACTGTGCCCAAACCTTTGTAATCCATAGATAGTGAAGTTTAGTAGAATTTGGTACGACTGAAAACCTGTCGGCGTATGCTCCTTGGACGTAGACCTTAGTGGTGAACCAAGTAAAAAGTTCTGTGTCATCTCTTTGCATGTGAATGTTTACTTTCTGTTCATATCCATCATACAGGTTTAACAAGTTCCTACCAACGTGGGAACAAGATACATCACTTTAAAAGAAAAAGTTGACACCCTGATTCACCCCTCCCCTCTCAGGGTGTCCCGGGGTCCTACACTTATGAGTAGCTTGTATCAACCATACAAGGGACTGTGTTAACCTTATGAAGTCCTCACACAGACCTTATGAAGTCTCACACCAACCTTATGATGAATCATATCAAACTTACAAACCCATTGTCTCAAAATTATTAAGTACCATCATAAAATTATGGGAACACACATTAGTCTTATGAAGTGTTGTATAAACCATATGAAGGACATGCACTAACTTTATGAGGATAATCTTGCGGTCTATCTTAGTCGTAGGTGTAGTTTTCTCAACCTTACGCATATCGAGACTTCCTCTAAGCATCACCACTGACTTTAACAATTACCTTATAACATACAACATCTACTTCCAACTCACACTTGATATATGTTGTAAAAAAAATCCAACATTAGTAAAAATCAAGCTGCATTCATCAATAAATCATCTATTTTGTCATCTTCCACATATGTTGTCAATAAGTCCAACATAAACCCATAGGGTTTCCACTAATGTACCACTTTGATTTTTTTGACAATATCTCTCTATTAAATCCAACTTCCTTATCTCCCAACTTTACTTCCCCCCCTCTGGAAATGGAATCCATAGGATCAACTATATCCACATTTTAACTTTAACTTCTCTCCCTTGAGTTATATGGGAAGAAATTTGAACTACTAACCCCTCCTTTCCTTCAGAATACAAAAAGGCATCCACATGTACTTCTAATCCTCTTTTATTCTACCCCTTTAATAATAATATACTTACACCATATTTATAGAGAGATCCAATAATATGTATGGGAAAATCGATCTTCCTTTTAAAAAAACTACTTTTGGGAGTATATTTTCCCCTTTTTTAATCCTGAGATACCTTCCTTCCATAGATAAATTTAATCATGAAAAACTACGATTGAGACACCCACTTATCATTTAAGATATCAAAAAAATCCTTTAACCGTACCGAGTATAGGCATGGTGTAGGAAATGAGAGTCTAATTCAACCTCAATAAAGCTGTCTATGTCACTCACTAAGACAAATAAATCCATTAATCTTGAGATTTTTTACTTTCCCAACCAAAAAATTTTTGTGAACTCAACCACACTCACACCAAACTATTAGAGAATAATATATAAAGTATTTTGTGTCTGAATCATACTATATTTTCATTTATCTTTGGACACAAAAAACTACTACCAATTTTCAAAAATGATACCAATTAATGAAAAAAATATTTATGTGCCTAAATTTTTGGGCATCCTTCTATCCTTCAAATGGATTCTCTATTCACTAGATAAGGATGAGTACCCTTTTAAAATCTTCCACCAACTCCTATTTAATTTCATCACCATGTGTATTGATATTTTATTCAATTTAGGGACACTACCTATTGAGGAAAATACCTCATGTTCAGTAGCTTTTAGTATCCTGTAACCATGAACAAATGATACTAATTATTAGAAAATAACCATATAAATACAAGGTTCATCTCAGCTATTTCTTCCCATATGTTCTCTTCTTTAAGTGGGTTTATTCCACTAATTCCTTATCCAGATATCACTTGTTATAACTCATATCCATCATGATACCATTGACTATATCGTATATGGATATGACACATATTTTTCTACAAATTAGGCTTGGTCACCACTGATTTTTTTCATTATATCATATGAATATAGATTCATCCCTCTCAATACATCCTTGTCATTTTAGCGGTTTGATTCCACTACCCCATGGTATGAAATTACTTGTAGACAACCCGATTCAATACGAAATTAGTAATTACATAATATCACTCCAAAGGCACTAGGTTTTATCCATATCAGTCTATTTTCATCAGTTTCAACAAGAAGATCCATCATCATATGTAGAATTTAGATTTTTTTTTCAGGTTCTTTAGATTCGATCTATTACATGCATTTTTATCTTAAATATTCAGTAAGGGAACTGCATTTCAACATGAATTTTTTAGTTCAATTTCTGAAAGTCAAGATGGTTTCTTAACACCTATTGTTAAGTTAGATTTGGACTTGTTACTACTGTATAGATATGATACCAAATATAACTTTAATTAACTTTTTATCTACTTATTGAAAGCATCTTTTCTAGCTTCAATATTTTTTCTTTATAACTTCCAAAAATGTGCTTTCAAAGAAAATATACCCCATGGATTATTTATCCACCTAAATTCTACATCACTCCAAACCCAGTTAGTAACATTTGTGTATAAGGGGATAGGGGTACCTTCCATTTTACTTAAGCTGAGGAAGATAGTGAGTCACTATAGATCCAAATTTTTCAATGTTTTTTCACTTTGGAATCCATTTTCAGATTTGAATTATATTTAATGGAATCCAATCTATTTTCTACTTCTTTGGGATCATTCTATTCTTCTTAGCCCATATCACAAACTGATTTTCCTTAAATAACATTACCGCTAAGGATTTACCTTTCCATTATAGTTATATGCTTATTTTTAAAAATTATCTTTCTTATTTGAATATCCCTACAAGAATTATTAGGATTTTCAACACATAACTTGTTTTGGGATGTCCCTTTCACAACCTTTACTATTTTTGAGACATGTGAATCTTTCTCATATTTACAAAACCTTTTCTTGTATCTCTAGTAAATTTTGGGTTTAGTAGTAGTCTTGGAGTTACTTTTTACACTACTTTAAGTATGAAAGTATTATTTTTTTAGATTTTGAAATATATTTCTCAAAAGAAAATATTTTCTTTTACATGCTAGTCCGTTTACTACTTTTATCCTAGTTGGAACTTTCCTGAAATATCCACTAGAGACACAATTATCATGGTAAGACTTATTTGAATGATAGCCATACCTTCTCTACTATTCTTAGTAACTCATCCTCTCAAAATTTCCACCAAATTAGTGGATTCAACCCCACTTAGCATATCGGGTTCTTTAACCATTCCTCTGACATCATTGAATGAATTAATAGTTTTAAAATATGAATTATCTATAAATTTCTCCACAAGTTTTCTAGACTCCTTCTTCTAAACTTTACACTTCCTATAAACTATCCCAATATATGAATTTCCCTTTTATTTATGATTCTTCCTCGAATTTCTTCCTTCTTACATAGCTTAAAAAATGTAAGAGAAACTAAAACTACAACTTCTAAAACCAATTGTATTAGGTTATAGAAAAACAAATCCCATAAAAATAAATATATGCTATGATACCAATTGTTAGTCCCAAAATGAACTTAGGTGAGAGATACCTTGAGAGGGGGGTGAATTAGGGTATTGAATATTTTCTAATTTAAACACTTTTCATTTAATTCCCTCATAACCCTAGGTGATATTGACCTCTTAATTATAAGGCTAACTTGTTTTTATCTTATTTTAGATGATGATTTGATTATTGATTCACTTTTACTGAAACTTTACCCAGAATTATCAACCATCAATTAACCATCATTACCAGTTTGTGTCATATAGAATATAAGGAAAAAAAAGTATACAAGACACTAAGTATTCTTATCTGGTTCACCCACAATGGGATACTCTAAGGAGAATTCAATTGATAGTGTGTCAATGAACTAATTAAATACTAACCTCACTAATCAATGGTAGGGTTTTAGGCTAGGTCACTCTTTCTTGGGGTCACTTACCTTACAATGGTTTTGGGTTGGTTCACTAACACCCAAGGCTCATTTCCTCACACCCCCTCATTTTTTCACTACTCTAAAGGGAAAATTAGTTGACACACAAGACAAAAAAATATCCCATATTTTTGTGTTTTCACCAAATGTGGGTTGATACCTTCATACTCACCGACTACTCCTTCACAAACCTTCTATGAATGTTACCATGAACACCATCTTCTTATTTTTATGATTCTTTATAAAACAAAAATATTCCTTTTTATAGACTAATAGTATAACATATTTAACTTTCTAGTGTTATTACTGGAATATCCTCACCTTTACTGTACTACAACATTCTTCTCTTCCTTCAACTACTAGACATGTTAGTGACCACACTCTTCCTTCCTTCTTCTCAGATATAATAATTAATATTCTCCTTAATACCTTATACATACAAACTTTTCTTCTTTGACATGAATATATGTCAAGGGAATAATAATTTCATTCTATTCTCTATTTATTCTCTCCCTGTTTAGTTAGAATATGTGAAACCACATGCGAGTTAACTTTCTATATTTTAAAAATATAGTGAACCCAATTATTATTATCTCTCCAATATTTTGGTTTAATCAGTTTGTTGATAGATGTAGGATATAGAAATAATTTATTTCCATCACATTTACCAAAATATCATATTTGGAGTTGGTCTAACTCCTCATTTATCATGCTCAATTTTTTCTTGAATCTAGAAAATAACATCGTCATGATGCCCCCTTCATCCAAAAACTAAGCCCACATACAAATACCAACTTTTTTATTTAAAAATATACTCAACCTATGCTTTAATAGCTTTCTTGTCACCATATTACTATTCCAAAACATGGTGCACATAGTCACCTCTATATCCACAAAAAATTAATATTTAAAAAACGAGTCTCATGCAACTTGTTACTATCAATGTATGTTGCCTTTATACAACACAATTTTATCCTTTTTAGTGTGATATTTATTTTTATTTAATCTATTGATATATCATTGCAACTCCCCACTTCATCTTTGGATTGAATCACGAATCCCATTATAAGTTCCATGATGTTTGAATCATTTAAAACCAGTGCATGTATCATCTGAAATAAAGAAATACTTCCACAATTTAATTCACTGAAATATAAAAATATTATTCTCTTGGAATTTAAATTGATTTCATTTTCATTTGAGATCAGTCTCCCATAAAAATTATCAAAAAATACTCCAATTTAATGTTTTTTCATAGGGTTTTTATACCCTATGATTTTATATTACATTATGAACTTCACTACCTTATGAAGGTATCCTACGAAGCTCCCTTTCTATAAAATTTCACATAGTGCAGTACCTTACAATGATCCGCTCTGACCTTATGAGGGATTGTATCAACCTTATGAGTAGCTCACATCAAACTTATGAGGGAATACATCAACCTTACTAAGTCCTCACACCAACCATACAAAGTCGCACACCAACCTTATGAATATTCATATCAACCTTATATAGCTGTCATCTTAACCTTTTAAGGTACTATCCAAACCTTAAAAGGACATGTACCAACCTTATGAGAACACACACCAACCTTATAAAGTGTTTTCAAAACCTTAAGAAGTACATACACCAAAATTATAAGGTTTCTTCCATGGTCTATCTAAACCTCACATGAAGTTTATCATACTTACATGTATCTAGACTTCCTCCAAGAATGACCACTAGATTTATCAAGCATGGCATCCAATTTTACACCAACCTTGCCATATTTTGTCTAAAATTCCAACATCAATGACAATCAAGCTCCATTTTTCAACAATTCTTCTTTTCAACCATCTTATACATATATTGTCAATAATCCCAATACAAACCCATAGGGTTTACAACACTTAGGGTTTCCTCTTTATTCGTCTAAAGGAAGCTCAAATGTGTAGTTTTCCACCCATTTGCCACTACCTTGATACGAATCGGTTGAGATATGTTTTTATATAGGAATTTCATGATTTTAAAATGAAATTTAAGTATGTTAGAGTAAAGTTAACTAAATATTTTTTCTATTATGGTTTCAAGTTTATTTTAATATTTATAGGTTTCCTTTGGGATTTAGAATTATTTAATTATAGAGGATATTTAATTTGTATTCTTTGGTTGTGAGATTTTATCTAATTATTATTAAGTGTTGTTGGTAACCATTGGAGTATGTATTGGTGGTTTTTGGGATTGAGAAATCTTACCTATGATTATGGTATATGGTCTCAAAACATCAGGTAAATTTCCAAAAAATGCTTAGAATATGCCTGCCAGTTGTTTTTTAAAATTATTAATAAAATGTTATTAACTATTTTTTAAATTATGAATTAATGGTTTGAAGTTATATTTTTATATAACATGTAATTTATTTTTTAAGGGGAATTTTATTTTAAACCCATGTAATGGTTTGTTTTACACCTATTTTACCTAAAACCTTGTTATCTGGTTATATGTAAACTTTATTCATGTAAAGTTTTTTTTCCCTTTACATTAGAGTTCGGATTAAATGAGTATGGTTAATTATTCTCATTTATTGTTAGTATTGACTACCATTTTTAATAATTATTGATATGATTTTAGAAGGATATATATTCCCTAAATCCATTAATATATAGGATTCATATGGATATATCATAGGATATAATCTGGAGATGCCATAAAGCATGGTTTCATGATATTACCCATGATTATTATACTAAGTTGTAATGCATGAAATGTGATTGCACGAAAATTTTATGAAAGTTATAAAGTATGAATTTACATATCATATGAAATGGCATATCATGGTACTATCTTTGATTATATAGGTGACTTAACATTAAGAGTTAAATTTTAGGCGATCTTCCCATGTAAGGTATTATTTAAGAAAGCATTATGTGAGATGTAATGCAAGGGAGTTCGATTGAATTCACACACGAGTTGTACAAGGTATTGACTCATGCGTTATAACACATGAGTTAATGCGTGTATAATTAAGGAGTTTCCTTAAAGTATTTATAAATCCCACTACCATATGATGGCAGTATGCATGATTGCTTAATGCTTAGCTGAAACTCTCATATCCCATAGCTCTTTTTATCATTTAACTTTACATTGTGAGGTGCTGGAACACTGCAGTGAGGAGGTGAATCCCACTTGTATGACAAGAGATATAGTCATCACATGGATACATAATGGAGTGGGGATCCCAATGGATACTATTTGGTGATTTTCTATAAGAATATATAAATATGGAGACAATAGTGAAAGTAGGTAGTGGATTTTGTGTAAGGTACACACACAATTATTTATTTTAATTTTTTTATCCAAGCATGGTAATACTATAAGGCCCCAGCCTTAAAACTTACTTAATATTGAGTTATTACAAGATTACACATTGAGGATCTTTTCGGGTTTAGAGTTTTAGACAATTAGATCATAAAACATGCATTACATTCCACATATAAACAAAGTGGTTACATAAAGATAGTATTCTTCTTTCCCATCAATGGAAACATATTTAAAATAAAACATGGATTCTTTCTTGACACTTCCTTGACACTATCATCATATCATGTACCTTTCCCTTGACCTGTGAAAAACATTTCAAAAAAACTTGGGATGAGCATAAAAATCTCAGTAAGGGATATAAAAATATGGAAAGGAAACATGGGTACATATATACATAAGAATGAAATCATACTTTACCCATAAAACATAAGCACTTTAACATACCTCATAAAATCATGAATAAATCATAGAAATCATAAGACATAAAGGTAACTTGAGGCATTCATAACATCCTTACGTAGGGAGTAACCCTCTTGGTTACGTTTGGAATAACCATCACAGTATATTCCCTAAATCTCTTCGGAGAAACCTTAACGTTTCACTCCTTCGCATTACCCAATGCATTGGAGAGCTATATCGGTCTCACCTGCCCTTAGTTTATCACAAAACCACCCATCTTCATAATAATTCCCAAGAACCACTACATAATCGTATCACATAAAACATGCATAAAGGAAACATAACATTTCCAAATTTCAATAACAAGATATCAATACAACACATTGATATAAAAACATTATGAAAACCATTTTCAATACCAAAATAAAAGAAAATTAAAACATGGTATTTATTTTTCTTTTAAAAAGAAGGTATGGCTTGTAGAGGAAGCCGAAACTCAAATAAAGGTCACAGCGGCGGAGAAGTCGTTGTCGCTGCATACGTATGACAAAAACATTCCCTTTTGTCATTTAGTAAAACGCTTCATATAAAAAAGATTCCTTTTGGATAAACGTAAAAGTCAAAGGGGTTTATACACCGTATAAAAGAAGGTTGTGTATAAAACAAAATATGCCTCAATGAAAGGAGATTGAGACGAAGTCCCATACCTCGGGTCTGACTTGACTCGATCGTTATTTAATGTCCTGAATAATAAACTTGAGTTAATTTCTACTTCTTTAAGAACCTTTTTAAGTTCATTATTCCTTTTATATCACTTATTTCCATGTCATGAACACTATGTAATTATTTAAGTTAATAACGGTCGTTTTAACGATCATTAGTACTTGAGTCAAAAATAAACCCTTTATAATTACATATTGTTCATGTATCAATTATATCCAGAATTATAATCATTATGTATATATCATATATATCTAGTATATACATGCATTTATAATATTACATAATCATTTAGAGGTAAGAAATGAAATGCACCGTTCATGGAGACGGTAAGCCGTACGTACGCATGAACGCTACTTTCATTTCTATTTTGTATTTTATAGAATGTAATCATAATGATATAAAGGTATATTATAATTCCATTATAATATCATATATAATATCATAGTTCCATCCTTTATACGTCCCACATATGGTATTTAACGAATCAAATCACTTTGAGGGTGTTAACCCATAACGAAGATATCGTGTTTACCCATAATGGAAACCATAAAGGTATGACCAAAAAGAAAAAAACAGAAGATTAAGGAAAAAATAAACATATTATATATCATATATAAATATAGTGACATCTTAATGGCCACCTTTGAAGGTGTTAAAAGAATGTTGAACAATCATCGTTTCGGGAGGCATAAATTCACCATCCACGGAAACAGTATGTTCGATAACCATTAGATGTAGGTGTGTGTAAGTGTAGATCGAATCCATATTATAACAACATCCTATTATATTGAGGATACTGGAGTTGTTACAAAATAAAATAATAAAAAGAGTTTAGGGGGTTGGAGAAGCAAAATAAAACAAAAGGACTCAAAAGAAGACATTACCTTAAAATCGGGTAACTCCCTTTGGTTTGAGCTCAAAGGCTTCCTTGGGAAGACTTATACCCAAATTGAGGCTTCAAGGAATAATATAGGGAATTGGAGAGACAAAATGGGCAGGGGTTGTCCGAGACAAAGGCTTTGGGAGTGTGGGTAAGTAGGTAGAGGTGGGGGCCTTTTATAAGAGGAGAGGAGGGGCACTCTTGGAAAGTAAAGATAAGTTACTTTATTTTAAAATGAGTTTCGGATTCAAAAGGTCCCACATTGATATAATTATATGATAAGGTGATAAGGGTTCGAAATCCACTCATCCAATTGGTTTTGGCCATGTGTAGTTTTTAGATTTTACATTAACTTTCCATTTTATTTAAATTGTTAAATAATGAGGTCATCGCTGCATCATCATGATGTCATAAATAATTTAATTTATTTAATGTTTAAAAATTATAAAAAAATACTATGATGTAGGAAATATTTTTATCTTTATAATGAATATTTATAGTCAAAAATCTTACTTATATAACCCCATATAATTTTTTTTAGTAACATAACTCATGTTTGTGTCATTTTTACTTTAACATTAAATAAAAAGTTATTTATGTCATTTCCCAACCAAAGTGGCTCCATGGGGTCCCCAAGTTGACCCATGGCTTGTCTTGGTCAGCCATGACACATCCAATGAGGGTAGGACATGTGTCAAGCTCATCTCATACTATTAAAACATTATTTTTACCTTAAACTACACTAATTACCACTAATCGCGATTAAGAACTTAATAAGTTACTATTCACCAAAAAATTATTTTAATCCCATTGAACCACATTTTAATTCTTAATGACAACCATGTATGTCGGATTTTTGAAATTCAAAAAACAATGATGGAAAAATATCATTTAAACAGAAAAATCAGTTTTTATAAGTACTACTTAGTGGTTTCAGTATTCATCAAAAATTGAAGTTTTTCAGAAAATTACCAAACATTCACCCTAAGCTATATTTGATATTCAGAATTAAATAATGAAGTATATTTTAAAAAATTCAAAACATATAAGTCACATTAATTAATTTAATAATTAATTCCCGCTGTCATAACAAATAGCGTGTTTTTATGAAACAATAAGTATCAAAAGATTGACACCAGTTTAAGTCCAATTTCAAAGTGAAATTGATTCCAATGACCACCATTGGATTAAATGGTAAAAATATATTCAGATTACACTTTAAGACCACTTAAAAGGATAATCTAACCATATAATTAAATTAAATGAAAAAGCAGTTTTGATGTAAAATGCAGTATTTTTCACTATTCATTAAAAAATGAACATTGTCAGAAAAATACCAAAAATTTATCCAAGGTAAAATTAAATGTCCCAATAATAATGAATATATTTATTTTGACAAATATAGATTATAAAATTGTCAAAATATTGATTTAAAAAGGGTTTTCCATCAAAAGGTAGTAAAACAATCTTTTAAGAATATTAGTGTATTCCATGCTTAAGATTGGATTTATTTTCATTTTAATCCTCTAAAACACTATCTTAATCATTAATAGACATAGATAAAAATATCTATTATTCATTACTTACTTGGGATGTTACATCCTTCCCCCATTTTGAAAATTGCGTCCCCGCAATTTATTTTCTTATCAAATAAATGGGGGTACTTATCCCTCATTGCATTTTCAGATTCCCATGTTGCCTCTTCCATCATGTGGTTTTTCCACAAAACCTTTACCTGCTTAATCACCTTATTCCGTAACACTTGCTCCCTGTGGTCAAGAATCTGGACCGGTTGTTCTTCATAAGATAGGTTCTCTTCCAGCTGAACTACCTCTGGACTCAAAACATGAGATGGATCTGGCATATACTTTCTCAACATCGAAACGTGAAAAACATTGTGTGCCTGAGATAAATTCGGAGGTAAAGCCACCTGGTATGAAACTGATCCAACTCCCTCCAGAATTTCATATGGTCCAATAACCCTTGGACTCAACTTTCCTTTCTTACCAAATCGCATCACACTTTTATATGGTGAAACCTTGAGAAAAACATGATCACCTACCTCGAAAGATAGATCCTTCCTCCGGTTATCCGCATAACTCTTCTGCCTGCTCTAAGCTGTTCTCATGTGCTTCTGAATCAGCTGAACTTTTTCTGCCATCTCTTCTACCAATTCTGGTCCCATCAACTTCCTTTCACCCACTTCATCCCAGAAAGATGGAGTTCGACACCGCTTCCCATATAATGCCTGAAATGGTGCCATCTGTATACTGGAATGAAAACTGTTATTATATGAAAATTCAACCAAAGAAAGATGTTGGTCCCAACTTCCCTGATAATCCATAGAGCAAGAACGTAGCATATCCTCTAATGTCTGAATTGTTCGTTCTGATTTCCCATCTGATTGAGGATGAAAAGCTTTACTAAAATTTAATTCAGTACCCAACGACTTCTGAAGGCCTTTCCAAAAGTTAGAAGTGAACCTGGGATCACGATCAGATACAATGGAAAGAGGAACTCCATGTAACCTGACTATCTCTTTAAGATACAAACGGGAAAGTTGATCTAGGGAAAAAGTATCTCGTATAGCAAGGAAATGAGCATATTTCGTCAAGTGATCAACAATAACCCAGATTGCATTATTACCTCAAGATGTCTTCGGTAATCCCACAACAAAGTCCATGGATATATTCTCCCATTTCCACTCTGGCACTGGTAAAGGCTGGAGAATCCCTTTCGGTAACTGCCGTTCTACTTTAACCTGTTGACATGTCAAACACTTCGCAGTAAAATCAGCAATATCTCTTTTCATTCCATCCCACCAGTAATACTCCCACAGATCTCTATACATCTTAGTACTGCCAGGATGAACTGAAAACGGAGAACTATGAGCTTTACATAACAAATCTCTCTTCAACTGTGAATCACAAGGCACACACAATCTCTTCCAAAATCTCAAAACGCAATCATTATCAATGTTGAATTCAGGCAACTTACCTTTCTGAACCAGCTCTACCTTTTTCTGCAACTCACTGTCTTGCTTCTGTGCTTGCTTGATTCTATCTAATAGAGATGATCTCACTGATTCCTGAAACAAAACAGAAGAACTTCCTGCACCCACAACTTCTATGCCAAAGTTCATCAAATCCTTAACCAAAGGATCACTTTCCAAACACAACATTGCTAATGAAGCATTACTTTTTCGACTCAAAGCATCAGCCACTTTATTTGCTTTTCCCGGATGGTAATGAATTGTACAATCATAATCCTTGATTAATTATAGCCATCTCCTTTGTCTCATGTTCAATTCTTTCTGAGTGAATATATACTTTAAACTTTTGTGATCGGTAGATATTTCACACTTTACTCCATACAAAAGATGCCTCCAAATTTTTAAAGAAAAAACAATAGCAGCTAATTCCAAATCATGTGTAGGGTAATTTACCTCATGAGTTTTCAACTGTCGTGAAGCATAAGCAATTACCTGATCATTCTGCATTAGGACGCAACCAAGTCCTTTCAATGAAGCATCACTGTATATAACAAACTCACCATTCCTGGAAGGTAGTGCCAAAACTGGAGCATTCACCAATCTTCTTTTCAATTCCTGAAAACAATAATCACATTCTTTTGTCCAGATAAACTTAACACCCTTCCGAGTTAGCTTAGTCATTGGACTAGATAACCGTGAAAAATTTCTAACAAACCTTCGATAATATCCTGCCAAACCAAGGAAGCTACGAATCTCAGTTACATTTGTGCGTCTTGGCCAGTCTTCCACAACTTTTGTTTTTGCAGGATTAACAGTTATCCCATCTTTAGAAACAATGTGACCAAGGAAAGAAATTTGTTGCAACCAAAACTCACACTTGCTGAATTTCCCATACAATTTCTTTTCTTTTAAGGTTTCCAAGATAACCCTTAAATGTCTTTCATGCTCTTCTTTACTTTTAGAAAACACCAAAATATCATGAATAAAAACCACCACAAACTTATCCAAGAACTCATGGAAAATTCTATTCATTAATTCCATGAATACAGCAGGTGAATTGGTTAGCCCAAAAGGTATTACTACAAATTCATAGTGGCCATATCTTGTACGGAACACGGTCTTCGGAAAATCTTCTTCCTTTGCCTTCAGCTGATGGTACCCCGATCTCAAGTCAATCTTTGAAAAATACTGAGCTCCCTGGAGCTGATCAAACAAATCATCGATATGAGGAAAAGGATATTTGTTCTTAACAGTGATATTATTCAAGGCTCTATAATCAATGCAAAGTCTCATTGAACCATCTTTCTTTTTAACAAACAAGACAGGAGCACCCCATGGTGATGTGCTAGGTCGAATGAAACCTTTCTCTAATAAATCTTGCAATTTCTCCTTCAACACTAAAAGTTAAATTTGATCCATTTGATAAGGGGGTTTTGAAATTGGCTTAGCATCAGGAACTAAGTAAACAGTAAATTCAACTTCCCAATCTAGTATTATTCCAGGGAACTCATCAGGAAAAACATCAGGATACTCATTTACCACTGGCACATCATTAATCTGAACAGTTCCTTTATTTTCAAAGATGTGTGCAAGGTAACATTCCTTTACATCTTTTACAAGTTTCTTGGCCTCTTGAAAAGTTATCAATAGTAAGGGTTCATTCTTGTACACAAACTGAAAGTCTTTCTGAAAAGAAACTTCTTTAGCTCTATAGTCAATCTTAGCATGGTAAATAGAGAGCCAATCCATACCCAGGATAACATCAAACTCTACTAGAGGTAGAACAATAAGGTTTGCAAGTAGGTTCTTTCCACAGATACGGATAGGAATATTCTTATAAATTATTTTTGCCTCAACATTCCCCCCAGGTATTTTTACCAAAAGTTTAGGAGTCATTTCTTGAGATGGTATTCCCATTTTACTAGAAAAGGTTTCAGAGATGAAAGAATGTGTAGACCCCGAATCAAACAACACACTGGCATAATCTGAAAAAACAAACAAAGTACCTGATACAACTTCATTTGATGGCCCGACATCTGCTGAAGTAGTTGCAAAGGATTTCACCACCCCTTTCTTCTTGTAGTCTAACTGCTTCCCATCACTCAAGCTCTTTGTCGGACAATCGTTTGCATAGTGACCCATCTCATTGCACTTATAACATTTCACTAACTGTAAATCAAATTTGGTCTTACCTTCACCTTGATCCTTTTCAGTGCAATCACAAGCCTTATGTCCCATCTTACCACATCGGTAGCACTTTCCAGAATTCAGAATACATTCCCCAGCATGCCTTTTGCCACATTTATCACAAGCTGGAAACTTAGTTTTCTTACCATCAGACTTTTTTGAAGAATTCTTACCTTTCTCTTGCCACCTCGGTCTCTTCTTCTGTTGGTTGTTATAGAACACTTGATCATCGAAAAACTCCATTTCCACCTTCTCAGCACATCGAACAAGCTTTTCATAACTTTTAAACTCACGAGAAGCTAATTCCCTTCGATATTTTGGCTTTAATCCTGAGTAAAAATGATTGATTTTACTATCAGGGTCTCGGATAAAATTTGGAGCATACCTTGCCAATCGAGTGAACCTTTCTTTATAGGTAGCCACTGAGTCTTCCTCTTGCCTCAATTCCAAGAATTTCTTTTACATCCTAAGTCGAACAGCCTTAGGAAAATACTTCTCAAGAAACATACCTTTGAATTCATCCCAGTCAAGAGCATCAATCTCATCGGCGTCCCTGATATTTTTAACCATAGACCACCACTGATCTTCCTCACCCTCCAAACGGTAAATAGAAAGACTAACCTTTTGATTGTCTGAACACTCCATGACATCAAAAATATTCTCCAGTGCTTTAATCCACCCTTCAGCTAGAACAGGGTCAGATGATCCTCTGAATGATGGGGGATGTTACCTCATGAAATGTTCCACCACTGACATGTTCCTCTGCGGTTGATCTGGCTGATCTCGTGTATGTATACCACCGCCATTTATCGCTTGAGTCAACTGCGCCATTACTGCAAAAAACTATTCAGTTCCAATTCTGACCATCTCAGGATGCTGATTGAGAAGGTTATTTCCTTCTGTATGCCTTCCTAGCACTTCTTCCCTGTTTCCTCTGCAGAAAACCATTCTGAACAAACATGTCTTAGATGAAGCAACATGGTAATCTTCAAATGCTATATCATTTCAAAAAAAAAAATATTTTTGGATAATAATTTAATAGAATTATAACTCCTAAAGTTATCTAAACCGACCTTTGATACCAACTATAAGGCCCCAGCCTTAAAACTTACTTAATCTTGAGTTATTACAAGATTACACATTGAGGATCTTTTCGGGTTTAGAGTTTTAGAGAATTAGATCATAAAACATGCATTACATTCCACATATAAACAAAGTGGTTACATAAAGATAGTATTCTTCTTTCCCATCAATGGAAACATATTTAAAATAAAACATGGATTCTTTCTTGACACTTCCTTGACACTATCATCATATCATGTACCTTTCCCTTGACCTGTGAAAAACATTTCAAAAAAACTTGGGATGAGCATAAAAAGCTCAGTAAGGGATATAAAAATATGGAAAGGAAACATGGGTACATATATACATAAGAATGAAATCATAATTTACCCATAAAACATAAGCACTTTAACATACCTCATCAAATCATGAATAAATCATAGAAATCATAATACATAAAGGTAACTTGAGGCATTCATAACATCCTTACGTAGGTAGTAACCCTCTTGGTTACGTTTGGAATACCCATCACAGTATATTCCCTAAATCTCTTCGGAGAAACCTTAACGTTTCACTCATTCGCGTTACCCAATGCATTGGAGAGCTATATCGGGCTCACCCGCCCTTAGTTTATCACAGAACCACCCGTCTTCATAATAATGCCCAAGAACCTCAACATAATCGTATCACATAAAACATGCATAAAGGAAACATAACATTTCCACCTTTCAATCACAAGATATCAATACAACACATTGATATAAAAACATTATGAAAACCATTTTCAATACCAAAATAAAAGAAAATTAAAACATGGTATTTATTTTTCTTTTAAAAATAAGGTATGGCTTGTAGAGGAAGCCGAAACTCAAATAAAGGTCACGGCGGCGGAGAAGTCGTTGTCGCCGCATACGTATGACAAAAACATTCCATTTTGTCCTTTAGTAAAACGCTTCGTATAAAAAAGATTCCTTTTGGATATACGTAAAATTAAAATGGGTTTATACACCATATAAAAGAAGGTTGTGTATAAAACAAAATATGCCTCAATGAAAGGAGATTGAGACGAAGTCCCATACCTCGGGTCCGACTTGACTCGATCGTTATTTAATGTCCTGAATAAGAAACTTGAGTTAATTTATACTTATTTAAGAACCTTTTTTAAGTTCATTATTCCTTTTATATCACTTATTTCCATGTCATGAACACTATGTAATTATTTAAGTTAATAACGGTCGTTTTAACGATCATTGGTACTTGAGTCAAAAATAAAACCTTTATAATTACATATTGTTCATGTATCCATTATATACAGAATTATAATCATTATGTATATATCATATATATCCAGTATATACATGCATTTATAATATTACATAATCATTTATAGGTAAGAAATGAAATGCACCGTTCATGGAGACGGTAAGCCGTACGTACGCATGAACGCTACTTTCATTTCTATTTCATATTTTATAGAATGTAATCATAATGATATAAAGGTATATTATAATTCCAGTATAATATCATATATAATATCATAGTTCCATCCTTTATACGTCCCACATATGGTATTTAACGAATCAAATCACTTTGAGGGGGCGGTAGTCCGCACTTCCTTAAATGAAGATATCACGTTTACCCATAATGGAAACCATAAAGGTATGACCAAAAAGAAAAAAACAGAAGCTTAAGGAAAACATTAACATATTATATATCATATATAAATATAGTGACATCTTAATGGCCACCTTTGAAGGTGTTAAAAGAATGTTGAACAATCATCATTTCGGGAGGCATAAATTCACCATCCACGGAAACAGTATGTTCGTTAACCATTAGATGTATGTGTGTGTAAGTGTAGCTCGAATCCATATTATAAAAACATCCTAGTATATTGAGGATACTGGAGTTGTTACAAAAGAAAAGAATAAAAAGAGTTTAGGGGGTTGGAGAAGCAAAATAAAACAAAAGGACTCAAAAGAAGACATTACCTTAAAATTGGGTAACTCCCTTTGGTTTGAGATCAAAGGCTTCATTGGGAAGACTTATACCCAAATTGAGGCTTCAAGGAGTAAGAGAGGGAAGTGGAGAGACAAAATGGGTAGGGGTTGGCCGAGCCAAAGGCTTTGGGAGTGTGGGTAAGAAGGTAGAGGTGGGGGCCTTTTATAAGAGGAGAGGAGGGGTACTCTTGGAAAGTAAAGATAAGTTACTTTATTTTAAAATGAGTTTCGGATTCAAAAGGTCCCACATTGATATAATTCGATGATAAGGTGATAAGGGTTCGAAATAAACTCATCCAATTGGTTTTGGCCATGTGTAGGTTTTATATTTTACATTAACTTTCCATTTTATTTAAATCGTTAAATAATAAGGTCATCACTGCATCATCATGATGTCATAAATAATTTAATTTATTTAATGTTTAAAAATTATAAAAAAATAATATGATGTAGGAAATATTTTTATATTTATAATGAATATTTATAGTCAAAAATCTTACTTGTATAACCCCATATAAAAATTGTTTTAGTAACATAACTCATGTTTGTGTCATTTTTTACTTTAACATTAAATAAAAAGTTATTTATGTCATTTCCCAACCAAAGTGGCTCCATGGGGTCCCCAAGTTGACCCATGGCTTGTATTGTTCGGCCATGATACATCAAATGAGGGTAGGACATGTGTTAAGCTCATCTCATACTATTAAAACACTATTTTTACCTTAAACTACACTAATTACCACTAATCGCGATTAAGAACTTAATAAGTTACTATTCACCAAAAAATTATTTTAATCCCATTGAACCACATTTTACTTCTTAATGACAACCATGTATGTCGGATTTTTGAAATTCAAAAAACAATGATGGAAAAATTTCATCTAAAAGGAAAAATCAGTTTTTATAAGTACCACTTAGTGGTTTCACTATTCATCAAAAATTGAAGTTTTTCAGAAAATTACCAAAAATTCACCCTAAGATATATTTGATATTCCGAATTCAAAGATGAAGTCTATTTTAAAAAATTCAAAACATATAAGTCACATTAATTAATTTAATAATTAATTCCCACTGTCATAACAAATAGCGTGTTTTTATGAAACAATAAGTATCAAAAGATTGACACAAGTTTAAGTCCAATTTCAAAGTGAAATTGATTCCAATGACCAAATTGGATTAAATGGTAAAAATATATTCATATTACACTTTAAGACCACTTAAAAGGATAATCTAACCATATAATTAAATTAAATGAAAAAGCAGTTTTGATGTAAAATGCAGTATTTTTCACTATTCATTAAAAAATGAACATTGTCAGAAAAATACCAAAAATTTAACCAATGTAAAATTCAATGTCCCAATCATAATGAATATGTTTATTTTGACAAATGTAGATTATAAAATTGTCAAAATATTGATTTAAAAAGGGTTTTCCATCAAAAGGCAGTAAAATAATCTTTTAAGAATATTAGTGTATTCCATGCTTAAGATTGGATTTATTTTCATTTTAAGCCTCTAAAACACTATCTTAATCATTAATAGACATAGATAAAAATATCTATTATTCACTACTTACTTGGGATGTTACATCCTTCCCCCCTTTTGAAAATTGCGTCCCCGCAATTTATTTACTTATCAAATAAATGGGGGTACTTATCCCTCATTGCATTTTCAGATTCCCATGTTGCCTCTTACATCATGTGGTTTTTCCACAAAAGCTTTACCTGCTTAATCACCTTATTCCGTAACACTTGCTCCCTGTGGTCAAGAATCTGGACCGGTTGTTCCTCATAAGATAGGTTCTCTTCCAGCTGAACTACCTCTGGACTCAAAACATGAGATGGATCTGACATATACTTTCTCAACATCGAAACATGAAAAACATTGTGTGCCTAAGATATACTCGGAGGTAAAGCCACCCGGTATGCAACTGATCCAACTCTCTCCAGAATTTCATATGGTCCAATAAACCTTGGACTCAGCTTTCCTTTCTTACCAAATCGCATCACACTTTTCCATGGTGAAACCTTGAGAAAAACATGATCACCTACCTCGAAAGATAGATCCTTCCTCCGGTTATCCGCATAACTCTTCTGCCTGCTCTGAGCTGTTCTCATGTGCTTCTGAATCAGCTGAACTTTTTCTGCCATCTCTTCTACCAATTCTGGTCCCATCAACTTCCTTTCACCCACTTCATCCCAGAAAGATGGAGTTCGACACCGCTTCCCATATAATGCCTGAAATGGTGCCATCTGTATACTGGAATGAAAACTGTTATTATATGAAAATTCAACCAAAGAAAGATGTTGGTCCCAACTTCCCTGATAATCCATAGAGCAAGAACGTAGCATATCCTCCAATGTCTGAATTGTTCGTTCTGACTGCCCATCTGATTGAGGATGAAAAGCTGTACTAAAATTTAATTCAGTACCCAACGACTTCTGAAGGCCTTTCCAAAAGTTAGAAGTAAACCTGGGATCACGATCAGATTCAATGGAAAGAGGAAATCCATGTAACCTGACTATCTCTTTAAGATACAAACAGGAAAGTTGATCTAGGGAAAAAGTATATCGTATAGCAAGGAAATGAGCAGATTTGGTCAAGCGATCAACAATAACCCAGATTGCATTATTACCTCGAGATTTCTTCGGTAATCCCACAACAAAGTCCATGGATATATTCTCCCATTTCCACTCTGGCACAGGTAAAGGCTGGAGAATCCCTTTCGGTAACTACCGCTCTGCTTTAACCTGTTGACATGTCAAACACTTTACAGTAAAATCAGAAATATCTCTTTTCATTCCATCCCACTAGTAATACTCCCACAGATCTATATACATCTTAGTACTGGCAGGATGAACTGAAAACGGAGAACTATGAGCTTCACATAACAACTCTCTCTTCAACTGTGAATCACAAGGCACACACAATCTCTTCCCAAATCTCAAAACGCAATCATTATCAATGTTGAATTCAGGCAACTTACCTTTCTGAACCAGCTCTACCTTTTTCTGCAACTCACTGTCTTGCTTCTGTGCTTGCTTGATTCTATCTGATAGAGATGATCTCACTGATACCTGAAACAAAACAGAAGAACTTCCTGCACCCACAAATTCTATTCCAAAGTTCATCAAATCCTTAACCAAAGGATCACGTTCCAAACGCAACATTGCTAATGAAGCATTACTTTTTCGACTCAAAGCATCAGCCACTTTATTTTCTTTTCCCGGATGGTAATGAATTTTACAATCATAATCCTTGATTAATTCTAGCTATCTCCTTTGTCTCATGTTCAATTCTTTCTGAGTGAATATATACTTTAAACTTTTGTGATCGGTATATATTTCACACTTTACTCTAGACAAAAGATGCCTCCTAATTTTTAAAGCAAAAACAACAGCAGCTAATTCCAAATCATGTGTAGGGTAATTTACCTCATGAGTTTTCAACTGTCGTGAAGCATAAGAAATTACCTGATCATTCTGCATTAGGACGCAACCAAGTCCTTTCAATGAAGCATCACTGTATATAACAAACTCACCATTCCTAGAAGGTAGTGCCAAAACTGGAGCATTCACCAATCATCTTTTCAATTCCTGAAAACAATCATCACATTATTTTGTCCAGATAAACTTAACACCCTTCCGAGTTAGCTTAGTCATTGGACTAGATAACCGTGAAAAATTTCTAACAAACCTTCGATAATTTCCTGCCAAACCAAGGAAGCTACGAATCTCAGTTACATTTGGGAGTCTTGGCCAGTCTTCCACAACTTTTGTTTTTGCAGGATCAACAGTTATCCCATATTTAGAAACAATGTGACCAAGGAAAGAAATTTGTTGCAACCAAAACTCACACTTGATGAATTTCCCATACAATTTCTTTTCTTTTAAGGTTTGCAAGATAACCCTTAAATGTCTTTCATGCTCTTCTTTAATTTTAGAAAACACCAAAATATCATCAATAAAAACCACCACAAACTTATCCAAGAACTCATGGAAAATTCTATTCATTAAGTCCATGAATACAACAGGTGCATTGGTTAGCCCAAAAGGCATTACTACAAATTCATAGTGGCCATATCTTGTATGGAACGCGGTCTTCGGAACATATTCTTCCTTTACCTTCAGCTGATGGTACCCCGATCTCAAGTCAATCTTTGAAAAATACTGAGCTCCCTGGAGCTGATCAAACAAATCATCGATATGAGGCAAAGGATATTTGTTCTTAACAATGATATTATTCAAGGCTCTATAATTAATGCAAAGTCTCATTGAACCATCTTTCTTTTTAACAAACAAGACAGGGGCACCCCATGGTGATGTGCTAGGTCGAATGAAACCTTTCTCTAATAAATCTTGCAATTTCTCCTTCAACACTAAAAGTTCAATTTGAGCCATTCGATAAGGGGGTTTTGAAATTGGCTTAGCATCAGGAACTAAGTCAACAGTAAATTCAACTTCCCGATCTGGTATTATTCTAGGCAAATCATCAGGAAAAACATCAGGATACTCATTTACCACTGGCACATCATTAATCTGAACAGTTCCTTTATTTTCAACGATGTGTGCATGGTAACATTCATTTCCATATTTTACAAGTTTCTCGGCCTCTTGATAAGTTATCAACAGTAAGGGTTCATTCTTGTACACAAACTGAAAGTCTTTCTGAAAAGAAACTTCTTTAGCTCTACAGTCAATCTTAGCATGGTAAATAGAGAGCCAATCCATACCCAGGATAAAATCAAACTCTACTAGAGGTAGAAAAATAAGGTTTGCAAGTAGGTTCTTTCCACAGATAAGGATAGGAAGATTCTTATAAATTCTTTTTGCCTCAAAATCCCCCCAGGTGTTTTTAACAAAAGTTCAGGAGTCATTTCTTGAGATGGTATTCCCATTTTACTAGAAAAGGTTTCAGAGATGAAAGAATGTGTAGACCCCGAATCAAACAACACACTGGCATAATATTAAAAAACAAAAAAAGTACCTGATACAACTTCATTTGATGGCCCGACATCTGCTGAAGTAGTTGCAAAGGATTTCACCACCCCTTTCTACTTGTAGTCTAACTGCTTCCCATCACTCAAGCTCTTTGTCGGACAATCGTTTGCATAGTGACCCATCTCATTAAACTTATAACATTTCACTAACTGTAAATCAAATTTGGTCTTACCTTCACCTTGATCCTTTTCAGTGCAATCACAAGCCTTATGTCCCATCTTACCACATCGGTAGCACTTTCCAGAATTCAGAAGACATTCCCCAGCATGCCTTTTGCCACATTTATCAGAAAGTGGAAACTTAGTTTTCTTACCATCCGACTTTTTTGAAGAATTCTTACCTTTCTCCTACCACCTCGATCTCTTCTTCTGTTGGTTGTTATAGAACACTTGATCATCGGAAAACTCCATTTCCACCTTCTCAGCACATCGAACAAGCTCTTCATAACTTTTAAACTCACGAGAAGCTAATGCCCTTCGATATTTTGGCTTTAATCCTGATTAAAAACGATTGATTTTACTATCAGGGTCTCGGATAAAATTTGGAGCATACCTTGCCAATCGAGTGAACCTTTCCTTATAGGTAGCCACTGAGTCTTCCTCTTGCCTCAATTCCAAGAATTGCTTTTCCATCCTAAGTCGAACAGCCTTAGGAAAATACTTCTCAAGAAACATACCTTTTAATTCATCCCAGTCAAGAGCATCAATCTCATCGGCGTCCCTGATATTTTTAACCATAGACCACCACTGATCTGCCTCACCCTCCAAACGGTAAATAGAAAGACTAACCTTTTTATTGTCTGAACACCCCATGACATCAAAAATCTTCTCCAGTTCTTTAATCCACCCTTCAGCTAGCACAGGGTCAGATGATCCTCTAAATGACGGGGGATGTTACCTCATGAAATGTTCCACCACTAACATGTTCCTCTGCGGTTGATCTGGCTGATCTCGTGTATGGATACCACCGCCATTTATCGCTTGAGTCAACTGCTCCATTACTGCAAAAAACTATTCACTTCCAATTCTGACCATCTCAGGATGATGATTCAGAAGGTTATTTCCTTCTGTATGCCTTCCTAGCACTGCTTCCCTGTTTCCTCTGCGGAAAACCATTCTGAACAAACATGTCTTAGATGAAGCAACATGGTAATATTCAAATGCTATATCATTTCAAAAAAAAAAAATATTTTTGGATAATAATTTAATAGAATTCTAACTCCTAAAGTTATCTAAATAGACCTTTGATACCAACTATAAGGCCCCTGCCTTAAACCTTACTTAATCTTGAGTTATTACAAGATTACACATTGAGGATCTTTTCGGGTTTAGAGTTTTAGAGAATTAGATCATAAAACATGCATTACATTCCACATATAAACAAAGTGGTTACATAAAGATAGTATTCTTCTTTCCCATCAGTGGAAACATATTTAAAATAAAACATGGATTCTTTCTTGACACTTCCTTGACACTATCATCATAACATGTACCTTTCCCTTGACCTGTGAAAAACATTTCAAAAAAACTTGGGATGAGCATAAAAAGCTCAGTAAGGGATATAAAAATATGGAAAGGAAACATGGGTACATATATACATAAGAATTAAATCATACTTTACCCATAAAACATAATCACTTTAACATACCTCATAAAATCATGAATAAATCATAGAAATCATAAGACATAAAGGTAACTTGAGGCATTCATAACATCCTTACGTAGGGAGTAACCCTCTTGGTTACGTTTGGAATACCCATCACAGTATATTCCCTAAATCTCTTTGGAGAAACCTTAACGTTTCACTCCTTCGCGTTACCCAATGCATTGGAGAGCTATATCGGGCTCACCCGCCCTTAGTTTATCACAGAACCACCCGTCTTCATAATAATGCCCAAGAACCTCAACATAATCGTATCACATAAAACATGCATAAAGGAAACATAACATTTCCACCTTTCAATCACAAGATATCAATACAACACATTGATATAAAAACATTATGAAAACCATTTTCAATACCAAAATAAAAGAAAATTAAAACATGGTATTTATTTTTCTTTTAAAAATAAGGTATGGCTTGTAGAGGAAGCCGAAACTCAAATAAAGGTCACGACGGCAGAGAAGTCGTTATCACCGCATACGTATGAAAAAAACTTTCCCTTTTATCGTTTAGTAAAACGCTTCATATAAAAAAGATTCCTTTTGGATAAACGTAAAAGTCAATGGGGTTTATACACCATATAAAAGAAGGTTGTGTATAAAACAAAATATGCCTCAATGAAAGGAGATTGAGACGAAGTCCCATACCTCGGGTCCGACTTGACTCGATCGTTATTTAATGTCCTGAATAATAAACTTGAGTTAATTTCTACTTCTTTAAGAACCTTTTTTAAGTTCATTATTCCTTTTATATCACTTATTGCCATGTCATGAACACTATGTAATTATTTAAGTTAATAACGGTCGTTTTAACGATCATTGGTACTTGAGTAAAAAATAAACCCTTTATAATTACATATTGTTCATGTATACATTATATACAGAATTATAATCATTATGTATATATCATATATATCTAGTATATACATGCATTTATAATATTACATAATCATTTAGAGGTAAGAAATGAAATGCACCGTTCATGGAGACGGTAAGCCGTACGTACGCATGAACGCTACTTTCATTTCTATTTCATATTTTATAGAATGTAATCATAATGATATAAAGGTATATTATAATTACAGTATAATATAATATATAATATCATAGTTACATCCTTTATACGTCCCACATATGGTATTTAACGAATCAAATCACTTTGAGGGGGCGGTAGTCCGCACTTCCTTAAATGAAGATATCGCGTTTACCCATAATGGAAACCATAAAGGTATGACCAAAAAGAAAAAAAACAGAAGCTTAAGGAATACATAAACATATTATATATCATATATAAATATAGTGACATCTTAATGGCCACCTTTGAAGGTGTTAAAATAATGTTGAACAATCATCGTTTCGGGAGGCATAAATTCACCATCCACAGAAACAGTATGTTCGTTAACCATTAGATGTAGGTGTGTGTAAGTGTAGCTCGAATCCATATTATAACAACATCCTAGTATATTGAGGATACTGGAGTTGTTACAAAAGAAAATAATAAAAAGAGTTTAGGGGGTTGGAGAAGCAAAATAAAACAAAAGGACTCAAAAGAAGACATTACCTTAAAATCGGGTAACTCCCTTTGGTTTGAGCTCAAAGGCTTCCTTGGGAAGACTTCTTCCCAAATTGAGGCTTCAAGGAGTAAGATAGGGAAGTGGAGAGACAAAATGGGCAGGGGTTGGCCGATCCAAAGGCTTTGGGAGTGTGGGTAAGGAGGTAGAGGTTGGGGCCTTTTATAAGAGGAGAGGAGGGGCACTCTTGGAAAGTAAAGATAAGTTACTTTATTTTAAAATGAGTTTCGGATTCAAAATGTCCCACATTGATATAATTAAATGCTAAGGTGATAAGGGTTTGAAATCCACTCATCCAATTGGTTTTGGCCATGTGTAGGTTTTAGATTTTACATTAACTTTCCATTTTATTTAAATCGTTAAATAATGAGGTCATCACTGCATCATCATGATGTCATAAATAATTTAATTTATTTAATGTTTAAAAATTATAAAAAAATACTATGATGTAGGAAATATTTTTATATTTCTAATGAATATTTATAGTCAAAAATCTGACTTGTATAACCCCATATAAAAATTGTTTTAGTAACATAACTCATGTTTGTGTCATTTTTACTTTAACATTAAATAAAAAGTTATTTATGTCATTTCCCAACCAAAGTGGCTCCATGGGGTCTCCAAGTTGACCCATGGCTTGTCTTGGTCGGCCATGACACATCCAATGAGGGTAGGACATGTGTCAAGCTCATCTCATACTATTAAATCATTATTTTTACCTTAAACTACACTAATTACCACTAATCGCGATTAAGAACTTAATAAGTTACTATTCACCAAAAAATTATTTTAATCCCATTGAACCACATTTTACTTCTTAATGACAACCATGTATGTCGGATTTTTGAAATTCAAAACACAATGATGGCAAAATTTCATTTAAACGGAAAAATCAGTTTTTATAAGTACCACTTAGTGGTTTCACTATTCATCAAAAATTGAAGTTTTTCAGAAAATTACCAAAAATTCACCCTAAGATATATTTGATATTCTGAATTCAAAAATGAAGTCTATTTTAAAAAATTCAAAACATATAAGTCACATTAATTAATTTAATAATTAATTCCCGCTGTCATAACAAATAGCGTGTTTTTATGAAACAATAAGTATCAAAAGATTGACACCAGTTTAAGTCCAATTTCAAAGTGAAATTGATTCCAATGACCACCATTGGATTAAATGGTAAAAATATATTCAGATTACACTTTAAGACCACTTAAAAGGATAATCTTACCATATAATTAAATTAAATGAAAAAGCAGTTTTGATGTAAAATGTAGTATTTTTCACTATTCATTAAAAAATGAACATTGTCAGAAAAATACCAAAAATTTATCCAATGTAAAATTCAATGTCCCAATAATAATGAATATGTTTATTTTGACAAATATAGATTATAAAATTGTCAAAATATTGATTTAAAAAGGGTTTTCCATCAAAAGGCAGTAAAACAATCTTTTAAGAATATTAGTGTATTCCATGCTTAAGATTGGATTTATTTTCATTTTAAGCCTCTAAAACACTATCTTAATCATTAATAGACATAGATAAAAATATCTATTATTCATTACTTACTTGGGATGTTACAAATACTGAGTTTAAAATTCTTATTTGTTTTTTCTAATTTTATTAAGTTTTATTAGATATGTATGGATCCCAATAGTGGTAACAAAGCCTTCCATACATTTAGATTTTTGAATTCATGATGATAAATGAAGAATATAAAATCATATTGAATAAAATAACCCCAATCATAAAAAACATTTCATAGTAGTGTTCTACTTTGATATATCTCAGCTTACTATATAGGATATCTTATATAACAACGTAGTAAAAAATTCATGGTTTTGTATAAATCATAGCATACAATACCGGGATGTCATATCTTATGATTTATTACATTGATTTCTACAAAACAAAGTATCACATCCCTAATACAATATATCTGTATATTGTAAAATATCATATGAGATATCATATGAGATGACTGGGCTATCATTCATAAAATATGATAGATAGAATACACCATTATGCTATCAATTTTAGTTAATGATTCGACCTAGATCATTGACAATATGTATTGTAGCCTATGATGTTGATGCTGGGGCGGGGAATTTTTAGTAGTCTTGATTTTGGATCGGGTTATGTTTATGTATGTTTCACTTTGAAGTCATGTGAGGTTTCCCCCTTTCTCCTTAGAAGGGGGTTTATCCAAAAAAATAAATAAAAATTAAGGCCTTCGGGCCATTCAGTCAGTAAATTGTTCAGATTAAAGAATTATTTTGAGAAATTATTATACATCATCAAAGAGTTTTGATGATTGATATTAAGTAAATGATATATAAATTATGTAAAATGTTTATATAATAGAAATTGGATTATAAAATTTTTATAATTCATAAAAAATGTAATACACTTAAAGTAAAATGTCATATAATGTATAATATAAAAATTTTATATTATGAAATGAATATAAAATGTTTATATTGAAAATCATGATGTGAATATAAAAACTTTATATTCAATATTATTGTATGTCCATAATGAATAATCTAAAATTATAAAGTGTTTATAATTAGATATATTATTTATGAATTATTTATAAATGTTTATCTCATGTTTAATTACTGTAATTGTCCATTTATTTAAAATTTATTCAATTTTTTATTATTTATGGATATAAATTGTTTATAATGTGAATATTTGTATGCTTTAGTTTAAGCTATTAAACTGATTATCATAAATTCTCAAGAATTTTATTATATTCTAGGTATGATTACATAAGATTTAGTTTTTATATATCTTGAACTCATTTTTTGATTAAAGTTATTAGATTAAATATAGTTATTGAATATATTTTATACATATTAGGTTTTAGAGTTATGATGAATTGGATTCTCTTTCTAGTAAAGTCACCTTGGGGAGGGGGACTTGGGGTCAAACTTCCCATTGTCCTAGAGGCCTATTATTTGTTTTAGAAAGGTGGTGGTTGGATATCTATCACTTCAGGCTTTCTTATGTGAAGATTATCAATATCATAAAATTCTAATCCTTAATATGAAAAGTTCATGTAAATTATTCATGAGATGTATTTGGATATGATTAAATATGTTTGATATCTATTTTTGGATAGGAAACACAAACTGTGGGTTGTGTAAAGTGTTACACATTAGTATGATTTAAAATATTAATTTGGTGGATGGAATATGATTTAAAAAATAAATCATTAAGAATTATGAACGCAAAAACTAAATGAAATGAGTTATGATGGCGAGATTAAAACCCATTTATAATATTAAGTGTTATATTCCTTCTAATAAGGAAATTTTCAAGACCTTGAAAATTCCATATAGGTGACCCCAATTGTAAGGTTCCCATGGATTATCTTGTGTAAGGTAAATAATTAAAGAGGTGACCCTATCCTTCAGGTTCCTTGTTCATGGAATTTTTTTGGGGTTACACTTAGGTAAGAAACCTTAACCATTAGGATATTAGAGGAATAAAGTTGATTTTATATTAATTTGAAGGATTTTAATAATGAGTTATTCACTCAACTATCTAAGAGTCACATATAATATTATTGATAATATTTGTATACTAGATATAGTCATGTATTATTTATTAGATACCTAGTGTAAGTCATTATCAAATATATATCTTAAACCACTAATGGATATTATGTGATTTTAAAAGGGTATTATTTTAGTGGGATCCTATTAAATAAAATTCCTTATAAAATAGTCATTAAACATGATACTAATCTAATAAGATCTTCTACTGTAGATAATAAAATCGTCATCATCAAACTTAACTTTGAAATAAATCCTTACGAGGTATAAGATTAATGTAAGCAATTCCTAATATTTAAAACTTAAGAAAATTTATTAATAGAAGTTATATATGTTAGAACAATAAATTATTGAGTAAATAAGTGTTTAATTTATTTAATATATGAATTAATTTTCTTGTACAAAGTATAGAATGATTCATTTAGGGTTTTAAAGGTATTAGATTCAAAATTTCCTAAGTAATTTTAGTCTCAAATACTCAATATGACCAGGTATATCAATGATACTCAATATTATTGAGTATTCTTATGACTTAATGAGTCTAGAGGTTTTTTTAAGGCTTATTATATTTAAAGAATTCATTTTTATTATCATCTATGGAAATGTTTTTAAAAGATGAATGAATTCAATAAAAATTTATCCAATATTCTCAAGTGTTTAGAATTGATGAATTGGGTTTGTGATGTACAAGTTCAAGTGTTTCATCGATGATAAAAGTGGGTAAAAGTTCAAAAATGAAGAATAAAAGTTATTTGGAAAGTCCAATAATGTTCCCTTGAGTATCTATTCTAGGTTATTTAAACTTGAAGGTATTATTAGGAAGGGGGAGTAATGGTTATATAGGATGTATTTTTTCATAATACATGAATAAGTTTGTGAAAATTTATAGAATTTATATGTCAGGTATTAGTGTTATAGAAATCAATTCTTCAGTTTTGAAGGGTATATGATACTAAATGTATACTTTACAAGTGTTGTAAACATACAAGAGTTCAAAATCAAGGGAATAATTTTAATACGTTTTAGTTTTTATTCAAGTGGTAAAGAAAAGAGTTTCCACATCAAAGATTTGAATGTAAAGAAATTTATCAAACTCAAATAGGTCTAAGAAAAGGATGCATATCTTCATATCATTTATATTATATGATAAGAGACATTGTTTACTAAAAAAGTGTTGTGAAAAAAATGATAAGATGAATTATGTACACATGGTTTATGATTCATCAGATTCTATAAAATGTTTTGAAAAGGAGATAAGGATATAAATGTTTTATCTAAGATAAAGTGTTTATCTATATATTTATTAAAATATCATTGAAAGTGTTCTCTCTAACCATTAATGGTATATTTATATTTAGAGAGAAAAGTACTCCAAACACAGAATACCATATATGATGTGGAAATAATATCATATTTATTAATTTTTTTATTGAAAGGAAATAAGAGTTATTTTATAAATACAAAGGATTTTTTGTATCTTAGCATGATATTTTGAAGAGAATATAGTGTCTAAGTGGCTAGTTAGAGTGCATTTGAACTTAGATAAGTTCAATGCTAACAAATAAAAATTATTCCAGTATAAATTTAAAGCGATTTACACTTAATATCCTAAATAGTTCAGGATATGTGATAGTAAAGAAAAATGTAAAGGTTATATTTAGTTACCATGAGAAAGAAAATATCACTATTACCTAAAGGGTTATTCCAATAAAATTACAAATTGAATTTAACTTAATATCATAAAAGAGTTTTAAGATATGGTTGAAAATATAAATGTAAAGTGTTACATTTAGTTACCATAAAAAAGTTAATGTCACTTTATCTTAAAGGAATTTAGGATGAGATAGTAAGTAATAATGTAAATAGTTACATTATTTCTCAAGGGAACAATTTGATGGAATGGGTTCCAAGGATGCTGATAAACTTAGAATACTTCTAAGTATAAAATATAAGTTAACATCATTACATTTGGTGTTATGAAGTTAAGAAGTTTGAATATGTTCAACGAGTTGAACATTAGGAATATGATTCCTAAATCACACCATTATTCAAACTTCCTTTATTTTTAGATGTTACTCATTAAAAGGTTTATTTGGAGGGTTTTATCAAATTTACACACACACACACAGACACACACACACACACACATATGTGGTAAAAATTACATATATATGTAATAAGTTAACAAAACCCTAGAAAGTGTATTAAACATAAGGAAGAACTGAAAATCTAACATATATGATATGTTATACAATTAATTATGTAGGGTTTTTTAAGTATTATTAAAATTATTTTTTAGTAATATATAATATATCATATAATAAGAAATCTCCATTTTATCGCCCTTTCACATTGGCTGCCTAAATGTATATATTGATATAAATTTTGTGAAATGTAATTATAATTGATCTATTAAAGTAAAACTTTGAGTTATCCCTAACTGTTGCTCATCATAGAGTATTATAGGTTATGATGAAATTTAAAGGTTATCATGAATAAGATTCTTGTATGTGATATGAGATACGATAATGAGGCACACAAAGTGTTTTTTATTCTAGATGACCCACTAAATATACCATATGAAGTGTCACACACTATGTCTTTGGTATACTAGTGCATGGATCATATAGGAGACTCTTTTACATGAGTTTGGTGATATACCTAGAATGATAACCTTTATACTTTGATACATTTCTTACACAATCCATGAGTCTTAGCTAATTAGGGGGAGGTAGGTATGTCATTGATTATGTCGTTAGTTGGATCTCAAGAAATATGGGATTTTTCCTATTGTATAATGAGTATCAAATTTGGGACCTTGATTAAGATAGACTAAGGAAGGTGAAAATACACCTATATAGTACATATGACGTGTGTATCTATTCATATGATGGGAATGAGATGTGATCATCCTTAAAGGTGAATGACATGTGATGTATTCATTAACCAAGATATTATATACTTGGAGAGTAAATAATGTATGATTTGGATATATGATATTGATATTCTCTGGGTCCCATGGTCACTTGATGTCTTGGAAAAAGGTAATGTATGATAATTAATTCTAGAATGTGATGTGGCTGATGGATACAAGTATAAAATATACATGTTTTTGATGGAGATCATGCCATATCCCTTTGTAACTTGAGTAGTGTTGATGATTTTCTAGAGTAAACTCTTTTCTTAAATTTATAGATCAAATGATTTATATTTGTTGTCAATGATACAAAGGCCCATGGGGTTACAATTTTTGGTTGACCGAATGAGAATTGAGTTTGACTTAGAGAGATTCTCAAAAAGTGTTTTAGAGTTTATCCAAATTATTTTTGGATGAGTATTCACAAATAATTTCATATGATGTGATACAAGGTGAAGTTGATGATAAAATTAAAAAAGTTTTTTAGAAGACATCCGAAAGAATTTTGGATATGATTTCACATGTTATTATATATGATATGATATAATTTGGAATGATAAAAAGTTTATATAACTTTAGTGCAAGTGGGAGATTAAAGGATATATATTCTCTAAAGTCATCAATGCATAAGATGCATATGGTTATATCAAAGGATACAATTGGGAGATGTTGTAAATCATGGTTTCACACTACTACCCATGCATATCATATCCTTTGACTAAGGTATATCATAAAGGTATGAAATAAAATTTCATGAAACTCCCTTTATCCATCATTATTTATGATTAGGATATGTCAGAATTTATGAAATGTGATCACATGAAAATTCCATTCAAGTTATAAAGTATGAATTTCCATAGAATATGTCATGGAATATCATGGAACTAACTTTGACTATATGGGTGGTCATATGTTAAGAGTTAACATTTAAGTGATATTACCATGTAAGTTATCATTTAATAAATCATTACATGAGATTTAATACAAGGAAGTTCAATGAATTTAGGCATGAGTTGGATGAGGAATCAACTCATGTATTATAACATGTGAGTTAATACACGTATAATTTAGGATCATACCTTATTGATTTATAAAGTACACTACCATAAAATGGTAGTATGCATGTTTGCTTAATTCTCACCCAAAACTCTCATATCCAATAAATCTATTAAACTAAGGCACTAACATGCCATAGTGAGGAGGTGAATCTCACTTATATGAAAAGTGATCTAGTCAGACCACAGATACATCATGGATATGGGATCCAATGGATTACCTTTAGTGATACTATTTAAGCATATATATAGATGTAGATAGTGGTACAAAAAGACAAAAAATTCAATGTAAGGTACACATGTAGTTATTCATTTTAGTTTTATAGGTTTCATTTATCTAGGAATGGTGATATTGGGTTTAAGATTCTTATTTATTTTTGATAATTTTACTAAGTGTTATTATATCCTTGCAAACCCCAAAAATTTCATGTGTAGTTTTGTAATTGTTTTACATTTATAAATTATGTAGAATATATCTTGTTTTTTAGTTAAATCATTATATGAACTTGAATGATGAATATTTATTTTTTAATGGTAGATATAACCCACCATTCAAGACACTCAAGGGTTGTTAGTAAACATAAAACCAGAACTTAAAATAGACTCTTTTAGGTGGTTGATATAATTTAGGGCAACATACTTACTTGAGATTTTGTCATCTTCTATAAAGAGATATCATTTATTCCTATAAAAACTTTAATGAATCATTATTCATTATCCATACATAACCCTGGTTAAGTGATTAAATTAAAGAAAATATAATGAATGGGTTAACCATGTGAGGATAAATGGTTTGGGCCTAAATCTTCCTTGGTTTTTAAATGATAACATATAGTTTGATGCTCTAACCAGTTTTGATTTGTTAAAATTAGTGTTTAGACTTAATTTTCACACAAATACCTTTACTCTATATAATTTATCTTTTGTAATTTTTTTTCTTGGAAAGATATTTTCTTCTAAAATATAATTTTTTCAAAAATTAATTTCTTTTATATAATAAATTTATTGATAAGTTTTCAAAGTAAACCTAATGTGTAGATAATTTTTCAAAGTAAACTCAATGTGATTCTTTAATCCACTAATGGGTTAAATCATATAAACATTTGTTTTAAAATAAATTATATTCTTTAAGTGTATACCTTTTCCTTATAATATTTTTTAAACAAACAAACCTAATTATGTAAAGAAATTTACTCTTTAATTGGTATATTCAAGTTGATATTTAAGTATTATTTTTTCCTTTGTCGAGTTCTATAATTATGCAAAAGTTATGAACAATGCCAAACTTAATAACCTAGATAAGTTATTACTAGAATACACTTGTTTCTATTTATACCATGCATAGTTCCTTATTAGATAGAGATTAGTGAGACCTAAAGAGTACCCAAATCTTAGATTATACTTGGTTTGTCTTGGTATTAGAACAGCCCAAGTGAAATATTATTCATTATCCTATATGATGTTTTTCTGATTTCTTATATACATGTTTGGGTTATATAATATAATATTCATAGAGTACACATGTTTTATTTAATGTTTATGTGTAACTTTAAATTATTATATATTTATATGATAACTAATGTTGTATGTGGAAGCATGCCTACCTTTTTCTAATTGAGTATGATGGCTACTAAGATTGAAATATTTATTGAGCATGGCTACTACTTAGACATATTGATCATGTTGACCAACATATATAGCACAATTATGTTTCATCCAAAAATATTATAATTTTATAAAGAAAGTACATTGTATAATACATGTTCTAATTCATTTATTTAATATACCCCTTCACTTATTCCCATAGGACGGGCCGATAGTGGCCAAAATTTTTAACACACCTTTCCCATTCTACGATATGGGTTTTATACCTTGACTACCATGTGCTAATTTTTTGGATGGGAATTATGGTTTCCTTGAATAGGTTATCTCATATATCAAGTGATATACTCAAAGAAACTATGATATGTTTGGACCCTCCTAGTATATAGAGTTAATTTTTATAGTCAATTTATTGGTCCAATAGGTGTTTCATAATGACTCAAGAGGGGGGGGGGGTAAATTTGGTTCTAAATTTTTTACCAAATTAAGAAAACCCTATTTAAAAACTTATAAGAATATATCCTTCACTATAAAATAGATAGAAATTAGAATATTAAAACAAAATTAAAGGAATATAACAAAATAAATTTATAGTGGTTTAAGGCACAAAGATCCTCTGGTCTACTTTATCAATCACTCTCTTAGTGAGATAATAGATTTTCATTATGTAGGTATTTTTTCTGGGGACCTTGAAATTTGAGTGTAAGAAATTGAAACTTTTTACAAAAGGTACCAATATATTTTACATAAATATCCCTTTTTTACAATCCATATCGACTACCTTCACACACTTATAGAAATGAGTAAAAGATTACAAAGAATGAGATGAGTAAAGTATTTTGGGTTCAGTACACAGTTCAAGAAGTAATTTTAAAGTGATAAATAATGTCCATAGGGATAGAGTAAAACTTCTAGGAGTAGTTATAGAGGTTATTCAACTATATATGATAGCCTGGAATGCAAAAAAGTAGAATATATTCATTCTCAGTTTCACAATAAAAAATAGTCATGTAAAACAGAGCATGCAGTTTTCATAAGAGATATCTTGAATCTTAAAAAAACTCTACTTATATTTTAATTTAAACCTTGCTTCCACTTTAATGGTTGAGAGAATAATAAAATAATATGAAAAGATAGGCTCTTAATTCACATGTTTGTTTTTTCTATGAAAATGGAAAGGATAAAGGTAGTCATTGATTGATACTTTGGTTGTTATTTGAACCATACACATTCTTGGAAATAAATATATATTTAAATAAATATTTCCTCATTCAGTAACAAATATTTTGATAAAAAAAATGTTAGAGTGTAATTCTCTTGAAATAATTCTATAGAATAAATTCATTGATAATCCAATTAAATACTGTAAAATACTTAGCTTCACAGATCTTTAGCTTTGTAAGAGCTTTCTTAGTAAGATGTTTGGTCATATGAATTTTTATAAGAATTTAGAATTTTTTCACGAGACTTCAATACTTCATATGATAATTTGACTTAGAAAAAAATTATTCTTCTTCATATGATGATTTTGAATTTGAAAGATATCTTAAGTCTCATAATACTTTTCTATTTTGAAATAAATCCTTAGTCTCATATGATATTTTGTATCGTAAGATATTTTGACTTTGTAAAATATCTAGAAACACAAATCTGTAAGATAATCTGACTGGTCATAATATATTTTCTGCACACATTCAATATTTGATATTTATATGATATTCTGACTTATCTCATATGAATTTATTATCTTATAGGATATTTTACTTTAACACAAATCCGATACATGAAACTTAAGGTAATATAAATCATTCATCTAAATATAGTTAAGATAAATTAATCAGTAAAAAATGAGGATTTTCTTAGAATTAAAAATATGAAATATTTGGATATGTAGGAGCAAAATAAGCATGTCAAATAATCTACCCCATTTTGATGATAAAAAACCCATAAAAATTTAAACAACAAATTATATTATAGATCTTATCCCCTTTTTGATAAAATGTTGTGTTACTTAGATCATATTCCCCATTTTGTGATATCAAAAAGACCAAAAATAAGAATAGAGATAAATCACATTCAATATAACACAAAAAAAGTAAGACCATAAGAATATGGAGGAATGAAATGAATAAATATTGGGAATTGATTTGTATTAACATATTAAAATCACAATAGAACCAGACATCAGGAAAGAATAATAAACATTCAAAGACAAGATAAAATAAATAAAAGGACATTAAATTCGATAATAGAAAGATATCATCGATAATTCAAAAAAATGTATACAATAAGATACTTCATTCTTTAGGAATAGAGTGATATGTTGTAGGTTTGGGTTTAAGAGGTGGTTTCTTGAAAGAAACTAATAAGGAGGTACTTGAAAAAAGAGAAACAGTAATAGAAGGATCCTCAAAGTGAATCTCACAAACCAGGATCTCTAAACTAGAATCTCCTCTAATACCAAATATATCTCACCTAGATTTTTTCCCACACCATCCATGATTCCTTCAAATATTTATATTCCTTGGACTAGTCATACTTGAAATAAGTAGTGAAATAGAGTTTTGTAGAAGTGGTAAGAGGAGATAGTGTCTTAGATTTCTCAACATACTTCAGATGTTCATTATGATAGAGGGAGGATGGATTAAAGATAGCTATAATCTTCTTCTTGTCATTAATAATTTTTTTAGTAATTGAAAGACCAATAGTTTTCTTCTTTATGATTTGATAGAGTGAATCTATACACATATCTATCCTTTTTATAATGGTTTTTTTGAAATAAACTAGAATGAATGTATAACCATTCAATATATTTTTAATAATATTATAAGATATTACTTTTTCACCTATATTTCTTACAACAAAAGGTTCATTTTTCATCTTATTATCTTAGAAATATACAATAGTAACACCAGAAGTTTCAACTCCACATACTTTGACAATAACTGTAGCTCCCAAAAGATTCTCCCCCTCAACTCGAGTAGGGTTCATTTCATATTATTCTTCATTAATGGGATTTAAATTCCTGATTTAAAATCATAGAAACAACAAATATATTTTAAAATACTATCTCCAAAGGTATTAAATCCATGAAACTTGGACACCATTAATTCACTTAACTCTACTTATAATTTTTGAAATATATGAGTTATAATTCATCCAAAGGGGTAGATGTTATAGGACCTATTAATAGCATGATACATATATACTATTATGTATATTTATAGATTGAATTCATTTTATTTAAGCATTATATAGAGTATGTATATGTTAGAAAACAATACCTTTTCAAACTCACCTTTTCTCTAGGCTATTCTAGTTTGAATAAACTTCACCATAATTTTTCTCTTAGTATCCAAGTCTTTTACAAGATTATTTTCAATAAATAGATATACATACCGAGATAACATAATTTAATCTCATTTAAAATCATCCACATTAACCAAATATGTATTAAACTTGTAGAATCCTTAATTTGGAAACTGAAAAGATTCATCTAACTCAGTCGAAGAGATGTAGATGTTCTTTCCATTTACCCCTAAAACCACCAAATCTTTAGAATCACCAAAAATAAACTCATTATTTTCAGTTCTTATTTAAGATCTTATAAATTCTAGGTAAGTTTTAAGATAGAGTTTTGAAAATGGGGATTTTTAAATATAAGATTTTGTTCAGCATAATATTCCTCTATAAGAAAACCATATAGAAAAGAATATTTTACATTCATTTAAAATAATTTAAAATTCATATAACATGTATATGATAAAAGGCTTATAATAGATTTTAATCTATCTATAGGGGAAAAGGTTTCCTCATAATCTATTTCTTCCTCTTGATTATAACATTTGGAAAATAACCTATCCTTATTTCTAGTGACCACACCTTGATTATTCTCTTTGTTACCACATACCCATTTAGTACCAATTATAGGATAGTTAGAGGTTCTTTTAACTAATTCCTATTCTATGTTCCCTTTGAACTAGTTTAATTCTTCCTGAATGGATAATAGTAAAATATCATCATTTAAGGCTTCTTGTATAATACTAGTTTCTAGTAGGGATAGTAAAGAAACAAACTTAGTAAGGTTTCATACATTTCTTCAAGCCATAACTCCCTCTTATAAGTTTCCTATGATATTCCCTAAAGGATGGGTTTTCAAGGTTATAAGATTTCTAGAAAGAACATTTTCATGTTCTTCATATTTAGTTCTTTTAGGAATAGATTGTACTTGATATATTTCCATATTATCATCCATTTTTTCATTGAATAGATTTTAAAGTCTCTAGTTTTCCATAAAATCATTTAAGTTATCTATTTAGACCTATTTATGATCAAAGGTATCACCTTCATTAAATTTGACATGAGTGGATTATATAACTACCTTTAAATTCTTATTAAAAACTCTATAATCTTTGGAATTAGTAGAATATAATATAATTATTCCTTTATTAGACTTTGTATTGAACTTAATAGGACCATCATTGGTTTTCAAGATATACACTTTTAATCCAAAGACCTTAAGGTATCCAACCTTTTATTTCCTATTGTTCAAAACTCATAAGGTGTTTTTTTCAAGATAGGTAATTGATGACATAAAATTCTGTGCGAAAAACTTCACTCAAAAAGTGAGTGGGCATGCTATATTCATGCAAAATTGTCATAGAAATTTCTTATAAAGTCCTATTCCTTTTTCTTTCAATAAAACCATTCTATTGAGGTGTCATAGGGGCAGATAAAGTATGTTTAATACTATATTTTGAGAAAAATGAATTGAAATCATGAATATAAAATTCTCCCCCATGGTCACTTATCAAAGAAACAATTTTAGTATCTTTCTCATTTTTTACTTGCTTATAGAAAATTTTAAAAATAGCACAATCTTTACTCATAAGTATTAAGAAATAAACCCATATAAATATAGAACAACCATCAATTAAAACCTAAATAAAAGATTTATCTATGAGGATAGATATTATAGATAGACCAAATAGATCTATATAAATACTTTCTATGGATTTATAAATAGAAACATCATTACTTGGTTTGAAATATGATTTTTTTCTTACCTATTTGGGATGCGTTACATTGTTTTTTTCTAATTTAAGATGAATCAAATCAGAAATCAAAATTTTCATATATATTTTTCTTAAATAATAGACATTAAAATATGTAAGTCTTCTATTCCATACCCAAGATTCATTAATTTCAATATTCAAATAGTTTACATTTTGTTTACACAAGAAATGCAGGTCAAGTGTTTAAACATTTTCAGTTCTAGGTATTGTAAATTTAAAAAGGTTATTCTTGAAAACAAGACATGAATTGTTAGAAAAATCAATAGAAAACCCATCATCAAAAATTGAGAAATACTTATAAGGTTGTGTTTTAAGACTTAAATATAAATTAATTTATTGATGAGGAATGAATGTGGAACTATAACATACCCTACACTAATAATATTTCCTTTAGTATTTTCACTAAATGTTAAAAATCATATATCAATTTTATATAGTGAGTGAACATTAGAGAAATCAACACTCATATTTCTTAAGAAACCACTATACATAATCCATTTTTAATTGCAGTTCCTATGTTTTTATACCTATAAATACAAATTGAACAAGAAGGTTCATTGGTACCCAAATGATCTTGAGTCTATCAATTTTAGCAATAAAAATTTTGAGACCCAAATCTATCCAAATTTTCCTAAATTAAAATTTGATAAGTTTTATAAATGAATTCCTTATTTCTAACACATATATCAGGTTTTCATATAAAAAAATCATTATCATAATGGTCACTTGTACCAAAATGAATTAAAATAATGTTTAACATGTTTCTATTCTTAGAAATGGGTGAAAAATAATTATTATACATATTAGGATTTTCTATATTACTTTTTATTCCTTTTTTATACTTATTTAATTTATTATTACCAAGGATTTTATTGAAATATTTTTCCCCCTTAGTAAAGAAAATCAAAACATATTTTAGATCACTGACCTCAGCTATTAATTACTTTATCTTGTTTTCATGGAAAACAAAACTAGAAACAGCTTTTTCTAAATTAGATTTAAATTCTTAAATATGTTTAGTTACAACTTATTTTTTATTAACAATAATATAATATGATTTCTTAAGTGTATTTTTATTTTTCTTCAATGAATCATAGTGGAAATATATTATTAAAAAATACTCATTTAATTTTTTATAAGTTCAGTTTTTGATTTATGATTTGGATTTACAAGAATAATAATAAATAAGATATACCTCTTATGTTTGAACTATGAATCTCATATTATCCTTTTGATTTGATTGTTCAACATCTGAGTTGGATTTGGAGTCATCACTAGAGTCTTCAGAAGCACTAAATGTGGCCTTAATTTATTTATTTTCCATTTTCTTATAATTATATTACTTATGAAATTTCTTTTTTGATATCTCCTTCTCCTTCATCTGATGAGACTTTGGCTTGATATTCCAAAGTTTCTTATATTCATGGCATATTTATTCCTTTTAGTTTCCATCAAAATTCTTATACTTATTAAATTATTTCTTTAATAATCTTCAATTATTGTACAAATTTTTGAATTTTCTTACAAAATGAGAAAGTACTTCATCAAATTCTAAGATACTAGAGTTTACTTCATCAGATGATTTTTAAAATGATTTAAAATTTTCTTTCTTCACATCCTTGGAATTATAACATTTTAATGAAATATTATCATTTTGATCAGTTTTTGATCATAAGCCTATACCTACATCTCTACCTTATACATCATGAGATTACTAGTTAGGTATTTTATCTTTAGATTATTGATAGGTATTTATTGTCCCATGTAAACATAGATTTCAAGCCACTTTTATGGTAAAACTTTAAAAAAATTTAGAGCTCGATCAGGTTCAGGAACAATAGTTTCCAATGTATCAACATCATTCACTTTTCCCTAATCCTAACATTAATTTGAGTGATATTTTTACCCTTATTCATTCAGAAGGTATCAAATTTAAGATTAGAGATGTTGTAACTTAATACCCTTACATTGTTAGTTCCATCATAAGTTACTAAAATGGTAGTCCACATTTCATGATCCATGACACAATATGAAACTATATTAAACTCACCAGGACCTAGTACACATATAATAACATTCATGTATTTGGATTTGAGTTCATATTCATCTTTATCTATAGAATCCCAAGTATTTGGTTTAGTCTTAAGAATTCTATAAATATTTTCAACCTTTAGAAAAACTTTTAAACCCATATACATCAATCAGATAATAATTCAATATTTCTTGTAACCATAATTTTCTACATTTAAGTATAATACTATGATCATATACATTACTTATTTATAATTGGATATTGTATAAATAAGAGATATCTTTAGGATTCAATTGATAAAATTTGGGAACTTAAAAGTCACAAACTCTGATACTAATTGTTTGTCTAATAGGTGTTGTACAATGACTCAAGAGTGGGGTGACTCAAGTTCTTAAATTTTTACCAACTTAAAACCACACTCTTTAAAAACATAAAATAATATGTCCTTAACTCAAAAATAGATAAGTAGTGGAATATTAAAACAAAATAGAAGGAACTGAACATAATAGATTTATATTGTTTTGAGGCACAAATATTCCCTAGTCCACTCCACTAGTCACTCACTCAGTTAGCTTGGTGATTTTTGCTATGCAAGTCTTTTTTCAGGGACCTCAACAGTTGAGTTCAAAGGACTACAACTTGTTACAAAATTAATTAAGAGATTTTATAGGGATATAACATTTTAAAATACATATCTATTAACTTTTTATAATAATATAAATGAGTTAAATATTATAAATAATGGTATGTATAAAGTGTTGCAGGTTCAATACACAATTGCAAGTATTAAATGAAAAAACATAAAGAATATACAGAGAGATAGAGTAAAAATTCTAGGAGGATATACATAGGTTATTTAGTTTTAGATTATAGTATTGAATTAATAATAACAATAGATGTTAATTCTTATTTTCACAAAAAAAATAGTCATGTAAAACAGAGCACGCAGTTCGTGTGAGAGATATCTTAAATCTTAATAGAAGATCTACTTATATTTGAATTCAAACACTAATTCTACTTAAATAGTCAAAGGAATAATCAAATACTCTGAAAAGGAAGGATCTTAATTCATATTTTTCCTTCTCCAAAAATGGCAAGGACATAGGTATCCATTGAATTCTAATTCAGTTGTTCTTGGAACTATACACATTCTTGAAAATAAAAACAATATTTAAATCTCTATTTACTTATTTGGGAATACGGAGTTTGATAAAAAAAGGTTAAAGTAGACTTAAATTGAAATAATACAATGGTAATAAATTTCTCAATAGTATAATTAAATGTTGGAAAATATTTATCTTTATAGATCTTCATCTTTGTAAGACATTTTTAGCAAGTCATTTGCTTGTATGAATTTTTGTAAGAATTTAAACTTTTGCATGAGACTTTAATTTTTATGATAATTTGTCTTAAAATAAACTTATTCTTCTTTGTATGAAAATTTTGTTTTTGAAATATATCTTAAGTCCCATAATACTTTTATCTTTTGAAATAAATCCTTAGTGTCGTATTATATTTTTCATCTTAAGATAATTTAATTTTGTGAAATAACTGGAAATACCACTCCATTAGCTAATCTGACTGGTTGTAGGATATTTTTTGCACACGTATGATATTTGATCTTCATATGATATTATGACATAGCATATATTAATTTATTATCTCATAGGATAGTTTAATTTAACATATATCTAGTGCATAAGACTTTCTGACTACATAGGATGATTCCACTAGGAAGTTTCCTTATGTTGAATATTGCTCCATTCATCGTATGATAATTCTCTTATGAGAGACTCTCATAATGTATTTAATTTTTCATATTCTAAAATCTAATGTCTTCTCATATAATATTTTTAGTGTGTAGGATAATTTACTTTGAGATAAATCATCCAACTTGACAAAATATATAATATTTAATAGTTTCATAAAATATTTTCTTGAGGAAAAAATTATTCAAAACTATAACATGACATATTGAAATAAAATTATTCCAAAAATTAAGGAAATATAAATTATTTTCTTGAAATAAATTAATATAAATTCATCAGTAAAAAAATGATGTTTTTTTGAGCATCAATACATATGAAATATTGGGATACGTTGGAACAATATAAGTGTGTACAACATAATATATTTACATATGATGTTGTCTACTATTGTTATATTTTATTATGGCTGCCTATAACACTATTTTATTATATTTATGTAAATGAGTAGACATGTGCATGAATACACTAGTTTATTCATTGGTGTGTTGATATATAGTTGGTGGTTCTCTACTGAGTATGTATATGCTCACACCTTTCATAAACACCTCAGCGGACTTGAAACCTCACTTTTTACATTTTAGGTGCAATTAATTACATGGTAAACGAATTGATGTATATGTATTGACTGATCTTTTTCATCATAATATTTGATTGGTTCACTAACTGTTTGGATCTAGGAGTTCGTGTTTATTAGGAGATTATTCTCCGGAACATCACCTTTATTTTTCATTTATATATATTATGTGTACTTTCATATGTTCTTGATAATATTTTTACATTTGGTGTAGATTTTTATTCCGATTCCATTCATTTAAAAATGTCTATTTTTTAATATCATTACTTAGTTATGTTATCACATTTCATTTACTTATCTTGGAGATTTGCAACAAGTGGATATGTCATGAACCTACTCGGATACCCTGGTACACCAATACCTGATTCAGTCTTGACATAGTCCGAAGGGTGTTCCTGATCCCGATGGGTTAACTACTAGCACCTAACATCGCATTAGGAATATAAATAGAATAATTTTTCCACAAAATATCAAAAGATTAATGATATGAGTCAGTATGCCAATACTCTTCAAGGAGAAAGTACCAGAATCAAGCAGCTAAAACAATTCCTAAACAATACATCATTAAAGACACAAAAACTATCAAATAAAGGCTTAGAAAATCCATGTTATAGGTGGATCATATCTCCAATGTCCACCTAAATCACTATAGGTCCCACAAATCAAATACACCAGCCACCTCCATGTATCACTTTCCCTTTGCTTAGAACTAACATAAGATAATCTAAAAATGCCTAAAGGAAAAGGTAGGGTGCGAGAAAAAGAGAATAGTAGGATACCACTAAAGACTCTATAAGAAATTCCATGAAAATAAACAATTTATCTTTTTAATTTAAATTAAAAAAGGAATGATATGATATTTACATATTTTCAACAAAAATTTTTTCAAATAAAAAATATGGTAGATATATAAAAATAGGATTTAATAAATTTTTTCTATTAAACATTTATATAAAAATATTTGGCATGAATAAAACATTTCTGTAATCAATGTCATGTATAATAAATTCAAACAAAACAAATAAGCATTCTAATAAGCCTCGAGTTATGTTCGTTTTTAGCAATAAGATCATCAAACTTCTTAAACATTAGTATGGCTCAAGATTGGTGTGTACACTCAAATATACACCCCATTAGGTGACCCATTAGGGGAAATAAATCTACACCCCATTATGGGACCCCTTATGGGAAATAATGCTGAACTTTGTGTATTTAGTGTTTTCATCGTTAATATATTTCTAGGGTGTTAAAGTACTTGAATGATTTTCCTAATTACCCTATAACTACCTAGGCTCACATGTGATTCAAAAAATCAATCAATCAATCCTATTAAAATCAATCATTTAAAATAATTCATCATTCGCACTTCAATTGGCCAATTTCAGTTTCAAAATTCATTTTCATTTCAAAACCAAATTATAGGTTTTCATCAAATTAATGACCTTTCAAATCATTTTTAATTTTAATCCACTTTTCTGAAGAATCAACATAAAATAATTTCATCAAATATACTTTCAATTCAAGCCATCATTTTTTTCAAAAATTCTCCCAAAAATTTCAATTCCTTTGAAATTGGGGGTTTATCACAATTACATGTACTTTTTAAATCAATCATCAAATCATCTAAAATACTAGTTTTTTAAATAAATTAAAAACTCATTTCAAATCAATCAAGTAATATAGTGTTTCAATTGTAATGAAAAACTTTATGGAACCATCTACTTTTAATCATGTGATCAAGTCAACATCTATAATGGGAAAGACAATGAGAATAGAGGTGAAGGAGATCAAGAAAATAACATAGAATCAAGATCCATCAAAATTGAGATTATATCCATCAATAACATGATGATATACGACCCTTTAATAAGGAAAGAAGAGGATATTGGAAAAAACTACATGAAAAGAGATTCACTTACCGTAATATGATCAAATAATAGTTATTTGATCCACCAATAGAATGGGTTAGAGTAGTAAAAATTTATTCTTGAGAGCCTCCAAAGACCAAAGAATCCTATTAGGTTAAAGTGGGGGTGTTTAAGGTTTAAACCAAGGGTCCTAACATTTTTAATTAAAATTTTAGTGGAAATAAAAACTGCATGCATGATTTCCTGGTTGGGCCACATGGTTAGTAGTAACCCTACACCCTAACTGTGTACCCATACTGTATGTATGGATGGGGTGTATAGTTTCTCCACATGGTTAGTTTAACCGTGCACTAATCATGTAAACCTTTACTATCCAAGGGTACATAGTTTGGAGGGGTGGCCGTATAGTTTGGACAAATCGTGCACCACTTCCAATGGTTCAACATTAGCTAAATGGTTTCCTGGGCCAAACCACATGGTTTTAACTAACCACGCACCAACCGTGAGCTACCCCAAAAAGTTACAAAATTTTCCAAATATCACTTTAAATAACTAAGACAAGACCCAAACAAAGTACATTCAAAATAAGGGTCAAGAAGTACATGAAATAAGGTAACAATATCTTACAATCTCTCCATAATAAACACTTTATGTACCTATAAAGCATGTTAAGAAGATTCAACATAAAAAAAATGAGACCAATACTACCTCATAAGTTCCTCACACTCCCAAATATCACATGAATCATAACTATTATAACATAACATAAAGACTAAAGGTATCTCCTTCCCATGAAGAACCTTTGTCTCAGAATCAAAAATCCTAACTAAATGCATAGTCATAGATAAATATGGTTCAACATTAATATCCTCCATACTTGTGAAATTATAAGGGTCATAAATATACTTCCTAAGATAAATTACATGAAAAACATTGTGGATAAAAGTCAACTGTAGTGGAAAGGATAAATAGAAATCCACTTTCCCCACCTGCTCAACAATCTCAAAAGGACCAACAAACCTTAGCATAAAATTTTCCTGCTTCCCAAGTCATCAGTGACCCAACCAAAGTGAAACTATAAGAAAAACTAGTCACAAATTTAAAACTATAAAGGTCATAGATGATTATCATTATATGAATTATACCATCTTCATGTCGGAGCCATTCTCTAATGAATCAACTGAATCTTCATCGCTATCTCTTGGACCAAACTCAGCCCAACCAAGGGAGATCCACCAATATATGACTAAAACAACATATATTTACATGGATGTCCATAAATATCCTCAAAAGGATCCATTATGATAGATCATTTGTAACTATTATTATAGAAAAACTCAACCAATCCCAAATGGACAGCCCAAGCTCCACCAAAGTCAAGGACACAAGCACACAACATGTCCTCAAGAATATTTATAGCTCATTCCATCTAACCATCCATATGTAGATGAAATACTATGATGAAAAATACATGGGATCCCATTCCCTCCTATATTCCTCTCAAAAAACAAGAAGTAAAATGGATTTCCCTATTAGATACTATAGCAGAAGAAACTCCATACAAAAAAATATCTTTTACATAGGGATTTACCAAGTCCTCAAATCTGGTTATATCTTAAATGGGTATAAAGTGAGATGATTTGGTCATCCAATCGATCAAAAATCATATGAAATTATTCCCTTTATGGTTATGAGTAAATCCAACCACAAAGTCCATATAAATCTTATCCCACTTACAAGTTGACCTTAGAAGTGGATGAAACAAACCCAAAGGTCTTTGGTGCTCAACTTTAACAATAAGAAATAAAGTCAATGATGTCTAGTATCATACCTATCCACCAGAATAATTGCCAAATATAATAGAAAATATTTGTGGTACCAGGGTGTACTACCCATAGAGAATTATGGAAATCCCCCATCACGACCTTTCTCATATTCAAAGCTATAACATAACAGTTTTAGAAAGATAAGATGTCCTATAAAGAGAACGACCACTCAATAATGTTATCCCAAATATAAAGTGAGTCCCTAATGCAAAAAAATTAATCATCAAGCTACTACACTTGAATAATAATCTCAATAAGATTGGAGGTCAACTGAACAATAGATATGATAATCTCAATGTCATCCACTCAGACTCCCAAATTAAATTGAGAAAAGAGAGCCATAAAATTCCACTCTTTTGATGATTACTTCATAACCAGAATTTGATGTTTCCTACTTAATGAATCCGTGATGAAATTAACCTTACTATGGGTGTAGGAAATTTTGAAATCAAAGGAATGAAGGTACTCCACCTACTACCTATATTGTAGATTAATATACTTTTTAGATAATATATAAATCAAGATCTTATAGTCGAAATAGATGAAAAAAATAACTCTATAAAGGAAATAATATTAACTATTAAGGGAATACATCATGAATTTGAGTTCAATATCATAGGCCAGATAGTTATTCTTGTGTAGCCTAAGATTTCTGGAACCACAGGCTACCATGTGATCACCCTTCATAAGGATACAACCCAATCCTAAACTTGATTCATCACAAAAAATTACATAGCCCTTCCTAGTCTCTATAAGATTCAACACTGGTGAAAAATTTAAAATAAATTTCAACTCATCAAAATAAATTGAAATTTTACATCCCACATGGATTTCAATCCTTTCTAAGCGAGAGTTTTCATTGGAGAATCCATATTTGATAAATCCTTAAAGAACCTGTAGTAATACTCTGCCAAGCCCAAGAAGCTACGTATCTTGAAAATATTACACGGTTTCTACCATGTCATAAAAGATTTAACCTTATTAGGATCAACTAGAATACCAATTTATGAGACTACATGTCCCAAGAACTTCGCATCCCAAATCAATAAATTATTCCTCGAAAGATTTGTGTAAAGTTAGTGATTTCTAAAATTCTCAAGAACTGCTATCAAATGACACACATGATCCTTGTTGGTTTTATAGTAAACCAATATTTCATCCACAAAGACTACCACAAATGAGTCTACATACTCATTTAATATCATTTTATCCACACCATGAACACTATAGGGGCATTGGTTATATAAAAAGGCATAACAAGATACTCATAATGACCATACCTACTACTAAAGGAGGTCTTACAAATGTCATATTATTTAATTCTAAACTAGTGATAACTAGATCAAAGATAAATCTTTGAGAAACACTTCACCCCTTTCAAATGATCAACCAAACCATCAATTCATGAAAATGTATATTTATTATTTACCATGAATTGATTGAGTTTCCAGTAATCAACATATAGGTGAAGTACCCCATAATATTTCTTTACAAAGAGAATAGGATTCACCCAAGGTGACACACTCAGGTGTATAAAGACTTTATCTATAAGGTCATACAAATAAGTTTTCAACTCCTTTATTTAATTAGGTTTTATATGATAATAAGTAATAGACATTGGCTAATTACCATGCACTAAATCAATGGTGAACTTCACCTCTTTTACCGGTAGAAAGCCTGAAAAATCAGATGGAAACACATAGGGAAACTCGATGAAAACTAGAGGGAGATAAACACTCAAATATTCCAAATCCATGATAAAAAAAACTAATATTACCCTACTCATGGAAAATAAGGTCTGAATCTACTCGACCTTGGGTATGACAACCCATATTTTACTAAAATTTAATTACTGGTTTATTATATAAAGGCACACAAAATACAATCCCCAAAGATCATGAAGACTAGTGTATTTGGGAAATTAGGTACATATAATAACAACTTGTAATAGGAATAAAATTTCACTATTGAAAACTTCCTTAACATGCTCCTAAAATTACACCATTCTTCTAAAATTGCATGGGATAACTTGAGAACATACATAAGAAAGAGGTGATCTATAAAGACTAGTAAGGGAATAAACAAAGAATATAATAAGGTAAATAAGTACTTGTGATACAATATACATATCAAGGTAAAATAATATGGGTGATAATAATAATCTTGAAAAATGAGGCATGATACAACTCGATAGTAAAAAATGAAACATGGGAATGTGATAACAACATAAAACATAACATCATAAAAATAAGTCAAGGATAACTGTAAATATAACATAAAATATAATACTTAGGATAAAATCATGAAAAACATAAATGTAATCTATTTATATTAAAACATTACCTAATTCACTGGAGGGCTATATAATTTTGGGCCCTCCCTTCACTTTTATATCATGTACATGCATAAGTGTGCCACATAGATTATAAAACATAAGGATATATTTAATAACTTCTAATCACATGATTAAGGAGTGTGAGATACATAAATTAAATTTAAAAATAAATTAAGTATAGTTACATCTAGGTAAACACTCTTGAGTGGTAATAGGGATGATTTTTCACTACATGATTGTTTGGCATGAAAAATCATAAGATAATTTTAGCAGCATAATGACGATATGTAACAATTAATATAAGGGATTAATGAGAGTTAAAGGGGTTTATAATCACTTGTAAATAATATAGATATTACTAGGGGTATATAATAACAAAACTCCACCTGAAAAATTGTAAATTAAAGGTAATAATACATATAAGGTTCTTGAATAAAGAAGATAGGAAGAGGATCCCTTACCTTGAGATGACACTTCTAAAATATTAGGAGGAGATTCTTGAGATATTGGGGGAACCTTGGGAGGGATATAGTGAGTTAAGATAATAATAATTCCAGGATAAAATATTTTTTACTAAATAGGAAAGGGAGGATGGGTGGGTTTATATACTAAATGATAGGAGAATTCTTTATTAATTTCCAAATTTAGATTTTGGACTCTATATGATAAAGTAAACAAAACCACAAACCATACCATGTTTTTTCCCATAGTTTCTGACAAAGTGGAGTGTTTTTAACTATTTTATATTTTTTAGAGTTGATCTCATTAAAATTATACCCTTTTTTATGTGGAAGTGAGTCATGTTTACAAATAAGTGATTTTAAAACCTTAAAATATAATATAAGTTTTGGAGGATTAATTAAGGGTTTATAAAATTAATAAAATAACCTAAAAAACACATTATTTTAAAGGTTAAATATATATTTGGTATTTGATAACTTTTATGGAATATTTTACATCACTTTTGGGTCATTATATTGTCATAATACATATTGTATATTTATACCGTATTTAATTTTTACCCGAAAATTCAACTGTCTAAGAAAATTCTGAAAAAATCACCATTGGATAATTTTGATCTGATAATTTAAAAAATAATATTTATTTTATCAGAATAATTATCTAAATATGAGAATGTATACTTTTAAATAAAAAATCCCTATTTATTGAAAAATATTGGTTCTTTTGACAATAAAAAGTTTCTAACCCTTATAAAAATTATATTTGAATTCATAAAATTATATTATAATTTATATATAATAAGTATTATTTTATAATAATATTTTATTAAAATATCATTTATTTTAAAAATTATTTAATTCATTAAAAAGAGTGTCTTGATTGAAACTATATATTTCCCAAAAAATATATATATTTTTCATCATATCAAAATCAAATTTTTATCAAACTCATTATTCAATCATTTAAAAAGTAATTTTAAAATAGATAAATATAATTATTATTTGATAAATAAAAAATATAAAAATTTATAATGTTATATTTTAGATACATATTCCTTTATTACACCAATGAATTCATTAAGGTTAAGGTGTGCGATGGTGAGATTTTATTAGGGCGGTTCAATGTATATGGTTTGGGATGTGATCTCAATGAGGGTGAACTTATTCCATAAGTAGTATCATTTATAATTTAGTTATTGAATATCATCTTGGGCTTAGTCAAGGGTAAATACTAGTAATAATATCTTTCTCAAAAGCTCTGATAAATAGGATTCATAGGGTATGATCCTACTGGTTGAGACCGTCGCTTCCTTTGTCCATGTAAAATGTAACTTATCATGACCCTTAATATACTAATATTAATGGTCACTGTAAAATGACTATATTATCAATGGTTATAATTCTTAACAATATTTTAAATTTGATAGACCATGTAATGATCCAAAATAACCAAAGTAGTGCATGCATTTTCTATAACTAGATTACTTAATAAGGACTTTATTCATTCAAAAATTGAATTTCAATTATAAAAGTTTGGGTCATTACATTATTCCCCACTTCAAAAATTTCTCCCTTGAAATTTTCATTTCATGCACTAAAACAAATGAGGGTACTTTTGTTTTATCACCTATTCTGGTTCCCATCTTTCTTCCACAAAATTGTGGTTCCCCTATAACACATTGACCAGGTGAGTTTTCTTGTTTTGTAGAACTTTGTCTATATGATGTAAGATCTTCACCAGCTACTACTCATATTAAATATCATTATAAAATGGAACCAACTCTAGATTTAGTACACGTGAGGGGTCTGGTATGTAATTCCTCAAGAGGGATACATGAAACATATCATGTACTTGAGATAAGTTAGGTGGGAGTGCTAGTCAATAGGTCACTGCTCTGATGCAATCTAAGATGTAAAATGGGATGATGTATCTAGGAATAAGATTTACCTTCTTCATAAACCTCATGATTTTTCCATGATGATATATAGAGGAAATTTTTTTCTCCAAACTCAATCTATAGGTCTCATTGATGATTGTATACATATATTTTATATTTACTTTGTGAATATTTCATACGATGCTATCTGGTTTGATCCTTCTCTATCATCTCTTAGACAAGATCTGGTCCCATAAGTTTCCTCTCTCTAACATTATCCTAGCATGTTAGAGTCTAACACCTCTTCCCATACAGAGCCTCATAAGGTTCCATTTGAATTCTATAATGGAAAGTGTTGTTATATGAGAACTACACTAGGGGAAGTTTTTGGTCCCAAAATTATTGAAAATTCATTAAACATGATCTCATCATATCCTTTGGAGTTTGAATGGATATTTTAGACTAAACATCTATCTGAGGGTCATAAGAAACACTGAAACTTAGTTTTATATCCAATGATTATTGAGGGATTCTCCAAAACCTCTAGCTAAACCTTAGATCTTGAACAGATAAAATAGAGAGTTTAAATCCATGTCTCCTTACCACTTACTTTATGTATATCTTGGTGAGTTGGTAGAAAGATAAATACTCCTTTATATTTATGAAATAAACTGTCTTGATAAGGTGATCAACTAATACCCAGATGGAATTATTTCCTTTAGGTGTCCTATGAGTTCCTATGATGAAATCCATGTTTATGTTTTCCCATTTCTATACTAGTATGGGAAATGGTTTCATCATATCCTTATATTTCTATGGCTATGACTTGATTTTTTGGCATACCAAGTATAGAGATATAAACTCTACAATCTCCCACTTCATGTTATCATACCAGAATTTTTTCTTAAAATCTATATAAATCATAGTGATTCCTGGATGAATAAATAAGGATGATTTATGTGTATCATCTAATACTTCCCTATTAAGTTCTGGTTTTTATGGGACACATATTCTGGTTCTAATCCTTATAACTCCATCTTCAGCAATGTTGACCTCCATAATATTCGCTACCTTTTTTCTATCACCTCATCATCTTTCTGGGCCTCCTTGATCCTCTCAAGAATATATGTCTGATCATTTATTTTAGAATGGTAATATTAATATCCTTTTATGATTTCCATGTACATCCTTTTCATTTCCAAGAATATTGGATCCCTTGAAAGACTTTTCATGGATCAGGTTGCAGGATCCTTTCTATTCAGAGCATCCATCACTTTGTTTGCTTTACCAGGATGGAAATGGATTGAACAATAATAATCCTTGATCAACATTAACAACCTTTATTTATTCATATTAAGCTTCTTTTGTGAGAATATATACTTGAGGATTTTATGATCTGTATACATGTCACACTTTTCTTCATATAGGTAATGCCTCCATATCTTCAATGTGAAGATCAATACACTTAATTCTAGATCATGAGTTGAGTAGTTCTTCTCATTGATCTTTAATTGCTAGGAGGTATAATCTATCACTTTTTCATATTGTATGAATACACTACCCAACCCTTTTTGGATGCATCGTTCTAGATAAAAAATCCTCCCCCACTAGTGGGTAATGTGAGCATAGGTTCATGATTAGCCTCTACTTCATCTCTTTAAATCTTTCCTCACATTAATCATTCCATAAAAACTTTACTCTCTTATGAGTAATCTTGGTTAGTGGTCTTGAAATTCATGATATGTTTCTTACAAATCGATGATAGTACCCAGATAATGCTAGGAGACTATGGATTTATATCATAGATGTTCATATTTTACATATTTTAATTGCCTCAATTTTTGAAGGATACGTAGATATACCTTTCTTGGTCATAAAATTCCCTATAAAGTTACTTTGTCCAACAAAAACCCACATTTACTATACTTTTAATATAAAAATTACCTTTTAAAGGTATTTAACATAGTATTTAAATGCTCCTCATGTTCCTCCTTTCTTTTAGTGTAGATAAGAATATAATCTATAAATACTACCAAATATTTGTCAAGGTAATCTCTAATGGATATATTCATTAATTCCATGAATATTTCTAGAGCATTAGTGAGTCCAAATGGAATCACTATGAACTTGTAGTTCCTATACCTTGTATGAGAAGTAGTCTTAGGGATATCCACATTTTTACCTTTACTTGATAATATCCCAACCAAAGATCCACCTTAGAGAAATAATGGGTTCCACATAGCTGATCCAAAAATTCATAAATATATGTAAGAGAATACATATTCTTTATCATGATCTTTTTGAGCCCACAATAATCAATGAAGAGGCATATTTATCCATCCTTCTTAATGAAGAGGGATGATATACCCCATAATGAGGCATGTAGGACAATAAACCCTTTATCTATATTCTCCTTTAGATTCTTATTCAGATCCTTAAGTTCAACAATGACCATTTAATATAGATTCTTGGATATTATAAAATATTTGGGTATGAGATCTATTGAGAAATAAAACTATTATCTAGGATAAATACCAGAAAATTCTTTAGGAAACACATCAGTGAATTCCCTTACAATAGTAATGTCATCAAGAATGATCTTTTCTTTAGTATCAATCATTTTATCTAGATAGGCTTTCTTACAAGGAAATAATATCTATTCTTGAGATGATGGTAACAAAGAAGATTCGTCCTCCTCCTTACACTTATATAGAATTAGAGGGAGATTTGTGATATAGAGGGTGATTTTCTCCTCTCAGAAAATTATGTTGGCTCTATATAGGGAAAGCCAATCCATACCCATAATAACATCAAATTATACTAAGGGGGATAATTACAAGGTTTTATAGGGAATTTAGCCCAAAAATTTGTACATGAGATGATTTATATGATTGATATGAAATAATTGACCCATTCCTCATCTTTACTCATAACTCAACTTCTATGTTTTGAGGTGGTGTTTGAATAGTTCTACTAAACTTGCGTGATATGAAAGAATGTGAAGAGCCATGGATGATAAGCTATCCTTTAACTATTTTATTTTGATTCTAATTTTTTTACTTCAACCAAAATAGACTCAGGGATACGAATTTTAAAACTATTAAACACATAAAAGGGAAAATATGAAAATTAAAGGGATAAATCATAAATGACATATATTATCTAAACTATGAATTTCTAGGTTTCAATCTAAGTTATCCACAATCTATTTCCTAACATAAAATCTTGTTGTATTTTTGTTTCCTTAATAATGGTTTGTAATGAGATTATGGATTTAATAAAGAAAATCCCCAGGGAGTGTCAAACCAGGCATGCATCAAGGCCCATTATCATGCACTAGGCGATGATCGATTCCCTATCAATGAGCCCTTTTCTGGGTTATTATCCCTAAGAACCACTATTATGAGCCACATCCACTTGTATTATACATAAAGGGATGTATTTTATTAGAAAAAAATTAATCTATACTTTACCAAAATTTAGGGATGTTTTACTATGTTTAGTCTTATCCCTAAATATTTCACTAGATTTTTCTAATCCCAATCCCAAAAAAAACTAGACTTTCCTCTGATACCAACTATGAAAATCCATATTTTACTACACTTTAATTCATGGTTTATTACATAAAGGTACACATAATAAAATACCAAAATATCATGAAGTCAAGTGTATTAGGGAAATTACGTATATATAATTACAACTTGAAACAAAAATACAATTACATTATTGAAAATTTTCTTAACATGCTCCAAAAATTCCATCATTCTTCTAAAATTACACAGGATAACCTGGGGACATACATAGGAAAGGGGTGAGCTATGAAACCAATTTAGGGACTAAATAAATCATATAATAAGGTAAATAAGTAAATGTTATCTAATATAAATACCAATTTAACATAACAGGTATAGCGACCCGGCCTTTTCTTATATTACTATTACATCATTTCAAAGATAAACAACATAATAGTATTACACATAGAGGATCCAAAGGTTTAGTGTCTTGGGAAAACTAGAACCATATATAACAAATACAACATCAACCATAAACATCTATTTAATTTATTCTTCACTAGATTCTTAGTGGCACTTGTCCTCTCCTTAGTACATATAGCCACCTGAGGATATACATCAAAAGGGGTGAGCTAGAAGCCCAGTAAGAGTATATATAAGAACAATATAGCATGGGGTAAGCATAATCATAACATAGGTAAAAAATCATGAACATGAGAGGAGCATAAATAAAAGACTTGAAATGTGGCAATGTATAAAAATGAAACATCATGTCTTAGTGGTTAAATACCACACATAATTGTGAACCAAAATAGCATCTTGTTCACACATAATTTTACATTTACTCATGAGATTCATCACTTTACCCAATGCATTGTAGTGCTGTATAATTCTGGGCGCACCCGTCACATTTAAACATTCATATTACGCTATATAATTCTGGGCTCACCCGTCACATCATAACATTATCATTTATCATTCTTACAACAATGAACATATAACATAAATTAACATAATGAACCCATGAAAAGTAATGGATTTCATCTCATAATAACACATTTATAAGCTTTGGGTTCCCAAAATAAATAGGGAATAACATACATGTTACAAGAACCGTCCACCTTGAGTGAGAAGTAAAAGGGGTGTTCTTAAAAGAGTTCTTTTGGAAAACATTTTGATGGACATAAAAAAAAGTGACAAACATGTATATTCCATAAATATAATGATGAAAAAATGACTTTTAATAAGTAAACATATCAAAATGGAGTGAAAGAGGGAGAACCCGAAGGAAGAAAATTGGGTTCGAGATTTCCCCTTACCTTGTACTCGAATGCCTCATTCTCTTTAATGTCCTGTATAATGACATTATATTAATTAATTAGAAATTAAAGAACCTTTTATACATTAATAGGGTTCATTATGGTTTCATTATGTCATATTATGTTCCTTTGTATGACTTATAGAGTTTAAAAACATTGTTCGGGGATGCTCGTTTTTATGGTTTTCTTGAGTGGTTCACTTGTATTCTTAAATTGAAGTTTGGGTAGAACATGGGTAAACATCCAGAACTGATATTAAATTTTATTAATGATATTTCAGGAGTTTGGATGATCTTATAATGAATCAAATTATATCCATGTGTATGAATCATTAGATAAGAATTAAATGATGGTTATTTGGGTCAATTTGGGTGGTTTTTGGATCACAACAAACTTGTTTTAACTTATCACTTAGTAATATGTACATAGGTCATTTACAGAACTTTCAATAGAACTTAATACACATAAAATATTATGGTTCAACCATAAAAATGGTTTCATGACCAGATCTGAAGGTAGAAATGGAAGAAGAAAGTATGTCGTTCTTGAAGGTGATAAATTAACACCTCACGAACAACGTTCTCTTTAATAAAATAAAAGGAAGAGGGAATGGGGGTTAAATAATATAATATCCCATTAGAATCATAAAATTATAGTATGTGTATAATACTGGAGTTAAAATAAAATTTGGATGAAGATAGGTGGATAGAGATCAAGAAATGAACTTGAACTTGAAAGGAAATTAAAGGAGAAGAGGGAGGGAAATTACCTCTTGAATCCTCCTCTTGAGAACCTCCTTGAGGGACTAATATTGGTATTTTGATGAGACCAGAAGCTCTTGAACGTGGGGGAGGGGCTAGGAAATGTGTTTGGGTAGAGTTTAGAGAAGGCTTGGAGCTTGAGAGGTGTGAGGAAATGAGGGTGTGAAGGGTGGCTTTTATAGTGGAGGGGAGAGGGGTTTCCTTAATATAAAATTGATTAGTTTATTATTTCCCCACAAGACAAGGAATAGTGAGTCTTTAATGACCTAGAATAGTAATTTTATAATTTAACCCAGAACCAAGTGGGATTACATCAGCAGAACATCACACATGACCCTATAATTACCTTATTTAGCTTATTTTGTAAATTGCGGTATTTCACTATTCATCAATAATTCAAGTATCTCAGAAAAATCTCAAAAATTTACCCCAAATTTTTTTCGACGTGTAGAATCCAAAAATGAAGTCCATTTTTCAAAAATAATTTTCTAAATATTATTAATTTAATATTTAATTAAAATCATAATTTACTTAAAAAACAGTTTTAAGATTAAAACTGATTTTATAGTGCTTTCAAAAATTACATAGGGTCTTATAAAATTATCTAAAAACTATAAGAAATTGATTCAATAATTTATGAATACATTTTATGGAAATAAATATTCTTTTAAATTAATTAATTATTTCTAATTAATTATTTACGACTTACAAAATACCAAAACGTTTACTAAGGTCAAATTGTCACTTTCTAAGATGTCTAAATTTTATTTTATTATTCATAGGTAATGTTACTCTTATGTTGGATGATTTAATATTCATAAGGGTCATATTACTATTCATAAGGGTATGTTACTATTCATAAGGGCAGGTCACTATTCACCAAAAATTATTTTTGTTTCATTAGACTCCAAAAATCATCTTGAACACAACCATGTATGTCTGATTTTCAAAATTCCAAACACAGGGGTGGCAAAATTATGTTTAAAAGTCACTTATCACTTAGTAGTTAATTATTTTGTGTTTTCATGTTATTTCATGACATAAATATAAGAAGGGAATTTTCCATTGAAAAAATTTGGGTCGTTACATTCTTCCCCCCTTAAGAAATTTCGCCCCCAAAATTTTAATTTACACAAAAAGGTAAGGGTACTTATCCTTCATTGCCTCTTCGGGTTCCCAGGTTTATTCCTCAAACTTATGGTTCCTCCACAACACTTTGACAAGATGGGTTGTCTTGTTGCGTAGAACCTTATCTCTCCGATCCAGAATATTTACTGGATGCTCCTCATAGGAGAGATCATCTTCTAGCTGCACCACCTCTGAGTTTAGTACATGCGAGGGGTCTGGTATGTACTTCCTCAGTAGTGATTCATGGAACACATCATGAAATTGAGCCATATTCGGTGGAAGTTCAAGATGATAGGCCACGACTCCTATGTGGTCAAGGATCTCAAAGGGGTCAATATTCCTAGGCTTAGCTTCCCTTTCTTCCCGAATCGCATGAATCTCTTCCATGGAGATATTTGAAGGAAGACTTTATCTCCAAAGTCAAACTCCAAGTCCCTTTGATGGTTGTCAGCATAGCTCTTTTGCCGACTCTGAGCAGCTTTGATCTGTTTCTGGATGACTTGAACCTTCTCTGTCATCTCTTGAACAAGATCGGGCCCAAGTTGTTGTACCTCTCGAACCCCTCGAGGTTTGATTTTCATGATCACAATCACCCTCTTATGTTTCTAATATTGTGTTTTAAGTGTTTGTGATGATAGGCACAAGGTTGCCAAGAAGTTGGCCCAAGGATGGACAAGAAATGGACTACAATTCAGTCCACCGGTCAGCCGGTGGCTCTGTCACCGGCCAGCCGGTGGCACCCAGACCAAACAGTGGAAGCTACTGCCTTCCCACCGGTCGACCGGTGGCTCTGCCACCGGTCGACCTGTGGCACCCAGCTCAAATAGTATTTGCTACTGTCTTGCCACCGGCCAGCCGGTGGCTCCTCACCGGTCGACCGGTAGAGCCTGGATCAAGACTCTTCCTCTCTACCAAGGCACCGACCAGCCGGTGGAGATGTACCGGTCAACCGGTGGTGCCTGGAAAAGAAGACTCAGCCACTGTCAAGGCACCGGCCAGCCGGTGGCCCTGCACCGGCCAGCCGGTAGCACTGGTCAAACTAGCCGTTGGCTTTGACCAGTCAACTCCAAAAGCCTCCCAACGGCTCCGAGGCCTTTTCCAACGGCTCCAAAGCCCTCCAACGGATACTTGAAGGTTCCTAGCCTATAAATAAAGGCCTAGGAAGCCCCGGAACTCAATACAAGCCACCAGACACATTTTTACATCTTTGGCGAAGCTCCGACGGATTGTTCCAAGGGAACCCAAAGTGCTCCAACAACTTACACATCCAAGAGCACCTCCATAGAAGCTTGGAAGCGGCCCTCAAACATCATCAATCAATCAAAGGCGCCCAAGGCTTCTCCATTACGGGTTTTATTGTTTTATTTATTTTGAGCTTAAAATTGGGTTTGTGCCTACAAACCCCAACCCTTTTCTCTTCTCCCCTTCTTTTGGGTTTCACACCACCACTAAGGTGTGAAGAGGTTGTCAAGCCTTACCTTGTAAAAGGCTTGAGATCGGTGAGCTAGTCTTCACCCGTAAAAAGACTAGTGGGTTATTGCTTAACCATTAAAAGCATTGGGTTCTTGCTAAACCAATAAAAGCAAGCTGTAATAGGTCCTAGTGCTACCTCAAAGCCTAGTGGGTTTCTTGCTAAAACCATTGAAAAGCAAGCGGTAGGAATCTCTCAACGGTTGAGTTGGGAGCGGAGACGTAGGCCGGGTTTTGGCCGAACTCCGTTATCAATTTCTTGTGTGATTGCCTCTTTATTTCCGCTGCACTTTACTTTGAATTTTAATTGTTAATCAATTTTTTAAAAAGGCAATTCACCCCCCTCTTGCCATCATTCCTCGCTATTCTTCCGACCCAACAATTGGTATCAGAGGACGTATTTGAATAATTCCCTAACTGGTTTCAAATTAAAGATCCTTTTTGATGGCTTCTACCGCTTCAACCTCTTACGCCCCCGAAGGTTTTTCTTTGGATCGTGCTCCATTCTTTGATGGAGCCGATTATTATTTTTGGAAAACCCGCATGACTACATTTCTTAAAAGCATTAGTTATCCTATTTTTAAAATTGTCATGCATGGTTATTCACTTTCTACTCCCGATGAATCTAAATGGACCCCCGTAGACATTGCAAATTTTGAGCTTGATGGCAAAGCCATGAACGCTCTTCATTGTGGTCTTGACCGTAATGTTTTTGATTGTATTTCTTCTTGCACATCTTCTCATGATATTTGGAAGCTTTTAGAACTTACCCATGAAGGTACTAGCAAGGCTCCAAAGCAAGAACCCGCTCAAGAGCAAGAACTCGACGAAAAATTCAAACCCGCTTGCCCACTTCACAAGAAAAGGGCCAGGAAAAAGAAGGGAAAGAAGAAGGCTTCAAAGGCATCTTGGAGTGATAGCTCCTCCTTTTCCTCCTCTTCCTCTTCTAGTTCTTCTAATTCATTTAATCATCTTTCTTATGAAGAACTCCAACATGCTAGAGACCAACTTGAAAATGGTTTTCATGAACTTTCTTCAAAATTTGTCGCTTTAAAAAAGAATTTCAAAAAACTTTCCTCCGAAAAAGACCAACTTCTCAAAGAGAAGGAGGAACTGTCCCTCAAAATCCAAAATTTCCCAAATGTTGATTCCATGGAATCAACCATCAAGGATCTAAGAGAATCCCTAGCCAAGTTCACCCAAGGTGAACAAAATTTGAACAATCTCCTAGGTTCCCAACGAATTTCTAGGACCACTCAAGGACTTGGCTACACCAACCAAGCCTCCTCCTCTCATGCACCCACTGTTTTTGTAAGGGGGAGCTCCGAATTTAAATTTTGTAATTATTGTAAAAAACCCGGGCATCTCATTTATGAATGTAATTGTAAAAACGCCCGGTACGGCCAACCCAAATCGATTTTCTATTCCGATGAATTTTATAGGAGAAGACCCGCCATGAAACAAATTTGGATTGAAAAATCCCTTTTGGCAAGTCTCTCCGGGCCTAAATTTGTTTCGGTTTCAAAAACCACTCCCCAGTGATTCTTTGTTTTTATTTAGGGGGAGTTAGGATTTTTTTTAAGCCTTGTTGTGTATTCAAAGTTTTCATTTCAAACTCAACACTTGGCTTTGAAATTCAAATTTTCTTTTAAATTTTCTTTTTTAAATATCCAACAGTTGGTGTCGATTTTTCAAAACTCTCAATTTCAAAAATTTCATTTGGTTTCAAATTTCGAATTTCAATTGGTTTTTGATTCAAAACTTTCAATTCAAACTGTTATTCAATTTTTCATTTCAAAATTTCCAACAATTAGTATCATTTTCAATTGGTTTAAAATCTTGTTTTTCAAATTTTTCCCTCAATCAAGTTTTATGCCCCATTCTATTTTGATAATCACAAAGGGGGAGAATTTTCTTGATTGATTGGGGGAGAATGGGAGAATCCTTTTTCATCATGCTTTGCATTTCCTTTTAATTTCATTTTTACTTTAATTGTTTTGGTGATTGTGATCATCAAAATAGGGGGAGATTGTTGTACCTCTCGAACCCCTCGAGGTTTGATTTTCATGATCACAATCACCCTCTTATGTTTCTAATATTGTGTTTTAAGTGTTTGTGATGATAGGCACAAGGTTGCCAAGAAGTTGGCCCAAGGATGGACAAGAAATGGACTACAATTCAGTCCACCGGTCAGCCGGTGGCTCTGTCACCGGCCAGCCGGTGGCACCCAGACCAAACAGTGGAAGCTACTGCCTTCCCACCGGTCGACCGGTGGCTCTGCCACCGGTCGACCTGTGGCACCCAGCTCAAATAGTATTTGCTACTGTCTTGCCACCGGCCAGCCGGTGGCTCCTCACCGGTCGACCGGTAGAGCCTGGATCAAGACTCTTCCTCTCTACCAAGGCACCGACCAGCCGGTGGAGATGTACCGGTCAACCGGTGGTGCCTGGAAAAGAAGACTCAGCCACTGTCAAGGCACCGGCCAGCCGGTGGCCCTGCACCGGCCAGCCGGTAGCACTGGTCAAACTAGCCGTTGGCTTTGACCAGTCAACTCCAAAAGCCTCCCAACGGCTCCGAGGCCTTTTCCAACGGCTCCAAAGCCCTCCAACGGATACTTGAAGGTTCCTAGCCTATAAATAAAGGCCTAGGAAGCCCCGGAACTCAATACAAGCCACCAGACACATTTTTACATCTTTGGCGAAGCTCCGACGGATTGTTCCAAGGGAACCCAAAGTGCTCCAACAACTTACACATCCAAGAGCACCTCCATAGAAGCTTGGAAGCGGCCCTCAAACATCATCAATCAATCAAAGGCGCCCAAGGCTTCTCCATTACGGGTTTTATTGTTTTATTTATTTTGAGCTTAAAATTGGGTTTGTGCCTACAAACCCCAACCCTTTTCTCTTCTCCCCTTCTTTTGGGTTTCACACCACCACTAAGGTGTGAAGAGGTTGTCAAGCCTTACCTTGTAAAAGGCTTGAGATCGGTGAGCTAGTCTTCACCCGTAAAAAGACTAGTGGGTTATTGCTTAACCATTAAAAGCATTGGGTTCTTGCTAAACCAATAAAAGCAAGCTGTAATAGGTCCTAGTGCTACCTCAAAGCCTAGTGGGTTTCTTGCTAAAACCATTGAAAAGCAAGCGGTAGGAATCTCTCAACGGTTGAGTTGGGAGCGGAGACGTAGGCCGGGTTTTGGCCGAACTCCGTTATCAATTTCTTGTGTGATTGCCTCTTTATTTCCGCTGCACTTTACTTTGAATTTTAATTGTTAATAAATTTTTTAAAAAGGCAATTCACCCCCCTCTTGCCATACCGGTCAACCGGTGGTGCCTGGAAAAGAAGACTCAGCCACTGTCAAGGCACCGGCCAGCCGGTGGCCCTGCACCGGCCAGCCGGTAGCACTGGTCAAACTAGCCGTTGGCTTTGACCAGTCAACTCCAAAAGCCTCCCAACGGCTCCGAGGCCTTTTCCAACGGCTCCAAAGCCCTCCAACGGATACTTGAAGGTTCCTAGCCTATAAATAAAGGCCTAGGAAGCCCCGGAACTCAATACAAGCCACCAGACACATTTTTACATCTTTGGCGAAGCTCCGACGGATTGTTCCAAGGGAACCCAAAGTGCTCCAACAACTTACACATCCAAGAGCACCTCCATAGAAGCTTGGAAGCGGCCCTCAAACATCATCAATCAATCAAAGGCGCCCAAGGCTTCTCCATTACGGGTTTTATTGTTTTATTTATTTTGAGCTTAAAATTGGGTTTGTGCCTACAAACCCCAACCCTTTTCTCTTCTCCCCTTCTTTTGGGTTTCACACCACCACTAAGGTGTGAAGAGGTTGTCAAGCCTTACCTTGTAAAAGGCTTGAGATCGGTGAGCTAGTCTTCACCCGTAAAAAGACTAGTGGGTTATTGCTTAACCATTAAAAGCATTGGGTTCTTGCTAAACCAATAAAAGCAAGCTGTAATAGGTCCTAGTGCTACCTCAAAGCCTAGTGGGTTTCTTGCTAAAACCATTGAAAAGCAAGCGGTAGGAATCTCTCAACGGTTGAGTTGGGAGCGGAGACGTAGGCCGGGTTTTGGCCGAACTCCGTTATCAATTTCTTGTGTGATTGCCTCTTTATTTCCGCTGCACTTTACTTTGAATTTTAATTGTTAATCAATTTTTTAAAAAGGCAATTCACCCCCCTCTTGCCATCATTCCTCGCTATTCTTCCGACCCAACACAAGTAGCTTTCTTTCTCCAACTTCATCCCAACAGATTGGAGTTCTACATCGCTTCCCATAAAGATCTTCATACAGAGCCATCTGAATACTCGAGTGGAAGATATTGTTGTATGAGAACTCAACCAATGGGAGATGCTGATCCCAACCACCTTTGAATTCAAGAGAGAAGTCTCTTAGCATATCTTCAAGCGTCTGAATATTCATTTCAGAATGGCCATCGGTTTGGGGGTGATAGGTCGTGCTGAAATTTAATTCAGTACTCAAAGCATGTTGAAGGATCCTCTAGAATTTAGATGTGAACCTTGGATCACGGTCAGAGACAATTGAGAGTGGAACACCGTGCAGTCTCACCACTTCCTTCACATATATCTTTGCAAGTTGTTCAAGAGAGAGGTCTTCCCGAATAGCGATAAAATGGGAAGTCTTGGTGACTCGGTCAACCACAACCCATATCGCATTATTTCCCTTTTACATCTTTGGGAGACCCGTGAAAAAGTCCATAGTAACATTTTCCCATTTCCACATAGGTATAGGCAATGGCTGCATCATACCCTTGTACTTTTGTCGCTCACCTTTAACTTGCTGACATACCAAGCACCTTGATATATATTCCGCAATCTCCTTTTCATGTTATCCCACCAGAAGTGTTCTCAGAGATCACGATACATCTTGGTACTCCCAGGATGGATAGAGAAAGTTGAGCGATGTGCATTATCAAATAGCTCATTCTTTATCCCAGGTGATGAAGGCACACAAAGCCGCATTCCAAACCGAATCACACCATCATTGTCGATATGGAACTCTTGCAGCTTTCCTTCCCTTACTGCATTCACCCTCTTTTGTATCTCCACATCATCCCATTGTGCTTTCTTAATATTCTCCTGGATGGATGGTTGCACAATCATTTGGGCAAGGTAGGATGTATCCCCTACCCTTATGATTTCCAAATCCATCCTTTGCATATCCAAGAAGATAAGGTCTTTCTCAATCCGCAGTATGGAAAGAGTAGCAGGTTCTTTTCTACTTAGAGCATAAACTACCTTGTTCACTTTTCTAGGATGATGGTGAATAGAGAAATCATAATCCTTGATTAGCTCTATCCATCTACTTTGACGCATGTTGATCTCCTTTTGTGTGAATATATACTTTAGGCTCTTGTGGTCGGTGTATATGACACACTTCTCACCATAAAGGTAGTGCCGCCAGATTTTCAAGGCAAAAATCATGGCCGGCAGCTCTAGATCATGAGTCCGGTAGTTATTCTCATGGATCTTCAACTATCGTGAGGCGTAGGCTATCACATTATCATTTTCCATGAGTACACAACCAAAGCCTTTCTTTGAAGCATCACTATATATCACAAAACTTTCTCCACTTTTCGGTAGTGTGAGTATAGGTGCAGTGATCAAACTTCTCTTTAGATCCTTGAAGCTTCCCTCACATTATTCCATCCAGACATACTTTACCCCTTTCCTTGTTAACTTAGTTAGAGGTCTTGACAATCATGATAAGTTTCTCACAAAATGTCAGTAGTACCCAGCTAATCCAAGAAAACTACGGATTTCTATGACACTAGAGGGCTTGGGCCATTCCTCAATCGCCTTTGTCTTTGAAGGATCCACAGAAATTACCTCACTTGTAATCACATGTCCCAAGAACGTGACTTGATTCATCCAAAAGTCACACTTTCTGAACATGGAGTACAACTTCTCCTTTCTTAATGTCTCCAACATAAGTCTTATATGTTATTCATATTACTCCTTACTCTTGTATTAGATGAGAATATCATCGATAAACACTACCAAAAATTTGTCAAGGTAATGTCTAAAGACTCTATTCATCAAATCCATGAAGATTGCAGGGGAATTAGTAAGTCCAAAGGGCATCACCAAAAACTCATAGTGCCCATACCTTGTACGGAAAGCAGTATTCTGAATATCTTCCTTCTTCACCTTTACCTAATGATATCTAGAATGAAGATCCACCTTTGAGAAGTATTGAGATCCTCTTAACTGGTCGAACAAGTCATCAATTCTTGGGAGAGGATACTTTTTCTTTATGGTGATCTTGTTGAGTTCCTGATAATTGATACACAACCACATTGTTCCATCCTTCTTCTTCACAAAGAGCACTGGCGCACCCCAAGGTGATGCACTAGGGCGTATGGACCCTTTGTCCAGATACTCTTGCAGCTACTTCTTTAACTCCTCCAGTTTGATAGGATCCATCCTATAGGGGCACTTCAAGACAGGAATAGCTCTGGGTATGAGTTCAATTGAGAACTCTACCTCACGATCCGGGGGAATTTCAGGTAACTCTTTGGGAAATACATCGCTGTATTCCCTCACAATGGGAATTTCCTCATGGTTGGAATTTTCATTCGACTCAACCATTTGGGCGAGGTATGGTTCTTTATAGGTAATCAACACCAACACCATTGAAGGATTTTTCAAAGGATATTCATGATATTTTTTGCATTTGAAGAGGATCATGGGATGGTTCGGAATATGAAAAGATATTTCCTTTTCCTGACAGTTGATATGTTCTCTATATAACGAGAGCCAGTCCATTCCCATTATAGCGTCGAATTACACCAAGGGAAGTATTACGAGATTTTCTGGAAGAATCTTCCCCCATATTCCAACAGGAGAAGAGTAAAACACTTGGGTTGCAATGATTGCACCACTTGGTGTTTTTACAGATATCTCTACTTCAAGGTTTCAGGGCTTCGATTCTATAGTTCTAGAAAACTTGCAAGATATAAAGGAATGTGTAGAACCAGAATCAAATAATACTTTTTCCATTATTGAGTGAATAGGAAGTGTACCTTGTATGACTTCATTATCATGATCCACCTCCGTAATAGTGATGGCATATGCCTTCCTTTGTTCCTTTGGCTTTGGTGGTTGCTGACGCTGATTACCCCCGAGATATCGAGGTTTATTGCACTGGTTTGCATAGTGCCCTAGATCCTTACAGTTGTAACATTGAACCATGAGTGGTTCTCTCCTTTCATCGGCTACATTTTCCTTACTTTTCATGTCTTTTCAAAACTCTTGAGCATGGTGTCCTTATTTCCCACACTTAAAGAATTTCCCCATCCCTTTGAGGCAGTTCCCATTGTGCAACTTCCCACATTTTTGGCATGTGGGTCGTTGATTTTTTACCACCTTTATCATTAGATCCACCAGCTTGAAACTCCATCTTTCTTTTCTTATCACCATATCCATGGGACCATTATCCAAACTCCATATCCACTTTGAGATCACACCAAACAACTTCTTCATAACTCCCAAAGTCTCGAATTGCAAGAGCCTTTTGAAGATGTGGTTTTAATCCACTAAAGAATCTATCAATTTTGGTATCATTGTTGATAAAAAAACCCGAAGCATACCTTTCGAGCCTTGTGAAATTCACTTCATATGTTGCGGAAGATTCTCCTTCTTTTTTCTTGAGATCTATGAATTCTCTTTCCATCTTCATGCGAAGAGTTCGTGGGAAGTACTTATTAAGAAACATTATCTTAAAGTATTCACATTCCATCTCTTCAATTTCCTCCCTTGGCTTGGTGTTCTTAATCAAATCCCACCATTGATCAACTTCTCCATCTTGATGATAAACGTCTAGAACCACCTTCTCCATCTCAGAAAAGTGAAGAAAAAAAAAAGATCTTCTCCATGGAGTTGACCCACTGTTCCGCAACTAGTAGATCAGAAGACCCACTAAACATCAGTGGTCGCTGCCGCATAAAACATTCGATAGCCAGTTTCTCCCTCTTTGGTGAAGGATGACATTCCCCATTATTATGGTTATTGTTCATAACCTGAGATAATTGGGTAATCATCTCCATGAAGTTTTGAACTCCACCTCCCAAATCATTGGGGATGTCGTTCAGGCAATCGTTGCATTGGCCCTTGCATGATTTGTTGGCCTGATTTCTCCTGGTTCCCACCATTTTATAAAATAGAAAAGGTTAGACAAAAACATAAGTAAAAAAGTCATGAATAAATTATTCATTTAAAAAAATTTATACAAAAAACATAACATATGGTATCCCTATGTAAATATTCTTGTGTGCATTTTTGTACTTATTCTCATGCAAGAGGTTTTCTTTAGGGTTCACTAATCCTAATTCCCAAATTAACTAAACCTTTCCTTTGATACCAACTATAGCGACCTGACCTTTTCTTACATTACTATTACATCATTTCAAAGATAAAAAACATAATAGTATTACACATAGAGGATCCAAAGGTTTAGTGTCTTGGTCAAACTAGGACCACACATAACAAATACAACATATACCATAAACATTTATTTAATTTCTTCTTCACTAGCTTATTAGTGGAACTTGTCCTCTTCTTAGTACATGTAGCCACATGAGGATATACTTCGAAAGGGGTGAGCTAGAAGCCTAGTAAGAGGATAGATAAGAACAATATATCATGGTGTGATCATAATCATAACATTGGAAAAAGATCATGAACATGAGAGGAGCATAAATAAAAGACTTGAAATGTGGCAATGCATAAAAATGAAACATCATGTCTTAGTGGTTAACTACCACACATACCTATAAACCAAGATAGCATCTTGTTCATACATCATTTCACATTTATCATGAGATTAATCACTTTACCCAATGCATTGGAGTGCTGTATAATTCCGAGTGCACCGGTCACATTTAAACATTCATATTACGCTATATAATTCCGGGCGCACCCGTCACATCATAACATTATCATTTATCATGCTTTACACAATGAACACATAACATAAATTAACATAATGAACCCATGAAAAGTAATGGGTTTCATCTCATAATAAGACATTCATAAGCTTTGGGTTCCCAAAATAAAGAGGGAATAACATACATGTTACAAGAACCGTCCACCTTGAGTGAGAAGTAAAAGGGATGTTCTTAAAAGAAGAGTTCTTTTGGAAATTTTTTTGATGGAAATAAAAACCAGTAAAAAACATGTATATCCTAGAAATATAATGATGAAAAAATTAATTTTAAGAAGTAAACATATCAAAATTGAGTGAAAGAGGGAGAACCCGAAGGAAGAAAATTGGGTTCGAGATTTCCCCTTACCTTGTGCTCGAATGCCTCCTTCTCTTTAATGTCCTGTATAATGACATTATATTAATTAATTAGAAATTCCAGAACCTTTTATAAATTAATAGGGTTCATTATGGTTTCATTATGTCATATTATGTTCCTTTTGATGACTTATAGAGTTTAAAAACATTGTTAGAGGATGTTCTTTTTTATGGTTTTCTTGAGTGGTTCACTGGTATTCTTAAATTGAAGTTTGGGTAGAACATGGATAAACATCCAGAATTGATATTACATGTTATTAATTATATTTCAGGATTTTTTATGATCTTATAATGAATCAAATTATATCCATGTGGATGAATCATTAGATAAGAATTAAATGATGGTTATTTGGGTCAATTTGGGCGGTTTTTGGATCACAACGAACTTGTTTTAACTTATCACTTATTAATATGTACATAGGTTATTTCCAGAACTTTAAATAGAACTTAATACACATAAAATATTCTGGTTTAACCATAAAAATGGTTTCATGACCTTATATGAAGGTAGAAATGGAAGAAGAAAGTATGTCGTTATTGAATGTGATAAATTAACACCTCACGAACAACGTTTTCTTTAATAAAATAAAAGGAAGAGGGAAAGGGGGTTGGATGATATAATATCCCATTATAATAATACAATTAAATTATGTGTAAAATACTGGAGTTACAATACAATTTGGATGAAGATAGTTGGAGAGAGATCAAGAAATGAACTTGAACTTGAAAGGAAATTAAAGGAGAAGAGGGAGGGAAATTACCTCTTGAATCCTCCTCTTGAGAACCTCCTTGAGGGCCTAAGCTTGGTCTTTTGATGAGACCAGAAGCTCTTGGACATCGGGTAGGGGCTAGGGAAGGGGTTTGAGCAGAGTTTATAGAAGTCTTGGAGCTTGAGAGGTGTGAGGAAATGAGGGTGTGAAGGGTGGCTTTTATAGTGGAGGGGAGAGGGGTTTCCTTAATATAAAATTGATTAGTTTATTATTTCCCAACAAGACAAGGAATAGTGAGTCTTGAACGACCAAGAATAGTAATTTTATAATTTAATCCCGAACCAAGTGGGATTACATCAGCAGAACATCACACATGACCCTATAATTAGCTTATTTAGCTTATTTTGTAAATTACAGTATTTCACTATTCATAAAAAATTCAAGTATCTCAGAAAAATCCCAAAACATTTACCCCAACCATTTTTCGACGTGTAGAATCCAAAAATGAAGTCCATTTTTCAAAAATAATTTTCTAAATATTATTAATTTAATATTTAATTAAAATCATAATTTACTTAAAAAACAGTTTTTAAGATTAAAACTGATTTTATAGTGATTTCAAAAATTACGTAGGGTCTTATAAAATTATCTAAAAACTATAATAAATTGATTAAATAATTTATGAATAAATTTTAGAGAAATAAATATTCTTTTAAATTAATTAATTAATTCTAATTAATTATTTACGACTTACAAAATACCAAAACGTTTACTAAGGTCAAATTGTCACTTTCTAAGATGTCTAAATTTTATTTTATTATTCATATGTAATGTTACTCTTATGTTGGATGATTTACTATTCATAAGGGTCATATTACTATTCATAAGGGTATGTTACTATTCTAAGAGGAGGTCACTATTCACCAAAAATTATTTTTGTTTCATTAGACTCCAAAAATCATCTTGAACACAACCGTGTATGTCGGATTTTCAAAATTCCAAACATAGGGGTGAAAAAATTATGTTTAAAGGTCACTTATCACTTAGTAGTTCATTATTTTGTGTTTTCATGTTATTTTATGACATAAATATAAGAAGGGAATTTTCCATTGAAAAAATTTGGGTCGTTACAATAGGGTTTATAATCATAATATTGAATAATGAGGAATGATATAACACGATATCATAAACACAACATGGGAATGTGGTAACAACATAAAACATGGAATAATAAACATAATTCAAGGATAACTACCATGGAAACATAACATAGTGTGATTAAGATAACCTCTATAACACCATACATGGAAACTAATGAGATTAAAACATTACCCAATTCATTAGAGGGTTGTATAATTTTGGGTCCCCCATCACTTTCATATCATATACATGCATAAGTGTGCCACATAGAGAATGCAACATAAGTATGTATTTCATAAATTTTAATACAACGATTTAGGAGTGTGAGATAAATACATGGAAGTCCCCAAATAAATTAAGAATAGGTACATTTAGGTGAATAATACCTTTGAGTGTAAATGAGTATGGGTATTCAAAACACAATTGTTTGGCATGAAAAATCACAAGATAATTTTGATAGCATAACAACGGTATATAAAGATTAATAAAAGAGATTAATGGGTGTAAAAGGGGTATAAAATTATTTGTACATCATAAGGATAGTAATAGAGGTATATTAGAACATAACCCAACATTAAAAATTAGAAATTAAATAGAATAATACAAAGAAGGTTCTTGAATAAAGAGGAGAAGGATAAGATCCCTTACCTTGAGAGGATGCTTCTAAAATATTGGGAGGAGATTTTTGAGAGATTGGGGGAGCCTTGGGATGAATCTATAGAGGTAATGGTATAGAAATTTCATGATCTAAGATGATTTAGTTAAGAATAAATGGAGTTTCTGTGGGTTTATATAGAAAAATAGAGGATAATTCTTTATTAATTTTCAAATTTAGGGTTTGGAATCTATATAATAAAGTAATCAAAAATAAAAATCATACCATATTTTTTACCCATGATTTCTTCTAAAGTGGAGTGGTTTTAATTATTTAATTTGTTTTATAATTGATGTCATTAAAATTATACCATTGGTGACGTGGAAGTGAGTCCTATTTACAAAGAATTGATTTGAAAACCTTAAAATATAATATAGATTTTGGGGGATTCATTAAGGGTTTATAAAATTAATAAAATAACCTAAAAAACACATTATTTTAAAGGGTAAATATATATTTGGTCCATGATTCCTTTTATGGCATATATTACATCACTTTTGGGCCATTATCATGTCATAATACATACCATATATTTATATTGTATTTAATTTTTACCCAAAAATTTGACTATCTTATAAAATTATGAAAAAATTACTATTGGATAATTTCAACACACTGATTTAAAAAATAATATTTATTTTATAAAAATAATTCTAAAAATATGATAATTTTTACTTTGAAATAAAAAATCTATATTTATTGAAAAATACTATTTTTTTGACGAAAATAGTTTTATAAATATTATAAAAATTATATTTGAATTCATAAAATTATATTATAATTTATATTTAATAAATATTATTTAATAATAATATTTTATTAAAATATAATTTATTTAAAAAATTATTAAATTTATTAAAAACTATGTCTTGATTGAAACTATATATTTCCAAAAAATATAATTTGGGTTTCATCATATCAAAATCTATTTTTTATCAAACTAATTTTTAATCATTTAAAAAGTAATATTAAAAGGAATAAATATAATAATTGTTAATTAATAGAAAATATAAAAATTCATATTTTTAAGGGCTAGTTACATAGTCCTTTATTACAACAGGGAATTCCCTAAGGGTAAGTTGTGCGATGGTGAGATTTTCTTAGGGTGGATCAACGTACATAGTTTGGGTTGTGATCTCAATGAGAATGAACTTCTCCCATAAATAGTTTTATTCAGTCTTTAGTTGTTGAATCTCAACTTGGGATTATTCAATGGGAAAACCCAATGATGACTTCTCCCTCATATGATCTAATAAATTGGATTCATAGGGTACAATCCTACTAGTCAAGGCCATCACTTCCTTTGTCTATGTCAAATGGAATTTATAATAACCCTTAACAAACTAATCTTAATGGTCACTATAAAATGTCAATGTTATTAATGGTTATGATGATTAATAGTATTTTAAATTTGATAGACCATGTAATGATCCAAAATAACCAAATTAGTTAATGTGTTTTCTATACCTAGATTACTTGATAAGGTATTTATTCATTCAAAAAGGGAATTTCATTTATTAAAGTTATGGTAGTTACATCAGGTCCCATTCTCCCTGGAAAACATGGATCACCCCATCAGGAATAGTAAAAGAGACACACTGAAGATAACAGTTAATATGGGCCTTATTAACAGTTATCCAATCCATACCTAGAATGAAATCAAGAGGTTTCATGTTGAGAACCATAAAATTCTAGGTATGCTAAATCTCTGATAGAGAGAAAACACAAGAGGGTAACATAGAACCTAATATCTATTCATTCCAAGGGGTGTAGTAATATCCATTACATAAGACAAAATATCAGTAGGAATATTTAACATGTTCATGATACAAGTCAATATAAATGATTGAGATGCACCAATATCAAATAAATTAGTTACTAAAGATGAATCTATTGTGATGGTACCTCTCATAGTCTCTAGACTCAAATCATATTCCATTAGATAATCTTACACTATATAAAGAAGCTTCATTTTAGATTCCTATGGATAAAAACCCTTAGTTCTTGAAGAATATGACTGAACTACAGTTATTTTGGGAGTTTATGTGACTGTTCCACTACAAAGAGTAGAAAATATGTGAAAGAGCTTCTATAGTTGACCTAAGAGTCCATAAAAACTATAGATATTGGATGCTTCAGTGCAAAAACATCTTGAATTACCAACCTTTACACACTAAAATAAATTCACATGGTATCTTCCAAGAGCTGTAGAAGGTCTAGATAATGCACGTTATTGAGACCCACCATGATTTCTCTTTCCTTTAAAGTAACCAAAAAAACTACCACTATTTGAAAAAGGGACACCCATTAACCCTATCTTAACAACCAAGTGAATCTCAAACATCAACACCCTATCTAGTACGTTATCATAAGAAGTGATTTTATGCATGAAAACCTAAGATCCAATATTGAATCAAAGACCCATATCAAATCCTTGAGCCTTCATTTTCTCATTCATCACTAACTCAAGAGAAAACCAAACAAGCTCAAAAAAATAGTTCACATACCATGTCACAGTCCTATCACCCTGTTGGTGGATAAGAAACTCCATAGATTTCACTAATACCATAGATTATGGATAAAACAGATAAGTAAAAAGGGATATAAAGTATTTCCACTCCAAGCCTTCATGTTTCTTCACTATGACCATTAAATCCCAAAATCTCCTACTAAGACTCTCAAGATTAAAGGAATCACATTTCACCTTTATAATTTATAACATTTCTAAGAACTCAAAAAGTCACTCAATATTTTTCAGCCGATCCTCAGCCTCTTGATGATCATTAGAGCCTTGGAAAGCTGGTGGATTTATAGGATCAAAATATGAATATAGATGCTCAATTAAAATAGGGGGGGGGGGTGAATTTTAATTTTATTTTTTTTGTTTTTAACCTTAAGGAAAACTATGTTTAACAAAGTCAAACAATGTAAATTCACAAACCCTAAAATGTTATATAAGACAGACTTTCTAGGTTCTGAAAATATGGTTCCAAAAATGAAACTTAAGGAAAGTTTACAAGGAAAATATTCTACCTTAAAGCATATAGAATCTTACTTATGAGAGTACATAAAATAATAAGAAAGTATAAGAAGTTTATACTTTCTTACTTTATCAAAATACAACGGAAATAAAACTTGAAACAAAATAAGTAACAAGTATGAAATATTTTAACCCAAAGAGTAAGGTATCCAACAACCTTGGATAAAGGTCCCTTGATTTATACTTTTAAGAAAGTTTGTTTTTCCCACACTAGGGTAAGCACTTTATAGGAATATCATAATATGTCTTTCTATACCTGCAATCCCTCAAACTTTAAAGTAGTCAACACCTATGTCTTCCTATCCCCGAAAGCCCTCAAACTTTAAGGTAGTTGGCACCTCTGTCTTCCTATACTTGGAATCCCTCAGATGTACTCAGCAATAATTAGAGTCGCACGAATCAAGATGAACAAGATGTTTAGTACACACAAGGCATGGGAGTCTCTCTATCTAGAAATCACTTTAGCAGTATGTAATATCTAGATTGAAGCAACAATGTGAGCTTGTTCAAATAAGCTCATATTTATAGGCACAACTCTAATGGTCAGCTCTCTCCTCCAACGGTCATATTTTTTCTTGAATTTCAGAGGGACCTATACATGTGTCACTCAACCAATAGTTAGTAAGAAATATACTGCATGCCATTTTTTCATAACAATAACATGTGTCATGAAAATTAATTTGCTTAATCAAATCTATTTTTCAGATTATAAGGAAAAAAATAGAATTTGGAGTCTAACTAATTAAAAATTTAGAGTCTATATTACATGGACATTCAGATTCTGTTTTACAAAGAATTTGAAATATAAATTCTATAGATTCTAAAGTCAGAATTCTAATGAATTCAGAATCTGAATTCTAAGGAATTGAGAGTCTGAATTCTGAGGAATTCAGAGTCTGAATTCTAAGGAATTGAGAGTCTGAATTTTGAGGAATTCAAAGTCCGAATTTTAAGTAATTTGGAGTCTGAATTTGGATGAATTCGGAGTTCGAATTCCGAGAATCCAGAGTCTAAATTTCAGAGAATTTGAAGTCTAAATTTCAAAGAATTCAAAGTCTGAATTTCAGAGAATTCAAACTCTGAATTTCAGAGAATCCAGTGTCTGAATTTCAGAGAATTTGGAGTTTGAATTTCAAAGAATTCAGATTCTGAATTTTCGAGAATTCAGAGTCTGAATTTTAGAGAATTCGTAACCTAAAAACATAATACTCTATATCCAAATAATTATGATATTCTAAGGTTTTATATATGAATCTAAATTTTAGACTTAGTAATAAAATGAGTTTGATTTAGAGAGATTATAAAATGAAATAATGAAAATAGAGGTAAGGATAAAAATTTACTTAAAGAAGGAAAATTTTTCTTATGAAAATAATACTATGGGAAAAATAGTTTGACTTAAGATAAAGTGTTTGTGATTTTAAAAACATAGAGTAATGTAAAATTCATAAGGAAACATTATTGACTCAACAATCTCCCCTTTTTTAGAAAACACAAACATCCTTACGAAAAAGAATATAAGGACTAAATTTTTTTCTTTATGATCTTAAAAGAAAAACTTATCTCCATTTACTTATAAATTATAGTTAATAAGACTAACTCCCCCTTAGGTTTTGAAATCCACAAGGATTGTATTCTTGACTTACTTAAAGAGATTTTGCTTTTTCTTGCATAAGTAAATCTTCGATAAGTAAAGTATCCCTTAGATAGACTCCCCTTTACTTAGGGAATTCTATCCTTTACTTAGTATTCTTTTTTATAATTCCTTTATTCCCATTTGTGATTTTCCAAAAGTAATAGTTATAATGGAAAACAAATATGGTACCTGAAATATTAGATCTATATACAACAAAACAAATGAAGCACAAAATGAGTTTTTCATTAAGGTTGAAAAAAAATTGATACAAGGAAAATACCACAAAAGATTGGATTTGAAAAAAAACCATACTTATTTCTCCTTCTACATGAAATTCTTAACTATGGTATTTAGCTTCTTAATCTCCTTATGATCTTCTTCAAAGCACTTGAACAACTATTTATGATCCTCATTTTTCTTCTCCAAAGATTTTATCTTTTCATCCGGAGACTTTAGGATTTCTGCCTAAGACTTAAAAAAGCTATTCTTGCTTACTAAACTTATCTTAGAACTTGATTAGGAGATCTCTTTACCTCTTTAAATTCATAGCAACTAAGTTGAGCTTCCCATTCAGATATTTTACTTCTTTATTCCAAGATGCTTGATCTAGATTCAGATTTTCTAAAAAACTTTTCATAAGATCCTTCATCCTCACACCATCTCTATCAAATGATTCTTTCACAGAGTCTTGAAATTCATCAAGAATTAACAGATCTTCAATATTATTCTTGGACCACTTAGTGATTTTCTTACAAGACCTTCTGTGAGAATCATACTCAATATAGAAAGTTTTGAAATCAGCCTCAATCTTAATGAATTTTTCTGTAAGCATACTAATAGAATTTGATTTCTGATCGAATGAATACTGAAGCATTTGACACCTTGAGTCAATACTCGGAATGAAAGTAATAATGTAAACTAATTTCTTCAAAGATTGAACCACCATTTCATGACCCAAAGAGGATGATTCTAAACCAGATTCCTTTTTTGTTGAGGATTACTTCTCTATCTCAATAGAATTTCTTTGTAAAGAACTACCAACAACTTTATTAGCTACCATAGCTTTCTAAGGTGTATCAACTATCACCTTATTTCCTTTATCAGCTTTAGAAATGGTCTCTGTAGATTTTGGGGATTCATGTTCACTATCTGTTACTTGTATGATTATATATTTATCAACCTTTTCCTTCTTAGAATCTACCTTAAGATCATATGGTTGAATAAAGTCATGATTGCTGCTCTTATCATCAGACGGTTTATTAACCTCTTCCTAATCTTTATCCTCTTTTACTTGTGAAATAATTTTGGTTGATTCAGCCTGAGAAGTCTGGATCAAATTTTTTTTCTGAAATAATTTCCTTCTCATGATATTCTTCAACTTTCCTTATTATATCATCAGTGTCATCACTTCCTCTTCTTCTTCTTCCACTTCTTCTTCCTGAATAATTTCTTCTTCATGTTCCAAAATTACTATCTTCTTTCACAGAGTCTCTAATGGTACTAGTTCTTTGAGAAATGATTTCAATACCTAAATTTTCTTAGAAGCTTTCTCAGCAGCCTTGAGAAGAGATTGAATAATCTGAGCTTCAAACATTTTCTTCTTTTGCTTCTTCTCTTTTTCTTGTTTTTCATACTCCTTAGCGGCCTTAATCTTCAAAGATTTTACCTCAGCAAGATCCAGGCCAAAGCTAGGATCTCCTTCCTTCTTCTTATTCTTCTTATCTTCCCTCCACTTTTCAATGAATTCATCAGGATATGTTTTTTGATTTTTATACTTAGGGGGTGCTGATTGAGTTTTCTGAATTGAAGGAGTTTTTCCTTTGACTTCCAATTCCTTCTGATTTCTCTTCTTCTGACCCTTCTTAGAAGTCTCATCTACTTCCATCTTATTGTCTAAGGATTCTATTTCACTTTCAGATAAGTCATAAAATTCTTTGGATTTGCTATTAAATCCAACCTTCATCCTCCTCAAAGTATCATCACTGAGAAACATGACATTGAAATATCTGGGCATTGAACTAAAAGGGATTTTGAATGATTCTAAGCATAAGACAATGATCTTGGATAGGATTTCCAGATACATAATGATTTGTGATTTGGGGTTCCATTTTTTATATTTGTGATCATCAAGAAGATATAATCTACTAAATTTATCATCCTCAAGTTCACCAGGAATTCCAGAGTGAAGATATCAATCTTCTTCAAGTTATCCTTATCCCCTTTTCTCGGAATTTGGAAACCCTGAAACCATAATTCCGGTAGCCTGAATTTTATTGAGAGATGATTTATCTTTGGTGTTTTAACTCCTTTGAGTCTGATACATTCTAATAACTTCTCCTTCTCAAAACTACCTAATTCATCTGGTTGTTTGTGGGTGCAGAAAATGGATTCTTCTTCATATGGAATTCCAATGATACTAGCTACCTTATTGAAAGAAAGAGAATAGGTTTTCCCATAACTTTTGAATGAGAATTTATCTCTCCCACCTTCATTGAAAAAACTTACAGACTCATAGAACTCAATAATTAGCTCTGGATAAACTAAATCTTGTCCTTTTGGTTTTTCTACATAAAGACTTTCCCATCCATTCAAATTGATATTTTTCATAATGATAGAATCATACTTAGAAAAGAACTTTGGATCTATTAACCTTTTTCTATAGATTTTCCATTTTAAAATTTCCTTAACTGAAGACATTTTCTTCTGATAAGACTCTTCCAAAGACATCTAGAGTTAAGAAAACTAGAAATGCAGAATAAACCTTATGAAGAGAAGGAGAGCTTCGATACACAAAGGATTGAAAACTGATGTGGGATGAAGAATAGGGGGCCTTTATATAGGCGACGAAGTGACAGTTCATATTCCCATATTAATCAAACGGTTGAACAAAGCTTGATATGATCTGACGGTTGAGATGAAATCTGAAAAAGGATTTGGTAGGTTTTGATATTTTAATGTTTTTAAGATAAAAATTCAGATTTAAGAAAAGTGAATTTGAAAAATTTACTTAAAACAAGATGAAAATACCAACAAGTAAAAAAAATTACGAAAATTTAAGTAAAGAAAAATACCTTTTGGATTGCTAGGAAAATTTTCAGTAATGAGAAAAATTCTTCTTGAAGAACTTTTAGATTCAGGAAAAATTTTGATTATGAAAAAATCTTGATAACAAAAAATTTGATTAAGAAAAATTTGATTACGAAAAAATTTTATTATGAAAAATTTTGATTATGAAAAAATTTTGATTATGGAAAAATTTGATTACGAAAAATTTTGATTATGAAAAATTTTGAATATGAAAAATTTTGATTACGAAAAATTTTGATTACTAAAAAAATTTTGATTACAAAAAAATTTTATTATTAGAAATTTTGATTACTAAAAAAAAATTTGATTATAAAAAAATTTGATTGCGAAAAATTTTGATTATGAAAAAAATTTTGGTTGCAAAAAATTTTTATTACTAAAATTTTTTATTACAAAACATTTTGATTACTAAAAAAAATTTTGATTACAAAAAAATTTGATTACAAAAAATTTTTATTATGAAAAAATTTGATTACGAAATAAATTTTGATTACAAAAAATTTTGATTACTAAAAAATTTTATTATCGAATAAAATGTACTCCCCCTATGGAAAAGAGTTTATTAATGTAAGAATATAGGTTTCAACAAAAAGTTAATTTGGAAGATTACCTTACGGTGATCATTCATAACTTTTGTTTATTGTATTCAAATATATTGGAGGGTAAAGATTTTATAAAAATATTAGCAAGTTGATATTACGTTCCAATAAACTGAAGAATGATATCTCTTTTAAGTGTGTGATCCCTAAGAAAGTGATGTTTAATATATTTATGTTTTGCACGAGAGTGATATGCAGGGTTTTTACTTAGGGAAATAGAACCAGTATTATCAAACAATATCCGTGTTTTGGTAAAACTCATACCATATTCTGTGAGTGTGTGTTGCATCCACAACACTTAGTCACAAAAACTTACAGCTGCTACATATTCAACTTCAATAGTGGAAAGTTCTATTGAGTGTTGCTTTTTGAATGACCAAGAAACTAATGAATCTCTTAAGAAATGACAAGTTATGGATGTACTTTTCCTATCCATTCTACATCCACCAAAATATGTATCCAAAAAACTTTTTAAAACAAAATCATTTTCAGAGGTATAAAAAATTCCTAAATCCATGGTTCACTTTAAATAACGAAAAATTATTTTCACAGATTTTAAATGAGATTCCTTTGGATTAGATTAATTTCTGGCACATAAGCATACTAAAAACATTAAGTCTGGATGACTAGCTATCAAGTATAATAAAATTCCTATCACACCTCTAAATGATGTTTGATCTACTGGTTTCCTAGCTTCATCAAGATCAAGAGAATTTGAGGTACCGATTGGAGTGATTATACTTTTAGTGTTTCCAAATCCATAATTTTTAAGAAGATATTTAATATAATTATGTTGGGATAAATAAGTTCCTTTTATTTTTTAAGAAATTTTAAAACCTAGGAAAAATGTTAACTCACCCATCATACTCATTTCAAACTCAAGATTTAATTATATTTTCAAATGAATCAGTTAAATATTGCTAAGTTGAACCAAATATAATGTCATAAACATAAATTTGAGAAACCAAAACATTTTTATTATTTTTATTTATAAAAAGGGTTGGCTCAGTAGTTCCCTTAACATAATTGTTTTGAAACAAAAATCTTGTAAGTCTATTATACCAGGATCTAGGGGCTTGTTTAAGTCCATATAAAGCTTTGGTAAGTTTAAAAACATGTTTACGATGTTTTGTGTCTTCAAAACCAAGATGTTTTTCAACATAAACTTCCTCTTGAACTTATCCATTAAGGAAAACACATTTTACATCCATTTGAAAAAGTTTGAAATTAAAGAATTTTTCAAAGGCAAGTAGAATACGAATAGATTCAAATCTAGATACTAGAGCATAGGTTTCTTCATATTCTATTATTTATTGTTGATTATATTCTTTAGAAACTAATCTAGGTATATTTATTACTATGATTCCATTCTCATCACACTTATTTTTGAAGACCCATTTTACTCAAATTACAAAAGTTTCCTTAGGTATTTTAACTAAGGTCCAAACTTTATTCCTTTTGAATTAATTTAGATCATTTTCATGGATTTAATCTAATAATCATCACCTAAAGATTCATCAATACTTTTTAGTTCTAATTGGGAAATGAATACTAGATGTTCTACTTTATTTCTTAAGGAACCTTTAGTCTTTACAGGTTGATTTACATTACCAATGATACTATCACTGGGATGATTCTTAAGAAATAACTGATTTGGGTTTTGTAAAGCCTGTTCATCAACATATGGTAGAAAATATTCTGGGATAAATTCTTTAGAAATATTTTCTTGAACATTTTATTATTATAAGTATATTATATCATTTGTTGAAAATTAGTTTTTGAAAACACATATGAATATGTAGGTTGGGATTGTTTAAAAAACAAAAGGAGTAGTTTCATCAATTATAACATGCACTATTTATTCAATAGTACAAGTGTTTTTATTAAAAATTCTATAAGCCTTAGAAGTTGTGGAGTTGCCTAGGAAAATTCCTTCATCATATTTGGGTGAAAACTTATGTAATTTATCTTTAGTATTCAGGATGAATACTTTGAAACCAAATAATTTAAGGTAAGAAAGTCTATGTTTTCTACCATTCCACAATTTATAAGGAGTTTTGTTAAGAAAAGGTCTGATTAAAACTTGATTTATAGTATAACAAGCAATACTAACAGCTTCAGCCCAAAAGTGATTAGCAATAGAATATTTACTCAACATAGTTATAGTTATCTCTTAATGAATTTGATTTCTTCTTTCAACAACACTATTCTGTTGAGTATTTCTTGGAGATGAGAAGTTATGAATAATTCCTTTATTACTAAAAAAAGTTTCAAAATCTGAATTTTGAAATTCTCCTCCATGATCACTATGAATAGTTATCTAAGGAAGGATTTTCTCATTTTTAAATTGGGTTCTAAAAGTTTTAAAATAATAAAAATCTTCTAATTTCTTTTCTATAAAATAGAACCATATAAATATAGTGTAATCATCAACTAAAAAAAATACATAATATTTGCCTCCAAGACTTCCAGTTTTTATTGGATGGAAAAGATCCATATGCACTAACTTTAATGAATCAGAATTTGAGACTTTACCAATTGATTTAAAACTTGATTTATGTTTCTCGAAATATTGAAAAGGATCACAAACTTTTGAAGAATGAAATCTAAGATCCATTAAATCCTTAACGAGTCTTTTCTTTGAGAGTTTACATAGATTACTAAGGTTACAGTTTCCTAAACTTCTTTTCCATAACCAAGATTGATCTTCCATTGCACTAAGGCAAGGTAGATCTTGACTCCTAATATCTTCTAAGTTTAGTGTGTATACATTATCTTGACTATGAGAAGAAGGAATAAACTCTTCCTTGGAATTATGTACTAAGTATTTATCATTCCTAAAATTCACAAGGAAACCTTCTTCACATAATTGACTTATGATAATGAGGTTGTTTTTAAGACCCTTAACAAATAAAACATTTGAAATCAATGTTTTTCCAAGAAGAACAATGTCACCTATACCAACAATTTCTCATTAAGCATTATCTTAGAAAGTTACTTTTTATCCTTTCGTCTTGATAATATTTTTAAAGAAGTTTTTGTTACCAATTATATGCTAGGAACATCCACTATCCATGTACCATGTATTGCTGTTGGTAATTCCTTTATTTTCCTAAAAATAAAAGAGTTATAATTTCATAATCCAAAATTTATTGGATCCGGAAATTTCAGAAAGTAGAATTTTAGGAATCCACATTTTCTTGGAAAAATAAGCTTTATGAAAAACTAAAGATTTGGTTTTGTTTAAAGAAAAAATTTTCTCCCAATGCCCACCACATTGGAATTTCTTAAAAAATAGAGCACTTTGGGGAAAAAAATAGTTATTACTAAAAATTGGTTTGAATAGGTATAACCAAATCCAGAACGATTCCTTAAAGGAAAAATTTAAGAATACATTTTGTCAAAATTTTCCTTTATAGAGGTAAAGTTTGACATAAATTTCCTTAAGGAAAATATTTATAACTCTAGTTTAATAACCAAATTTTTATCTTCAAAAATATTAATTTTAGAACTACTGTTAGCCTCTAAAATATTTTTCTTAGAAATTAAATTTTCAAGATCCTTAAAAAGTTTATCCTTCTCAAAATTAAATTTCTTAAGTTTTTTTAAAACACTTTAAAAATAAAAAATTTTCGAATCAATATCCTTAGAAATATCTAATACTTCATTAGTTAAAATAGATTTTCTAGAATTTTCTTTCACTAACTTTTATTTTATTTTACAATTTTCATTTTCAAGGAGTTTAGAAAATCTGGAAACTTCTTCATAAAAAGGTAAAGTATTATTTTATGATGAAGAATATTCATCATCTGAAGATTCATAATATTTATCATTATTATAATTTTTCATTCAAAGATACATTAGTAATAGATTTGGAATTGTGCACCGTGTCCATTAGACAATGATTTTTAATTGGTAGTTTGGCTAGTAGACCAAGATTATTCTGGATAGAAGATTCATAATTTGAAGATTCATCAGATGAGTCACCACCACTAGCACTCCAAGTATCATTGGCCTTTAAGACTTTCTTAGCCTTAGTATTGTAATACTTCTTCCTGTTTCTCTTAGAATGCTTTTCTTTCCTGTATTTTTTTTGAGCATGGGACAATTTGGCCTGATATGCACAACTCTTTTTCATTCATAGTAAGGGACTTCTAAGTCTTTCTTGTATTTTCTTTATTTCTTATTATATCTATACTGAAAATATTTTGTTCCCACTATCTTGTTCATCCTTCAATCAAGATTAGCTAGCTCATTTTTAGAATGTTCACTTTCACTAGATTCATATAGAATAATAACTTTATTATACTTGGATATTATAACCCTTTCAGGAGTATTGGATTTAGTAGTAGTAAAGGATACACTTCCATTTACATTCTTCTTCTTATTCATATTAGTATCTCTTTTCATTCTTATCTCTTGTTGAAGAAAAGTTCCAAAAATCTCATCAAGTGTAATTTTAGATACTTTCCTATTCTCATAAACAGCTTTCCTTTTTTTATTCCCACTCATTTGGAATGATATCAATTATCTTTTCCACAAGAGATTCATCATCAATACATTTATCTCCCATATATTGTAGATTATTGACAATGGTCATAAATCTTTGTTGTACTTTTCAAACAGGTTCTCCATAAGGAAATAGAAATCCATGATATTCTGCTCTCAGAATAGATCTTCTAGTCTCTATTACTTTTGAAGTCCCAAAATGATTAGCCTCAATTTTCTTCTATATTTAGTTATCAACTTCACAAGAAGAAACTTGACTATATATATTCCTGGTCATAGAACACGAAAAAGTATTACGTACCTTGTAATTTAGTTGATATTTTGACTTTTCTTGGTTGGTGAAGGTTTTGACTTCCTTGTCAGGAATTTTGTATACTCCAATAAGCATAACAAAATTGTCTACTCTAGTATTAATAAAAAAAGACTTCATTAAATCTATCCAATACTCATAATCATTATCATAAAAAATATATGGTTTAGTAGGATTTAGATTCTCAATAGAACCAATATTCATTCCTTCCATTCTATAAGAAAATATATTTCCAAAAAACTTGTTAATAGAAAAATTTTGTAAACAAATATAAAAATATCTAAGTAAAAATTAAGTAAGAAAAGTTAAGAAATAAAATTTAGAATAGGGACAAATTGAGCAGGAAAAATTATATGTGAGTATAATTATTTCAGATACCTCATCAGATACCAATTATAGGATCAAAATATGAATATAGATGCTCAATTACATGAGGGGGGTGAATTGTAAGTTTAAAAACTTTCTTTTTTAACCTTAAGGAAAACTATGTTTAACAAAGTTAAACAATGTAAATTCATAAAACCAAAAAAAGTCTATAAGATAGACTTTCTAGGTTCCAAAAATATGGTTCCGGAAATGAAACTTAAGGAAAGTTTACCTGGAAAATATTCTACCTTAAAGTGTATGAAATCTTACTTATTAGAGTACATAGAAGAATAATAAAGTATAATAAGGTTATATTTTCTCACTTTATCAAAATATAGTGGAAATAAAACTTAAAACAAAACAAGTAACAAGTATGAAATCTTTTAACCCAAAGAGTAGGGTATCCAACAAACTTGGATAAATGTCCCTTGATTTATACTTTCAAGAAAGTTTGTCTTACCCACAATAGGTAATCCCTCTATAGGAATATCAAAATATATCTTTCTATCCCTGTAATCCCATGAAATTTAAGGTAGTTGACACCTCTGTCTTCCTATCCCTAGAATCCCTCAAACTTTAAGGTAGTCAGAACCTCTGTATTCCTATCCCCAGAAGCCCTCGAATGTACTCAGCAATAATCAGAGTCACACGAAGCAAGATGAACAAGTTGTTCAGCATACACAAGTCATGATTCTCTCTCTTTAGAAATTACTTCAGTAGTATGTAATCTCTAGATTGATGGAAACGTGTGATCTCATTCAAAAGAGATTCTATTTATAGGCACAAATCCAACGGTCGACTCCCTCCTCCAATAGTCATAGTTTTCTTTGAATTTCAGAGGGACGTGTACACGTATCACTCAACCAACGGTTAGTAAGAAACAAAATGAACAACATCATTTCATAAAAATAACATGTGTTAGGAAAATTAAGTTTCTTAATCAAATCTATTTTTCAGAGTCTAAGGAAAAAAAGAGAATTCAGAGTCTAACCAAATAAACATTCAGAGTCTATATGACATGGGAATTCAGATTCTGTTTTACAAATAATTTAAAATCTGAATTCTATAGATTCTAGAGTTAGAATTATAATGAATTCAAAATCTAAATTTTGAGGAATTCAGACTCTGAATTATAAGGAATTTGGAGTCAGAATTATGAGGAATTCGGAGTTGTAATTCCTCATAATTCAGAGTTTGAATTCTGAAGAATTCAGAGTCTGAATTTCAGAGAATTCAAAATATGAATTTTAGAGAATTCAAAGTCTGAATTTTAGAGAATTTGGAGTCTGAATTTTAGAGAATTCAAACTCTAAATTTCTGAGAATTCAGAGTCTGAATTTCAAAGAATTTGGAGTATGAATTTTAGAGAATTTAGAGTCTGAATTTCAAAGAATTCAGAATCTAAATTTTAGAGAATTCGGTGTCTGAATTTTATAGAATTCAGAGCATAAATTTCAGAGAATTCAGAGTCTATATCTCAGATAATTCAGAGTCTGAATTTCAGAGAATTCGGAACCTACAAATAGAATACTCTATATCCAAGGAATTATGAGATTCCAAGGTTTTAGATATGAATCCAAATTTTAAACTTATTGATAAAATGAGTTTGATTTAGAGAGATTATAGAATGAAATAATGAAAACATAGGTAAGGAAAAAAATTTCCTTAGATAAGGAGAACTTTTCTTATGAAAATAATCCTAAGGGAAAAATAGTTTTCCTTAAGATAAAGTGTTTGTAATTTTCAAATCATAGAGGAATGGAAAAGTCATAAGGAAACCTTGTTGAATCAATATGATTATAGTGAAGAAAATCTTGAGCATGATTCTGAGATTCATTCCTTTATGGTTCCAATAATAGATCCTGAATGAGAATGGGTGTAGGTACCTATCCTAGAGCTTCTAAAACACATACCACTATTTCAACAGGATTCTATTCCAATAAAGGATTCTCATACTATGGTTCACCAATATCTTCCTCTTGTGAACTATTCAAACGTCTTCTTAGAGTCATGATTCTACACAAAATCAACATTCAACTTTGAAAACATCAGCAAGGGTACTCATATCAACAACTCAAATAAGAGATGTAGAAAAATCAATTCCTTCAACTAAATTAAAGATTGGGATTTCAAAAAGCTCAAATAAAAATTAGGGTAAAGACTAGAATCAGATCAAATTATTCCTTAAATACACTTTTCCCAAACACCTATAGTGACTTAAGGCTCATTGCGATGATATTTTTCCAGAAATTCACGCACAAATAATTCTGAAGTCTCAAAAATCATACCTCTTATCTACCAAGACATCCTAAAATGACATACTCACATCAAGGGAAGGTGCATAAACTCTTTTGATACCACTTTTTCACAAAATCGCTCAGATACCCTAGTACACTGATACTTGATCCGGTCTTGACATAGCCTGAAGGGTGTTCCCAATCCCCATGGGTTGGTGACTAGCACCTAGAATAACCTAAACAATAAAAAGTGAATGATTTTTCCAAAAAATCTTGGAATATAAATGATTCAAGTTGGTATGCCAACAATCCCCAATGAGAAAATACCCAAATCAAACAGGTAAAATGATACCCAAATAATACATTATCAAATACACAAAAACTATCAAAGAAAGGCATGGAAAGTATATATAACTAGTGAATCAAATCTCCAACAGTCACCTCCATCACTCTAGGTCCTACATATCAAGTAAACCTGCCACCTTCAAGTGGCACTTTCCCTTTTCTTGGACTTGACATAAGATAATCTACAAACACCAAAAGGAAAAGGTAGTGTATGAACAAAATATCCTAGTAGGATACCACCACATATTCCATTAAAAATTACATAACAATAAACCATTTATACTTTTGATTTAAATAAAATAAGGAATTTCATGACATTTACATATTTTAAAACAAAAATTATTTCAAATAAAAAGGATGGAAGATATTTCTAAACATGATTAAATTAATATTTTCTTTTAAAAAAGTATAAAAAAATAGTTTTATTGAATAAAATAGTTCTATAATCAATGGAATGTGTAATCAAGTGAAACAAAACAAAGCACCATGCTAATAAGCCCCGAGTTACGTTAGTTTTTGACAATAGGACCCTAAAACTTCTCAATCATAAACATGGATCAAGATAGGCATACACACTAAAATCTAAACCCCATTATGGAAAACATTATGGGAAATAAATCTACACCCCATTAGGGGACCCATTAGGGAAAATCATGCTGAACTTGATTTAGTCATAATTTTTATCATCAATCCATTGCTAGGGAGTCAGAGTCCTAGAGTGCTTGTTCTAATCACCCACTAACTACGTAGGATCACATGTGCTTCAAAAAATCAATCAAAAAATCATTTTAAAATCAATAATTTCAAATCATTTTATCATTTATAGTTTAATTCCCCAATTTCAGTTTCAACATGCCTTTTCATTTCAAAACCAAATCATAGGTTTTCATCAAATTCATTCCCTTTTAAATCATATTTAATTTTAAGCCAATTTTTTCAAGAATCAACATCAAATCATTTTGTTAAGTCCAATTTCAATTCTAGACATCATTTTCTCCAAAATCTACCCTATAATTTTAATTCCATTGAAATTGGGGCTTTCTCAAAATTCCATTTCCTTTTTAAATTGATCATCAAATCATCTCAAATATCAGGTTTGAAATAAATTAAAAACTCATTTAAAATCAATAAAAGAATATTAGGTTTCAATTATAGGGTAAATCCTTATTTAACCCCCTACTTTTAATCACATGATCAAGTTAACACCCGCAATGGGAATTCCAAAGAGAATGGAGGTGAAGAAGATCGATAAAACAAACCTAGAATCATGATAAATCAAAATAGATATTAGATCTATCAATAACATAATGATCTATAACTCTTTAAGAATGAGAAAAAAAATATTGGGAGAAACTAAATAGTAAGATATTCACTTACTGGAAGAAAACTGAATGAAATAAATGGCGCTTCAATCCACCAAGACAAGGGGTTGTAGGAGTCAAAATCATTTATTAAGAGCCTCTAAAGACCAAGTAATCATATTAGGGTCGAATGAGGGTGTTTAGTGGTTAAATAGGGGTCATGATATTTTTAATTAAATTTTTTAGGGAATTAAGAATTGTGAACATGGTTTCTTGGTTGGGATGCATGAATAGTAGTAATTGTGGGACCTAACCATGCACCCTTACTAGACTTATGGATAGGGTGCATGGTTTAGCTAAACCATTAGTTTAACCATGAAACAACCATGTGAAACCTCACTACCTAAGGGTGAATAGTTTAGAGGGGTTTCCACATGGTTTGGAAAAATTGTGCACCCCATTTCAGTGGCTCAAAATTGGCCACATGGTTTCCTGGGCCAAACCACATGGTTTTCCCTAACTGTTTGCCAACCATGCACTACCCCCAAAAGTTACAAAATTTTCTAAATATTACCCAAAATAACCTGAGATAAGACCCAAACAATGTATAATCAAATTAAGGGTCAATAAGTACTTGAAATAAGGTGACATGTTAATAAAACCTCCCCACTATAAACACTTTATGTCCCCAGAATTCCTATCAAGAAGATTCCATATCAAAAAGATGAGGCCACTGCTCCCTCATCAGTACCTCACACTCCCAAGTCTCATGAGAATCAAAACCATTCTTCCATATCACATGGACCCAAGGTATCATATTTCCACAAGTAATATTTTTCTTATAATCAACAATCATGACCAGATGCTCAATCATGGATAAATTGAGTTCAACATCAAGATATTACTAACTCAGGACATGAGAAGGGTTAGAAAGATACTTCCTAAGCTACAATACATGAAACATGCTGTGAATCGAAGTAAACTATGGTGTCAAGGATAAATGGTATTCCACTTTCCCCACATTCTCAACAATCTCAAAAGGACCCACAAACCTTGGTGCAATATTTCTATACTTCCCAAGACATCAATGACCCAACTAAGGTGAAGATCTCATGAAAAACTGGTCACCAATTAAAAACTATAAAGGTCATCAATAACGATCATCATCAGATTTATACTAGATCTGTGCCATATACACTATATAATGAATCAAATAAATATTCACTGTTGGCTCTTGGACCAAACTCAGTCTAACCAAGGAAGCTTCACCAATCTCCGACCAACATAATGGAGATTTACATGGATGACTATACAAGGCCTCAAAAGGAGAAATTATTATAGTTTATTAGTAACTATTTTTGTAGGAAAACTCAACAATTCCCAAATGGACATCCCAAGATCCACTATCAAGCAATAGTTTTTTAATAAGCTAAGTGATGCACAACAAGGGTCCAAGAAAGGTCACTAGGGTCTGAATAAATGAATCCTGAGAGCATCCCCTCTTACAATAATCACACACTCTTTGGGAAGGGAACCCAAAATGATATATAAACATAACAGGTTATCTTGGGTAGCCCTAAAGGAGAGAAAATCTATTGCTTGGTTACCCTTAAACCATGTGTGAAGCATTTTAATATGGTCATAGATATAGGATTTTCATTTCCCAATATGGTAAATAATGGACTAAGGAGTGGAAATATTCTTGAGAATAGATTCATGGATAACCATGGAGTCGGTTTCAATTACCACAAACTCTATATTCCTCAAGACTCATATTTACAGACCCTTTATCATTGCACATACCTATTCTGTGAGGGAGTACCCTCTACCAAAAAATAATTAAATGTGATAATGACATAGCCTCTATGGTTTCAAATGATGCCACTTCCATGAATTTATCCCAAACCACTGGAGCCATCCATATTGAGTTTGAAGCTAGAGATTCTGGGATTCCATAAAATGCACCTTCCCTGGGATGATGCTCTATGAGGGTGTAAGGAGGATGAACTATTCATAAGGATGAACCTTAGATATGGGGAAAGATCCTAATTTATTAGAAGTTTGTCCAATTCATCCACTCAGATTCTAGTCCTAGACACCCGACCCATTCTCGAGCACTGGTGACCATTAAGATGCACATTATTCCAAGTATTACAGATACACCAATACCTTGAGGCCAATATGATAGACCTCAAATTTTACTCAGAGGGGTTTTTATATGCTCCTGGAAACCAAAGATAAAGAAAATTACCACTAATGGTAGCCTGATTCACCATACTTGTGAATTCACCTACTGAGTGCCACAATGATAAGGCCCAATCACCTTCAAATAATAAATGTGTAACCATTTCTTCTTTGGGATTATTGTAACAAAAACACCAAGATGATAAATGAATACCATTACATTTAATATCTTTATATATAGGAAATAAATGATTCTAAACATGCCAGACTAATAAATTTAATTCTAATCCCCACCAAAGTCAATAATGCAAGCATGCAACATGTCCTCAAGAATATATATATAGATAGTTCTATTTGACCATCATTCTACGGATGATATGAATGATCAAACATAATTGGGATTCCATTTCCTCCTATAGGTCTCTAAAAAAATGTAAAAAGGGGATCCCTATCTAAGACTATAGTATAAGGAACTCCATGCAAGCACATGATCTCTTTCACATAGATATTTTACAAGTCCTTAAATTTGGTTGTATATTTAATGGGTATAAAGTGAATCAATTTAGTAAGACTATTAATCACAACCCATATATAATTCTTACCTTAAAGGGTATGATACAACCAAACCAAAAAGTCCATAGAAATATTATCCCACTTACAAGTAGGAATTGGAAGTGGATGAAGTAAACCTGAAGGTCTCTGGTGCTTGGCTTTGACTTGTTTGCAGGTATAATAATGAGAAAAAAAGTTAGTGATGTCTCATTGCATACCTAGACACTAGAATAGTCCCTGCATATCATAGAACATATTTTTATTACTAGGGTTTACTTCCCATTAGAAATTATAGTAGTCCCACATCATGACCTTTCTCATAGGAAAAGATATAATGTATCGATTATAGAAACATAGGATTCCCTCTAAAGAGAACAAACACTCACTAATAGTCTCCCCACTATAAAGAGAATCCTTAATGATTCAAAATTCATCATTAATATTCCACTCCTAAATAATCATCTTGAGAAGAGAATATGACAACTGAAAACTTTCCAGGACAATCTCGATGTCATTCTCTCAAACTCCCAAATAAAACTGAGAAAAGAGAGACATTATATCCCACTCTTCTTCTGATTCCTTTACTGCCTGGATCATAGGTTTCCTTATCAATACATCAGTGATAAAATTCCACTTACCAAGGGTGTAATAAATTCCCAAATAAAAGGACTATAGGTACTCCACACACTACCTCTATAGATTAAAATATTTTTTAGAGAAGATATAATACAAGACTTTGTGGCCAGAATAGACGATAAAGCTTTCTCAGAAAAGGTAATTTCTTAAACTCTTAAGAGCATGAATCAGGGATGCGAGTTCAAAATCATGGGTCAAATATTTTCTCACATGTGTCCTAAGATTTATAGAATAATATGATACCACATGATCACCCTATATAAGAATGTAACCCAAACCCGAACCCGATTCATCACAAAAAAACCACATATCCCTTCCCAACCTCTGAAAGTTTCAACATTGGCACAAAAGTTAAAATAAATTTCAACTCATCAAAATAATTCTTAAATTTCACATCCCTCATAAATTTTAATCCTTTCCAATTGAGATATATCATTAGAGAAGAAAAATTATATAAATCCTTAATGAACCTGCGGTAATACCCCGCCAAGCCCAAGAAGCTCAATATGTCGACAAAATTACATTGTTGATCCCATGTCATAACACCTTTAAACATTTTAAGATCAACTAAAATACCATGTTATGATACCATGTCTCCCAATAAATTCACTTCTTGAATCCAAAAATTAAAATTTAAAATCCTTATGTAAAGTCAATTATTTTTCAAAATTTACAGAATTTATCTCAAATGACACACATGATCCTCCTTGATTTTAGAGTAAACCAAGATGTTGTCCCAAAATACTACCATGAATGAGTTGAGTTACTCATGGAATATCCTCTTTATCAACACCATGAACACTGCATGATCATTTTTTAGACCAAAAGACATAGAAATATACTCATAGTGGCCATAACTACTTCTAAAGGTGGTCTTCTGAATGCCATATTATTTAATTCTTAACTGCTGATAACTAGATAGAAGATTAATCTTTGATAACCACTTCACCCATTTCAACTGATCAAACAAATCATTAATCCATGGAAAAATATATTTATTCTTTACCATGACTTGATTGAGTTTTTAATAATCAACACATAGGTGAAGTTTCCCATTACCTTTATTCATAAATAAGACAAGAACTGAACAAGGTGATACACTCAGGCATATAAATACTTTATCTAGAATATCATACAACCAAGTTTTCAATTCCTTTTATTCAGTTACTTCCATAATGTAAGAATTAATAGATACTGGTTGAGTACCAGGTACTAAATCAATGAAGAACTCCACCTCTATTACTAGTGGGAATCTAAAGAAATACTATAGAAACATGTTGGGAAACTCGATGAAAACTTAAGGGAGATCACAAAACATATATTACCACTCTAAGTTAAATTAAAACACCAATATTATGCTGAATGCTCCAAAAAATATGGTGTTTCTCTACTAGAACTCATGTCCCATTCTCCCTAGAAAACAAGACACCCCCATAAGCCACATTAAAGGATACCCATCGATGATAACAGTAAATATAGAACTTGTGAGCAATCAAAAAAATCCATCCCTAGAATAATGTTAAGAGGTTTTATGTAGATAACTAGAAAATTATAGCTAAGATAAATCTTCGATAGAGAGAAAACACAAGAGGGGAAATAGAGACCCTAATCTCTCTTCATTCTGTGGGGTGTAGTAATATCCATCACATAAGAAAAAATATTTATATAAATATTTAGTAGGTTTACAAAATGAGTTGATATAAATAATTGAGATACACCAATATCAAATAAAGTAGTCACTAAAGATGAATCTATAGTGATGGACCTCTTACAGTCACCAGACCTATATCAACTTACTCTAGAGACTCTTCCACTACATGAAGAAGCTTTATTCTGGATGCTTGTGGTTGAAACCCCTTATTTATTAAAGCATCTGATTGTACCATACTACTTTTAGAATATGATGATCCTATTCCACTACGTGGAGCAAAAAATACATGATAGAACTTATTCTAGTGACCTGAGTATCTACATGAAAAAATGATCTTGGGTGCTAGTCACCAAATCATAGGGATTGATAATTCCCTTCAGGCTATATTAGGATCGGTTTGGGTATCCATGTACTAGGTTATCCGGGTGGGTTCATGATAGGATAAGTCATGAAGGACCATCAAAGTAACATAATAAGGAATTTTTATAATAAAAATTTCTAGTAAATAATTCTCTATTGGTTTGTCAATACTCATAGTTCTGGTCACTATCCCCTAGGGATTAGATAACTCTCTTAGGGTCAGTGCCTGTCCCGATTCAAGTAATATTTGGGAATCCATCTCACAATAATTACAAGTTGTATTAGAGTGATATTTTAGGACTTTATATGATTTTTTATTTTTTGAAAAGAGATATTATTTTCAATAGTTAATAATTAACCCAAAAATATTCCCATAACACATAATTATGGTGGAAATTTAAGTTACTATGGATGAATGGGCGTTCAGTCTAAGAACTATTGGTGTGAGTGAGTCATTTTTTGAAGTGTCTTAAAGTGGAATTTTAAAAAATTTGGACAAATTTTATTGGAATCTTCTAAAATCCACTCATTACACTTATTCTTGCATCATATGGTCTAGTGACACATTAGGTCATATGTATTTCATTTATATTATCATCATTATATATTAATAAAGTTAATTAATTAAATAAAAACTAATAAAGTAATCATTATTTTCCTGAATACCTTATTAAGAATTATCAAATTAATTAAAGTCACTCAAATATAATCCTTAATAATATTGATGATCTACTCTCTATTTAATAATGTATTGTAGATTTGATAGATAATTTAGATTCTTGAGCATACATATTTTCATTTGTTTAGTATTATACTATTGAGAATGAAACTTGATCCTTGTTTACTATTTTCCTTTTGACTATACTTATTTATTTTTTATTTGGAAATAGACTATGGAAGCCGTTAATCATGAAAAAAGTGAAATTTTATTAAATACAAAAAGTGAGGTCTTAGAGTTAAATGGGGTTATTTTTTAACCATAAAATAGATAAATTTTATTATAATATGGAATTTGTTATGATATGTTTTGTTGATAATTCTATATATTATCTCTATGACATGTTTATGTGAACTATGTGTTATAATTAATAAGTATTTCAACATAAACTATTAGTATTTTAAAAGAAAATAAAATTGTTCTATAACTTTGAGTTTTAAATAAAAAGAGTGTTTTTGAAAAGTATAATTATTTTGAAAATGATATTTTTTTTATAAAGTAGACTTTTAAAAGTGTTTTATCAATGTTGATTTTCATAATGAACTAGTTTTAAAGAATTAAATTTCTTTAAAATGCATATGAAATTTGATTCTGAAATGTATTTTTTTGGAAAATCATTTTAAACAAGTGAATGTTTTTAATCAACAGAATTTAGTAGTAGGTTAGGCATAAGTAAATCTTGGAAAAATTATATGGTGTGTATAAGGAACTAACCTTAAGAATTATATAATCTAGTGTATTTACACTATAATTCACATTACTTCATTCAAAAATATCATTTAGGTTTAGAGTTTTAAATAATTATGAAAAACTCTTGCATAAAAAAATTATAAATTACAAAGTGTACACTTCTAGTAAGTATCAATTTTTCAAAAAATATAAAACTTTTAAAATGAAACATGCTTTCTTATCATGAATAATATTAATTAATTTCATCTTGAATTCTTATTTATTCTTAAAAATCTATAAATCCTGTGAAAAAATTTAAAACTTTGGGATGAGAATAAAAAAAATCTTAGTAAGGGAGAACAAAATAAAGAAGGAAACCCGTTAGTCCATGAATAATCATAAAAATTTTACCTTTTTCAAAATAAATTTTGGGCTCAAAATAAACATTTTATTACTCAAGAAATAAAATTATTTGAATTAATATTTTTATAAAAAATTTCATTAGAAATATTAAAGGGAAAAACTCACAAATCTTTCTTTGAAATCATGACAAACATATGAAAATATTTTCAAAAGAGTTTTATATTTCACCCTTATGAAGTATCATATACTTTCCTTTAATCATAAGATCATAAGTAAACACATGAGAGTATAACATAAAGAAAATGGTATCATATGATCATAGAAACATAATAAATGTGGAAGTGACACAAAACATGACATAATCATAAGTAAAGGCTAACTTACAAGTTAATATCACATGGTGGATAGAGTCCCAAAGTGTATTAGCTTTATCCCTTAATCCCATACATAATGTCTCTTGAGACAAAAACTTTACCCAATGTATTGGAGTGATATCTGGGCATAACCATTATAACATGTTTATGATTATGTGTGACATAAATTGAAATAAGGTATAATCATAAGAATTACCCATATAATGAAATGGGTTTTATAATCTTACCTCATATCACAATAAAAGGAAATTTCTTAAAGAAGGAATCTAAGAAATGAACATAAGGAATGAATTACCCCATCAAAGGAAGAGATAATAAGATAGGTATATATGTGAGATACATATATATAGAATTTATAATCATTATATAATATTAAAGAGAGATATAAAGTGTTTTATATAGATAAATTCAATAACCCAAAGAAAAATGGTGGTTTTGAGAGATCCCTTACACCCATAAGAAAAGTACTTACAAATATCAAAATACCCATTCCATTTAAAAAAATCTTTGAAAATACACAGACCAAGGGGAATGAGGGTTTTTATTTGAATAAAACATGAAACCTTATAAAGGAATAAAATCATAAAACAATGGTTATGGTGGTGGGAAAAACTATTTATACCATATAATTTAAAATTGAATATTCTTTTTGTCTTTTATACTGAAAGTAAAAATGTTCTGTATAAAATATGTAAAAATTTTACTTTTGAAAACATTTAAAATAAATTAAAAAGTGACATAAAATTTCATTTATAAATCATTTACATACATATAAATACATCAATATAATAATTTTAAGAATAATGACAGGGAAAATAAAGATTTAGAAAATAAATATTTAAAAAATTTAAAATGATGTTTTTAAAGTAAAGTGTCCCTTATATAAAATCATAAAAACAATACTTCTAAAAACATTATAAAGAAGAAAAAATATGGTTAAAAATGAACTTTATAATATATTTAAGCATAAATAATAATTTTATTGAAACATTTAGAATAACATGGAAATAAAAGAAAAATAGTTGGAAGGGAAACTTTAAGAGAGGATTTTTTTAAAAGAAAGCCCTTTACCTCGAGTCTGACTTGTCATTTGAATTCCTTATCTTTTGGAATAATAAACTTTTATTAATTATTTAATTTATTAAGAGCCATTTTCAAGTTTATCATACCTTTTATTCTATTTAATACCTTGTTATATTTAATTACTTAATCAAGTAAGTTCACGTCAAACGTTTTGATGATATTTAGATCAAAATTTGAAAATGAATTCTACAAGTTGACTATGGTCAAAAATTTCATTACTTAATAATATATATAATAATAACTAATACATAATTATAATTTTTATACATCAATTATAATTTTAAAACCAACCATGAAATATGGTTAAAAAAATGAACTACGTTATAATCATGGTGACGGTAGGCAGGAACATACGCATGAATAATCTTTCCACTTTTCAATGATCATGATGAAAATAATGCAAGTATTATTTTATACTTATAGAATTATAATTATATCATAAATATTATATTATTTATTTAAATACACTTATATATTCCATCCTTGTGATGTGGTGATGGAAAATGAATCGCATCGCTTCATGGAGGTGGTAGTCCACACATACGCACGAACGACATTATCATTTTCAATGGATGGAAATGTAAGAAAAAAGATGATAGACTATATTTTCAGAGTCACAACTATGTCATGAATATCATATATAAACATTAAATCCTTTATCATAACCAGTCATGAGAGGTGGTTATGGAAAACAAATTACATTGATCCGCGAGGTGGTAGTCCACCGTATACACAAACAATGGTTTCCTTTCCCATTTGATGGAGGTTGGAGATGGATATAAATTATAACATTAACATAATAACATATAATTATATGGAATATAATAATTTTATTATTTTATAATTTTTAAATAATATTTTAAGGTGGTGGAAGAAGAAATAAATAAATAACGCTTGGTTAAGAATGATACATTTTCTTTAGACAAGCTCTTTAGGTTTACACCAAAAACTATACTAGGAGGATTTTATAATAAAAAAAAAAGAATCTAGGAAATTTTAAGGGAATTAATTAAGGTGTTTTTGAGGTATTTTCTAAACCAAATGGTTTTTTTAGTGTGGAAAAAGAGAGTAGAGGATGTTCCCTTTTATAAGTGAGGGGAGGGGAACTCTGGGAATTTCATAAAGTATTAAATTAATATAAATTAATTTTCATTGTAAAATGGATCCAAATTGATATAATATTAATATAATATGATTATATATCCAAATAATCTCATAAAATAAAATTTGAACAATTTTAGGCGATGTTTTAACCATTATATTTTGGTTTTAACCCTTTTAACCCTTTTTGATGATTACTGCTGTAAAAAAGTTTGTTTACTCTACAGGGGTTAAAATAGTTACTATAATAGAAAATTGGACAATAAATGTATTATGATTGATATTTTAAACCATATAAAAATAAATTTACCAAAGATAATATTTTTATTAATTTTAAATCATTTAATAAAATATTATTTATTACAAAATACCATTAATATCAATTTTGGAACTATTCATTTAATTTGAATTTGTAAACAACATGACAACAAATTAATTCAAATATCATCCTTAAAAAAATCACTATTATTTTGAATTTATCTATAAAATTAATAGAACATAATAATTCAATCAAATTATATTAGTTTTAATATTTTTGGAATCATTTATTTTATTTTTCTATTAATTAAATAAATACCGTGACAACATCGCATAAGCATTTGAGGTAATTAGTTCATTACTAAAAAACAGAAATAAATCAACATGATAAAAAATAATTTATCTTTAAAATTAATATTTATTACCAAACATAAGTTTTTTTATCCTAGTCACAAAATATTATAATTATTAAAAGAAATAAAGCGACATTTTTGTATTTATCTTTTAATTAAATATTATAAAGGTCAAAATAAAATAAATATGGCACCAAGTGGTTATATATTAGAGAATTGGTTGGAAATGAAAAAATATAAATCATTAAATAGGATAAATTCAAGTGTTTGTGTCATTTTCTAGTCCTTATCATTTTATTTTAAACCTTAATTACCTGATTAACTCTTATCATGGTGATAATATTACTGTGGTCACTTTTCACAATGATAAAAAAAAAACGGTACCTATTGAAAAAATTTGGACCTACTTATTATAAATATGGAATCTATTTTTCAATATTTAATTCACATAATTGGTAGAATTTAATTAAAAATTAAACTCACAAAACATGATGAAAAACAGTTTTTTCAGAAAAATACCTTTTATTTATAAAAACAATTTTATAAAAAATTTAAGTGTAATATTAATTACAAGGACTATAATTGGATTATATTTAATAAAAATGTACTAATGGAATTTTAAAACTAATTCATAATAAAACATGACCTTACAATAACTTTAAAATAAAATACAGTTTTTAATAAAAATTAATATTTTTCATTATTCATTGAAAAATAAAACTTTTCAAGAAAATATCAAAATTTTACCATAAGATAATTTAGATATTATTATATAAAAAATTATAAACATTTTTATAAAATATCATTTTCAAAATTGGTAGAAATTAATTTTATTATCCTACTAAAAAAAGTAATAAAAATCATTTTTGGAGTAAATATATTTTTGAAACATAAAATGACTTTACAAAAAATTTAGTGTTTATTTACTAAAAATTAATCAATAAATTTATATTGAGTTTTATATTAATACATAATTCATAAATTAGTTAATCCTATTCATACTCTTCAATTTAATGGTTAGGTTATAATGAACATATTTAAATAATAATATTTCATAGTTTATTTAGGATTGGTGTTGCGTGTCGTGTATGCCATCGAAAATAATTTTCATATTTTAAAATCTTTGGGCGTTAGATTATACCAAATTTAATAAATTTTATCATCCCAATATTAAATTTATCTTATCAATTAAGGGTTTGACATCTGAAAATACCTTTGTTGAAATCCCACATCGTAAAAAGGATTAACAGAACTTCCTCTTGAAAAGACAAAAAAGGTAATATGAAGGTCATCAAAAAACCAGGTTTCCAAATAGTATAACGTTATTGGGAAGTGAAAATATGGGCATATATAAAAAACAAAATGTTCAAATAATTATGGAGAGTGATATAGATCATTGATCACAAGAAATTGAATGATCATGAGAAAGTTAATGACTAAAAAACCATAAACTGATGAGGTGTGAAAAAGACCATTGATATATTAAAAATGAAGGTAAGAGGATAATATATATTTTTCAAGATATTTTTCCTAGATTTGAGTAATTTTTTACCATATAGATGAATAAAATAAGGGAATATACTTACTTTATGACCCTTTAATCAATTTCCAAAACAATCCCATCTTTTTCTCCAAAATGATGAGTATTTAAGATGATTTTTTATACTTGAAGCACTAAAATCAACTTCTAACGGATCACATAACCCATAAAAGGATAAAAATATCTTCATCCTATCTTTATAAATTAACCAAAACCAAAATGTTTAGCATAATATATTTCTCAAAATGAACAAACAATCATACAAATAAATACAACATTAATCACTAAAGCCTCAATAATAATACCCAAAGTTTAACTTAGATCATTAGATAAATAACTAAACTTAAAATTATTCAAAATATTATAAACTAATATTTAAACCCAATGATTATAATTATTTTATTGAATATTCTTACAAGATAAATTTAACATTTATCTTTAAATGACATCAATCACTCTTAATATCTCACACTAAAAATGTATATTCCCTAATCATATAACCTCCAAGATATTATAATCATTTCCATAAATAACCTGTATCACTATAAATCACATTAAAATCATATATTCTTCCAAAATAAAATTCAACCTTTATTCCTTTAATAAAATCTCATAATATTATATTTACCTTAATCATATAAGTCTCCAAAAATAGTGAAATTCTTTTGAAATATAATTAATCACTTAATCACCAAATCAATTTTCAATCCCATGGTTATATATATGATAAAACATATATTCTCAAAAAATATGATGAACATACTCAAAATTACTACAAAATTAAAGAACATTTTAACCTCAACGGTTATCTTATACCTTTTATCTTACATCCCCAAAATTGTAACAACATTATTATGAAATAATCTTTCATGTTAAACCTAAGGGTTACATGTACCCCAACCTAATATAAGATCTCCCAAAATATCATTAATCACCTTAAAATATAATCATTTAAAACATAAAAAAGGGTGTTTATGCATTTGGACTTACAACCATCCTTAAACTTATAAACCCATGATGGTATCCATAACTCTTAAGTTAACCTCACATTAAAACATCATAATATCCAAAGTTATATAAACCTTTTCTATAATTCTAACTATAAGGACCCTTCATAAAAAATTATATAATCTAGCCTCTTCAGAGTCGAATTTTATTTCTTTCATTCCCAAAGATATTTTAGGTTTATCTTTTTTAATAATTAGGAAAAAATCTTATATAGAAAACTCATAAATTACAAAGTGGATACTTCTACTAAGTATCCATTTTTACAACAATTTAAAACTTTTAAAATGAAACATGTTTTCTTATCAAGAATGATCTTAATGAATTTAATCTTGACTTCTTCTTTGTTCTTATACATATGTAAATCCTATGAATCACATTTAAAAACATGAGATGAGCATAAAAAAATCTTAGTAAGGGACATAAAAAAAATAAGGAAACCCGTTAGTCCGTGAATAATCATAAAAATTATACCTTTTTAAAAATAAATTTTAGGCTCAAAATAAACATTATTTTTTACTCGATAAATCAACTTCTCTTCCCAAATATTTTTAAATTTTTTTATTAGAAATCTTAAAGGAAAAATAAAACTCATAAAGGTTCCTTTTAATCATGACAAACATATGAAAACTTTTTCAAAAAAGTTATGCATTTCACCCTTACTAAGTAGCATATACTTTCCTTTAATCATAAGATCATGATAAATCACATAGGAGAATAACATAGAGAACATGGTATCATAAGATCATGAAAACAAAATAAATGTGAAAGAAAAAAAACAATAAATAATCATAAGTCAAGGATAACTTCCAAGACAACATCACATGGTAGACAGAGTCCCATAGTGGATTATATTTACCCCTTAATCCCATACACAATGTCTTGTGAGACAAAAATTTTACCCAATGCATTAGAATACTATCTATATTTACCCATAATAACATGTTCATGATTATGTTTTATACAAAAATAAATAAGGAATAATCATAATAATCAACAATGTAAAGAAATTGGTTGATAATCTTGCCTCATATCATAATCAAAGGAAATTTCTTAAAGAAGGATTTTGAGAAATGAACATAAGGCATGTATTACCTCATCAAAGGAAGGAATAATAAGCTAGGTATATATGTGAGAGAAATATATAAAGAATTTAGAATTATTAAATAATATTAAATAAATATATAAATGGATTTATAGAGATAAATTTCATTACCCAAAGAAAAAGCGTGTTCTAGAGAGATCCCTTACACCCATAAGTAAAACATTTCCGAATATCAAAATATCCTTTCCATTTAAAACCCTTTTAAAAAATACACAGAAGAAAGGGAAGTATTTTTTTATTTGAATAAATCATGGAATATTATAAAGGAATCAAAAAATCAAATAAATGTTATAATAGTTTGAAAAACCATTGATGCTGTTTACATTAAAATAGAATATTATTTTTTGTATTTTATAAAGAAATTAAAAATATTCTATAAAAAATATGTAAAAGATTACTTTTTAAAAACCTTTTAAATAAAGTAAAAATTTACATAAAATATCCTTTATAAAAAATTTATGTTAATATAAATTCATAAATAAAATAATTTTAAGAATATGGATAAGGAAAAAAATGATTTAAAAAATTTATCATTAAAACATTAAAAACAAGGTTTTTAAAGTGTCCCTTATATAAAACCTTAAAAATATTCTTTTTTAAAAACATTGTAAAGAAGGTAAAATATGGTAAAAAATGGTATTTATCATCCATTGAAGAATAAATAATACTTTTCTTGAAATATTTATAAGAACATGTACATGGAAGAAAAAGAGTTGGAAGAGAAACTTTAAAAGATGATTTTTCAAATGAAAGTCTCCTACCTCGAGTTCTAATCATCATGAAGGTTACTTATATTACTAAATAATAAATTTATATTAATTATTAAATTTATTAAGAACATTTTTAAAGTTTATCATTTATTTTAGTTTATTAAATACTATTTAATATTTAATTACTTAATCAATTAAGTTCATGTTGGACGTTTTGATGATATTCGGATCATAAGTCCAAAATGACTTCAGTAGGTCGACTATGGTTAGTGAGGAAATTATTTCATCATATATAGAATAATAATAATGATATCATATCATTATTATACATCAATTATACTTTTAATACCAACCCTGAAATATGGTTATGACAAGTGAACTACGTCACCATCATGGTGATGGTAGACCATATATTCGCATAAATAACATTTTCATATTTCAAAAGTCATAATGGAAAGAAGGAATATATTATTTTATATTTATATAATTATAATTATATCATAAATATAGTATTATTTATTTAAATAAACTTATATATAATTCCCATGTGATGTGGTGATGGAAAACAAATCGCATCGCTTCGTGGAGGTGGTAATCCACACATATGCATGGACACCATAATCATTTTAAATGGATGGAAATATAAAAAAAATATGGTATATTATATTTTAATAATTATAATTATTTCATTAATATCATATTTAAACATTAAATTAATTATTAAAACCATATGTGATAGGTGGTGATGGAAAATGAATTACATCGGATCACGAGGCACTAGTCCGTTGTACATACGAACAATGGATTCCTTTACCATTTGATATATGTTGGATATGGATATAGATTATAAAATTAAAATATTAACATCTAAATATATTTAAAATATTTATTTTATTATATCATAATGGTTAAATAATATTTTAAAGAGGTTGAATAGGAAATAAAACAAAAATGCCCGGTTAAGAATGTCACCTCTTCTTCGGACAACCTCTTTAGGTTTATAAAAAAAGAATTCCTAGGAGGGTTTTCTACTAAAAACAAGGAATATAGGATGTGTTAAGGTAATTAGTGAATGATTTTTTTTTCAGTTTTTATATGAACAAAAAGGTTTTTTAATTTTTAATAAAAGAGGAGATGATGTGCCCTTTTATAAGTGAGGGGAGGGGCACTCTAAGAATTTCTTAACGTATTGAATTAATATAAATTAATTTTCATGAAAAAATGGATCCAAAATAATATAATTAAAATATAATATGATAATGGGTCTAAATAATCTCATAAAATAAAATTTAGACAAGTTTAGGTGATATTTACACCCTTATTTTTGGGTTTTAACCAGTGTTAACCCTTTTTGATGATTTCCATTGCAACAAAGCTTTTTACCCTTTTAGGGCCAAGATAGTTACTATAAAAGAAAAATTGTCCAATAAATGTAATATGGTTTATATTTTAAAACATATATCAATAAAGTTTCTGAACATAGGTTTTTTATGAATTTGATATCATTTAATATAATATTATTTATTATAAAACTCCATTAATGTCAAATTTGGAACTATTAATTTAATTTGACTATGAAAACAACATGAATAAAAATGAATTCTAATATAATCATTTAAAACATCCATAATATGTTACGTATATCTAAAAGATTTATAGAACATAATAAATCATTCAAATTATATTACTTATAATATTTTTAAAATCCTTTGGTTTATTTTTTTATTAATTAAATAAATACTATGTCAGTGTTGTTTAAGCATTTAAGGTAATTATTTCGTTTCTAAAAATTAGAAATAAATTAACATGATTAAAAAATAATTTACATTTTAAATTAATATTTATAAATGAACATAATTTGTTTTTATCTTCATCACAAAATATTATAGTTATTAAAAGCAAGGAAGTGACATTTTTGTATTTATATTTACTTAATTATTTTAAAGGTCAAAATGATGGGAATATGACACCAAGTGGCTATATATTTGATAATTGGATATAAATTTCTTAATTAAACTCATAAAATAGGATAAATTAAAGTTTTAGGTTAATTTTTATTCCTTATCATATTATTTTTAACCTTATTTACTTGATTTACCCTTATTGTGGTGATAATTATTTACTATGATTACTATTCATAATGAAAAAAATATAAAAGGGACCTATTTAAAAAAATTTTAAATCCTAATTAAAAATATGGAATCCATTTATCAATATTCAATTCAAATATTTTTCAGAATTCAATTTAAAATTAAACCCACAAAATGCGACGAAAAGTGGTTTTTTAGAAAAATGACTTTTTAAGTATAAAAATGTTTTTATACCAAATAAAATTATAAAATTAATGAAAATTAATATAATTGGATTATATTTAATCATAATTAACTAATTAAAGTTTACAAATAATCTAAAATAGAATATGTATTTTGAACACTCGAAAAAATACAGTTTTCAATAAAATTCATATTTTCACTATTCATTGAATAATCAATCTTTTCAGAAAAATTTCAAAATTTCAGCATAAGATAACTTTGATAATATGATTTCAAAAATGAAATATTTTTTTTTATAAAATAACACTTCCAAATTTAGAAGAAGTTAATTTTATTTCCCTCTCACAAAATAAATAAAATGTTTTTTTGAAGGAAGTTATTTTTGAAACATAAAGTGACCACAAAAAATGAGTGATTTTTTATTAATCATTTATCAATAAATTTATATTGAGTAGGAACTTAATATATATTTCATAAATAAGTTAATATTAATCATACCAGCTAATTTAATGGCTAGGTTGTAATGATCATATTTAAATGATAATATTTCATGTTTTTTTAGGCTTGGTGTTGCCTGTGATATATGATATCAAACATAATGTTCTTCTATTAAAATATAGGGGTGATGTAGTGGATAAAAAATAATTATAATATTATTTTAATAGGTAATGTTTTTAGGATTTTTTAAATATTAGTATGTTTTTTATATCATAATTTTGCGATATTTAAGGGTTTGTATTGATTTTGAAGATTTTTAATTAGAACTTGGGTGAATATTTATAATGTGTGTTGGAATTTTATCGTTAATGTGTCTTTTATGTGTTAGAGTTTTATGAAATTTAATAGTTTTTTTTGATTTAATAAATTTTTCATTGGAGAAATAATGATGATTTAGGATATGTATGGATGTGTTAATGGATGATATGCTTTATAGTGATAGTATTTTGTGGTATTTAGTGATTAGAGTCTAATTTGGGATTTTTGGATCATGAGAATGGTAGGTGAATTGGTATATGTATCGAGGAATTTTATATGAATTAGGGATTTTGTGATGTCATGACATTTTGAATGAGTGGTCAGTTGGGATTTTTGAGGATGGTGAGTTTTATGACGGGGAGGTTATAATGACCAGTGTATTTGGTGAATTAATTAAAGAGGATGTTTATTTTTTCTTCTAAATATGAGTTCTGAAAGTGAATGTTTTTTTGAAAATATGGATTTGGAGTGAGAATTGTTTTTTATGGGTATTTGGATTTGAATTATGAGGTTGTAGGATGTAATTTTAGGTGTTTTTGGATGTGATTTGAGTTTTCATTGGAGGTTTGGGTGTTTAGGTGTAGCCCAACTGTGGTACCACCTCAAATTTAGAATTATAGGTGGAACTATGTACTCGATGGGAGGTACTGGGTACCTAGTGAGGCCAGGTAGTTTTGGGATCATTTTAGTGGTCCCACTTTATTATATTTAGGCACCAAAGGGGTTTCTTCAATCCTCACTTCCTCTCAAATACCATGATCTATTCCATTGGATTTTCTTGGGTTCCTTCATACCTTACTCTTTACCACCTGAATCAATGGTATAAAGGGATGTGTTTATATAACCAAATAAATAAAACTCCCATCTATACTATTCTACTTTCCTCATACAATTTTCTATTTTATTTCCCCTCTCATTGGTTATTTATTTTGATTTTTGATTTCACTATAGCATGGTGAAATCACCTTTAAGATTAAGGATTACTCTTTCATTATCTAAATCATACCCTAGTGTTCTTTTTTCCATATATTTGTCATTATATTGAGATGAATTGATTGATATATTTTTTCCTTAGGTATTTAATTATTTTAGAATAAAATTTAATAATGTTATAGTGAATTTAATTGGGGATTTTATATATTATGGTATCAGGTGCATTTTAATAGTTATCTTCCTAAGTTTTTTTGGGATTTGGAATTATTTAATTATGCAGGATGTTTAATATAGAATATTTGGTTATGAGATTTTATCTAATTTATATTAGGTGATATTGGAAACTTTTGGAGTATTCCTTAGTGATTTTTGGGATTGGTAAATCTTTCTAGGGCTACGATAGGTGGTCTCAACCCTTTGGGTGAATTTACAGGCTATTCCAAGAACATGCATGACACAATTTTCTAAAATTAATTATAAAATGATACTAAATATTTTTTGAATTATGAATAAATGGTTTCCAATAATATTTTTATATAAAATGTAAAATATTATCAAAGATTAATTTTATTTAAACTAATATAATGGTTTGTTTTATACTTATTTTACCAAAAACCTTGTTATATTGTTATATGTGAAGTTTATTATATGAAATCAATTGGTAATTCACATTATATTTAAACTTAAATTAATATGGTTAATAATGGACATTTATTTTTAGTATTGGTTTCCTTTCTTAATCAATCCAAATATGATTTTATTCATGATTTTGTAATTTTTTCCATTTATAAGTTACATAGGATATATTTTATTGTTTAGTTTGGTATTTATATGTTCTTAAAGCATGAAAATATGTTCCATATTGGTATATATATCCCACCATTCAAGACACTTGAGGGTTGTTAGTAATCATAGAGGAAAATCTTGAACTAGACTATTTTATGTGGTAGATATAATTTAGACAAACATACTTACCTAAGATTATTTATGTTTTATTAAGAGATATCATTTATTCTTATAGTGGAAAAAATTATTTATAATTCATGATCCATACTTAACCTATAACAAACCAACCTAGGTCACCCCTTAATTGGGAACCCAAGACAACTCATGGTAAGGCCAGAAGGGCATTCTTGATCTCCATAGGCTAGAAACCAGTTCCTTGTCATCAAAATCACATTCAATAATAGTTTTACCAATTAAAACCATTAAAAAAATGTAATTCAAGGATCCAAAATGACCTTTATGTATCTTGGAAATTAAATCTCTCAAATAGATGAATATTAATCAATAAATAAATAACTAATAAAAGATTAAATAAAATATTATGAATATACCAAAAACCATAAATGATAATGAATAATAACCACATAAAAAGGGCGATTAAATCATAAACATATAAAAAAGGGTGGGATGGAAAGTTGATTAAGAAATACATGAATAAGATACAAAAAATTGAAACAAAAAATGAAATAAAATCCACTACCCATCTTTATATGACATTAGGGATCAATCCCCATCATGTCACCACCATATTTCCATGTTCTACTAACAAAAAGAACCGCCACCAACAAATGTCCCTTTTATCTATTTGTATACGTAAAAACAAAGTATATATACACCCATTGAGTGTATGTTGGGTGTGAGAATAACTATCCCAATATGATCCAACAAAGTGTTTCATAAAAAAACTATTATTAGAAAAATACCATCATGATAGTTTGAAAATAAAGTATATGAGAATATGATTTTATCATTCTAAAAAAAGGAGATAATTATATTTAATCAATTAAATTAAAAGAAGCATACCATATAGAAAAATATAATAAATCATATTGGGAGATCCCTAAGGTAACTAAGTTCACGGGTACCCTAGAACCCTTATAACAACTCATGATCTAATAGTCCAAAACAAATGCATGCACAAATTACTAAGGAGATCATGCCTTGCCCTAGTGGCATGGTGAAACAAATCTAATGATAATATATCCAAACAAAAACTAATGAGTGTATGTCTTGGCTTAGCAGTGTGGTGACTCCCATCCATAACACCATGGCCTCATTAATCAAATCTTGTATGTTTAGTTAGTGTGGAATAATCCAAATTGGTACTTAATTTTTGTATTACCCCTAGATACCTGGGTTCCTATGCGTCATTCCTATTATTTAAACAAGTTATATTTAATTATTAAATAGACTTACTATCCAAAGTGGTAATTTCAACAATAACACAAAAATAAACCCAAATTTTTATATATAAACCATTGTTTTCAAAACCATTTAATTTTTAATTTCAAAATAAAACATTCGTCGAACATTTAAACCATATATAATATCCTTTAATTAATGAAAAAATTACTTTAAAAAAATTATAAATGATTTTCAAAAGTAAACAAGCACCCAAGGTTTATATAAAAAATGAAACTTTTGAAACCACATACCTTAATCCATTTCTAATGATGAAAATTAGTAGAAACACACTTAGAATGAGCTGAGGGATCCTAAAAAAGAAAAAAAACCATAAACATCAAAACCCCTCTCATAAAATTCATCTAAGAGAAACCCTAGGACACTTTAAACTTAGGGTAGAGAGAAATCATAAGAAAAGGTAATAAGGGACTAAGATGAAGGAGGGTGATTAATTACCTAGGATATTTTATGAATATCCTAGGTGAAATTCCACTAAAATTTGAGCTAAGAAGAAAAGTAAGAGGTGAATCATGCATGAGAGGGATTTAGGGGTAAAATGGGGGAGGGATGGGGGTTAAAGGGTTTAAAATACATACAATAACTTTTATTATTTCACATTTTTAAGTTTCTGGGCAACCACATGGTTTGGCTACATAGTTTTCCAAACTATGTAGAAACTGTGGTGGTGGAACTGGAACATATCATGGTGTCACATAGTTTGGACACATATATGGAAAAACCATGTTCTAATCATGAAAAACAACACTGTTAAGGAACTACCAATTTTTTAAGGTTTTCTGCACAATTAGTAGTAACTATACACTAACTATGTAACATATACTATCCTTCCTTTTCTCAAACCTTCAATAGTAAAACATTTTTAAATTAAAGGGAATAATAAAAATTAATAAATGATAGAAATATTACTAAAAATGACACCATGGGTGTGATAATTCTCCCAACTATACCACTTTATTCCCCTTGAAAGTAATCTTGAAGACTATTAGTCAAGAAAGACGTGAGGCCATTTTTACCTAACAAAAGACACTCTTCCAAGTCTAATAGGATTCACCCCTAGTTTATATAACACTTAGACCAATAGGATATATTTACCATGTATTATATTCTCCTAGTATTCAAAAATTCTAATCAACTAATTAGTCACTGAAACATCAGGCACCGACTCAAGCTCTTCCCAATTCAAAATATTAGAGGGGTTTGGGTTATCTTGCTGAATATTCAACTATTTCAACTCTATCAGTTCTATACAATAGTAGGGTAAAAATATTTACTAAGTTATGGGAAAAAGATATAAGGAGAACTTGACTTCCTCTTCTAGAGGAAAACCTGAGAATTCATCTTGAAACACATCATTAAACCACCTTATAGTAAAATGAAGATTGATTATGAAATTCCATTTATCATCTGAAACCAAAAGGGATGCTAACTGAATTTCCAAGCTACCCACCTCAAGAAGGGGTGGTCCTACATGACTTGAGTGTGGATACCATTATCCTTGAAACATAAGAGAGTTCCCATTAGGGGCGGTGAAGGTCAAACTACACTAGTAAAAATAGAGGTGATCCATGAAGCTAACCATATAGTCTATCCAAATAATGATTTCAAACAAATCCATCCCAAGAACAAGGAAGTCCCATGCCGACCCCACTTCTGATATTGAAAAAACACAGGAATAAAATCATAGGCCTTATTCTTTCTTATTCTTGAGAGGTGTTGATATCTCTATAAAATATAGAATATGATCAGATTAAAGTTTCAATAATTAAAAAATATGAAAAAATATAAATGAGTGAGAAGCACCAATATCAAATAAAGAAATCACTATAGATGGTTCAATAAGAAAAATACCTATCACTTACATAATCCCTATCTCAATCTCTATGGGATATTTCTCCAAAATTTGTAACTTCCTATTCTTGATATGATTACGAGGATTTCCAATAGATCTGGGATCTATACTTAGTTTACTATACCCATAAGATGAATCGATCCTACCTCTATGCCCTTAAGATTAGAGTCCCACTGACTTAGAGGCATCAGACTGAGTAGAAGATCTCTTAGGTGATGATGAACCTATAAATTGACCCATATTTTCATACATAAATATTAAATCTTTTAGATGAATATTCAATATATTTCAAAAAATACACAACCAAGGATTATAATGTTTTATCATCTTCGGAGACTAGACACACAATATTATTATTTCCAAAAATATCTTCAATATCTCCCACAAATATCTTCCCACATAGTAATCTTATTAGACATAACCTAATGATTATCCAATGAATGATGATAATATTAATTGTTAATATATATAATATTATTGTGCTTTATTATTCATAAACACCATTTTAGTGCATTTTACACTTTGAACATTATTTCATATTATAACTGTAATTCCTTCTTAAAATGCACTATTACATGGTACATTTTTGAACATCATTTAAAGTAAACAATGATATTGATTTTATTTTCATATTTAATTTTCAGGTTTCTCATTACATTGGTAAAAATTCATACTTTCGGAGTACTTGAAGATTCATATTGGAAGACCACCAAAGTTGGCCTTGAAAAAACAACATTCTAGGTGAAGTGAATTGGACAGTAGCCCAATAAAACTACTATAGTGGCCAATATCCAAGCCCAATAATTATGAAAATTGAACTTAATATATATTAAATCATGGGTAACATTTAATTAAACAGTTTAAAAAGCTAGTCCTGATGTATGAATGGAGTTCCTTGTGGCCCAAGCTTGAGATACAATTCTGGGCCAGATTCTACAGCCCAGAAAAACAGACCACCATTTTACTCATATCTCGTAAATCATAAACTCTTTTGGGATTAAACTTTACAAAAGTTTAGGGTACATACTTATATTCATTTAGTTATTCTATGGACCACTCTAATTATTCCATATAGAAGCTCATTTAGGCGCTTATGTTCGGTGGATGCAAGCTGGCTGCCACTTCGGGTCAAGAGTGGAAAAGTCCAAGTTCCACAAGCTTTCCACCACCCTAATCCTACCATAATCAAGTGGGATGACTTTAAATATTGGAGGATCAACCCAAGGCTCCCAAAATTTATATTTAAGTTAGTGATGTTGGGGTATTTATTCATCTTTGGTGCTTTGTTTAATTGTAATGTTATGCTGCGATTTTGTTACCTTGAGTTTGTCTTTCTCATGTAAGTTGTTCAATTCACCTTAGTTTCTTAATAAATTTTCTTCTTATCCTATTATTTTGTTCTTATTCATATTAAATTGATACTTTTGATTCAAGGTGTGAATTTATTCACACCAGACCTTGTAAAATTTTCACACAACGGTGGAGTGATCATTTTCTTTTTATTGTTTTCTTTACTTCTTCAAATCCTCCCTCATGAGTCTACTTCCCACTTCCATTGAAACTATAGAATAAATAAAGGGATAACCCTATTATGGGTTGATCCAAGGGAGTATAAAGGGACTATATTTTATGTTCTTTATCACCCCATTAATGTCTAATCACTTCTTTTAATTGATATTTTTATTTGATTATTTTAAAGCTTATTTGTCCTTGTTGAATTTTAAGGCCACATAATTCAAGTGATAATACGATCCTTTACCTTGGAGTTATCATAAATTTGATCATCCAAGTGTATAGGTGATTAGTATTATGGTGTGTTGGTATTAAACCAGTAAGTGATGAATTTGTTTGATCTTCTTGAATAAACCCATCTCGAATATAAGAAATTGAAATCGTTTAAAAAGAATTTCATCAAATCCACCCCTTGTAATAACCTAGGATCAACCCTTCTCATAATTTGAATTCACTTAAGTCTCTTAGAGTTAACTTAAACCCATATAAAATCAACCCAAGTTGGACACTTCATAGCCAAAAACAACCCATAGAATGTACGTGTCTGTAGTTTACTTCTTAGGTCTCTGAGGATTCGATAACCCAAGCTAAACTACAAGCGACCGCTTAACCCTAAAATCTTGGGTAAATTTGGGTGAGACCACCTACTTAAAAATTTCTTCATAAATAGGGGGAAGGAAACATAATAAAGGGTGAGATCAAATTCTCAATATGGTTAAACATGAGAGATATCAATTGATGATCATATGAAATCATAAGATAATAATAAGGGTATGAGATCATGATCACAACTTACAAAGTTCAAACCTAGTCTATCATGGATCAAAATCATGATTCATGAAATAAAAACTTATCATTTAAAAATAAAAAAATAATAAGAGTGAGAAATCATCATAAATCAATTATGAACCATAAGTTTATGTAATAAAAGTGTGTCACCATCATAGGCATAAAAACCATTTCATATGTCAATTTTAACAACCGATACCATAAACTCATAGTGGACCAAGAATAAAAACATTTTTTCCATATTATAATGGATCATGAATCTCTATATGTTTCTCATAGTGGATCAATAATATCTACTTATTTCTCATATTTAATCAAGCACATAAACTTGTTTTCTATAGTGGATCAAGTACATGTACTTGTTTCTCATTATTATATCATGAGATATTAATCTTTACCCAATGTATTGGAAGGATATAAATTCTAGGAAAAACTATTACATAATCATAATACATTAATATGTACACTATAATATCATAAAACATTCATCATATCATTATATCATAACCCATGAAAAAAATGATTCATAAACATTTCATAAATTCACCATAAAATAACCCCTGGAAAATAAACAGGTTTCACAAACATCACATCATCATAATCATAAATCATATAGAGAAAGAATAATTCTGGTGTAATTGGATCATATCCTTAGTAAAACATAACTAACATCAAAATATGCTATCATAGATGAAAATTCCATTAAAATATCACTTGGAACCTATCTTGAGGAAAATGAACTTTTTATTTTGAAATAAATTCTTTAAAATATAAAAAATTACCAAATTTTATGGATTTTTTTTATTTTAAAATAACATTGGAAACCTATAAAGGAATATTCAAATCATTTAGCTTTCATTATGGTGAGAAATTTCATTCATATCATGTACTTTAAAACAAATATTCATTTCACATTTTTGGTAAAAAATTTAATGTAGCACATTCATAAAATGATAGGAATATTTCTTTTTAAAATATTTTATAAAAAATAAAACATGGGTAAAAATTAATTTAAAAAATCATAGTAAAGTATTAAAAAATTCTCGAAAACATTTTAAAGAAAACATAGACATTGAAGAAAATGATTCTCGACTAAAGAGAAAATAATTTTTTTTTCTTAAAAACAATTCTTAATAATTTTAAGTACCAAAGGGAGTAAAATGGTACTATTAATTTAAAATTACATGAATAACCATAGGATAAAAAAATTCATAAGATTCTTGACAGGTAGATCATGAAATTTCATCATCAGAAACTTTATCATAAATAATTCCAGTAAATAAAAAGATTTTAACATAAAACCCTTACCACTTTGATAACATTTTAATCATAAATATCATGAAATTGATGATATAACATTTTAAAGTGGCAATGTATATACCTTATAAACATAAAAATGGTCATAACATCAAACATGCCTCAATGAAATATTATTGAGATGAAGAACCCTTATCTCTTTGGTAATCTCTAAATGAAAACATTATGAAAGATGGAAACTTATATAAACTTTTAAATCTCCATAATTTTAATTAAAATAATAATAAAATACATTCATGGGTAGTATATGTTGGTTCTTGGTGCAGCTGAAGTGTGTGTGATATATTAAAATTTATTTTAATAATCATTGCATGAAACCAAGAGTGAGGATCTTTCACATCAAATTTATAATTAATTTATTTCATATCTGAAGAAATAAATACCTAGGCTTGGGAACTTTCTTCATTGATGATTTTTGATCTTTCGAAATAGCCCTTCTATATTTCCTCTGTTACACTTGTAAGGATCCAAGGGTATAATCCCTCTTGTGGAGATCCACATGTGCTTCAGTGGTCTCCGAGGAATGCTACTCATTCTCCAGGTGCTAGCATAGAGAACCAAATTTCTTGCATTATTCATTCCTAATCACTTATTTCTTGGTCTTGAAGAAATTATCACTTGGGTTTCTCATTCTTGAGAGGTAGAGAGGAAGAGGAGTTGAGATAGAATTCGTTGTGCGCAACAATTCTCTATTCCCAAACTTGGAATTGGTTTTGAATGAATTACACAATAGACGTAGTCGTCTATTTATAGAGCTGAGATTTAAGTTACAAAATTTAATTACATAACATCCATTAAATATAATTATAAATATTAATTAAATCCTATGTCACATAATAATAATAACAGTATTATTATTTTGTGGTGTTCCAACTTGAGTAAAATGGATAAATAATATTTACCAACTTGTAAATAATTATTTTATCACGGAACAGAGTCTTGGTCTGTTTGAACTCCTATAGTATTTATTGAGCACCAAAATAAATATTTTATTCTCTTAAATAAATATTTTATTCACAAACTGGTAAATAAATATTTATTAAATGTTCAATAAAATAAATAAAATTTTTTATTCACAATCCAGTTAATAAATATTTCTTTAATTTATGCGATCAATATAACTTAAATAAAATAATTCCTTAGTATGGAGAATAATATTTATTACATTAATTGAATTCTAAAATAATTTAATCAAGACCACCAAAAACACTTAGTGTTTGACCCTCTAGGATTCTTTCTCATTGGCATTAGATGAGCTTGTATAAAGTCCAAGATTACTATTTAGCAATGGGTTAAGGCACCCAAGAAAAATAACTTAATGTCATAACAAAAACAACCATATAAGAACACTCGCTATGTAATATAATCCCTTTGTCACATAATCTCATCAAGCAGGTTGCATGACGGTTTCAAAAACCTATATGCTTGATACATCATTCTTTGACTATCTGTAATAAACTCATTGTTACACCATGACCATGGAATTTAGGGTGAAAGTTATATTTCAATCAAAGGGTTGAGATATAAAATTCCATAAATATGCAATGGACAAATACTTTCTTGACTTATCCATTAATAATATGTCATTCGTGATGCACCCAATGTACCCTACTTCCCTCCAACATATGGCATGATGGTTTTATTCAAAAAATCTAAGTGCGCGAGTCATGACATGCATTAACAATAATATTAAAGTCCAAGGACCATTAAAAACACTCGCACATTGGAATATCTTACACCAAAACATGCAGAATTATTACTGGTGGGTCTGTTCTCATAATCTCCAATCTTGGAGATTACCAAGTGAAAACTTCATGAAAAAAAGTATCGTCTGCTTATGAGTACTTGCACCTGAGGGTCTATATACTATATGTACCATCATAGTATTTTATCTAACCACAAAACTATATTAAGAATATTGTCATAGTACTTCAAGGTTCTTATTATAGCGGGGAACTACTATGACCATATCAATGTGAAAAATACTCTAGAACATTATTAAATTATGTTCATGCATAATAATGAACAATATGTAATAATATGTTTAATTTAATATTTAATACATCACATGTTCATGTAATAAAAGTAAAAACAACTAGTTCTAGGACACCAACTCTAAAAAACTCCCAGTTGGACTAGATATAACTTCTTATGACTTTTAGTCTGCTAGAACTCACATGATAATCATGTTTCTACGAAGTCAGGATTTAGTCAAGGGGTCCTCCATGTTGTCTTCCATGGAAATACTACACACTCCAACTTCACCTCTTTGAGAAAAATACCTCAAGATATATTACTTCTGAAGTATGTGTTTCGTCCGCTGATGTGACCTTGGCTCTTTTGCGAGAGACACCTCTATAGTATTATAACAATAGAGTGTGATAGGATCTTTACTATTAGGTACCACATCCAGATCTTAGAAGAAATTGTGCATCCATTCTGATTCTTTAGCTACCTCAGAAGTTGAAATATACTCAGACTCTTCTATAGAATCTGTGACCACATCCTTCTTTGAGTTCTTCCTACTCACAAAACCTCTATTCAAAGTGAATATGTATCCTGTTTGTGACTTCATGTCATCTTGATATGTCTAGAAACTATCATCTATATATCCTCTGATGAATATTTCTTTATCTCCTCTATAAACCAGGAAAATATCCTTAGTATGCCTCAAATACTTTAGGATAGTCTTAACTGCCATCCAATGGTGGTCACCTGAATCAGCTTGATATATGCCTACCACACTTAATGTGTAGATGACATCTAGCTTAGTACATAACATAACATACATGACTGACCCAATTGCTGATGTGTATGGAATACTTATGATTATATTTCTTTCCTCATGGGTCCAAGGAAACATTTTCTTAGAAATATGAAAGCTATGTGATGATGGAAACAATCCCCTATTGGATTATTCCATATTGAGTTTATTTAGTATCTTTTCAATGTATGTACTTTGACTTAGGCCAAGAAACCTCTTGGATCTATCATGATGGATCTGGATCCCAAGAATATATTCTGCCTCAACCAAGTATTTCATGGAAAATCATTTATTCAACCACGCCTTAATAGACTGTAAGACTGATATTTCATTTCTAATAAGTAATATGTCATCAAAATATACTATTAAGAAAATAACTGCACTCCCACTAAACCGTTTGTAGATACAAGGATCACATTCATTATTTATAAAACCAAATTCCATTATGGATTCATCAAAATGAATTTTCCAGGACCTAAATGATTTCTTTAATCCATAAATGGATTTTTTGAACTTGAATATCTTATTAGAATCCTTTGGATTCACAAACCCTTCAGGTTGTATCAAGGATGTTTTGACATCCATTTTCCAAATCTCATAGTCATGGTAAGCCGTAATGGAAAGTATAATTATGATGGATTTCAACATTGAAACTGGTGAAAAGGTTTCATCATATTCAATACCTTGACACTATTTAAACCCATTTGAAACCAGTCATTCCTTATGTGTACTAAATTATCCTTCCATGACTAATTTCTTCTTGAATACCCATTTGAAACCAACAGGCTTTAAATCCACCGGGGGATCTACCAAAATCCAGACTCGGTTTTGGTACATGAAATCCATTTCAAAATTTTTTCCACTTGGAAACATCTATGACACTTACTAATTCCTTGTAGGTTAGATGATCATTATTATCAACTAATAATGAGTCAAAATCATCAGTAACTAGGAAAACATACCATTATAGTTCTCTAACCTCTCTTGTGCTCCTATACAATTCTTGTGTCTTTGGAATAGTTTCTTCTTCCATGGGGCTTTGTGGAATCTGATCTTATACTAACTATTGTGTGCCTTTATCCTTGACTTCATTGATGTTTATCCCACTCTCACTATCTATTTTGGAGATGTGATCCCTCTCAAGGATATTTCATTTCACTATAACCCTTTTTTCCAAAGGGTCATATAGGTAATATCCCTTTGTTTCCTTAGATTATCCTATAAAAGTACACTTTGTGACTCATGGTTCATGTTTGATACTTGAAGAGGCCTTAAAAATGATTCTCTTCCCCACACATGTAAATTTGATAAAATGGTTTTTCTTCCAATCCAAAAATCATATGGAATACCATTTATCAATTTAGTTGGTACTTGGTCATTATGTGTTCCATTGTTTGTAACACATATCCCCAAAAGGATAGTGGAATACTTACATGAATCATAATTGATATCACCATGTACAACAATGTGTGGTTCCTCCTTTCACTTACACCATTCCACTGAGGCGTGTAAGGAGGAATGCGTTGGTATAGGATCCCAAACTCCCATAAGTAATCAATGAAGTATTGATTAAGATATTATCTTCCTCTATCTGAGTGGAGTGTATTAATATTTCTACCAAGATGGTTCTAAACTTCATTCTTGTATTCCTTAAATTTATCAAAAGAATATTACTTATACCACATTAAGTAAATATATCCATATCTACTAAAATCATCAGTAAAATTTATGAAGTATGAGTAACCACCCATTGCTTCAATAAGAAATAGTCTGCACAAATTGGTATGAAATAATTCAAGAATATATTTATCCCTTTCACCTTTCTCACTAAATGGGGATTTGTTCATTTTTCCTTATAAACATGCATGACATACACCAAGTGATTTTAGTTCAAAAAATCTAAATATCCATATTGATGTAATTTTTTCAAGCATTTTTCATTTACACAACCTAGACTGTGATGAAAAAGTTGGGTTTGGTATGAGTCATGTGAAGTAATTTCGTTATTTATTTCCATTACTTGGTTCATGTAATCCAACACGTAAAGACCGTTATGTAAATGTGCCTTACCATAACAAATTATATCTTTATAAAAGAAGAAAAATTTATTTACAAATTTGAAAATGAAACCATCTGTATCTAGTATGGATACAGAAATAATGTTTTTAGTAAATAGAGGCACATAATAACAACCCTTTAAAACCAAGATCATTTCAGTAAACAATGTGAGGTGGTAGTCCCTAATAGCTACAAAAAAAAGTTTAGCTTTGTTAGATGCTCATAGATCTACCTCCCCCCAGTCAATTTTTACTAATTTTCATGGTTCTTGTATTTGAATACATATATGAGCACCACAAGTTGTATCTAATAACCAATTTTTATAAATAAATAAATTTCACTTGATAAAAAACACACCTGAAGCTTACCCTTGCTTCTTTAGTTGTGTTCAGTTTTTCTTCCAGTGGCCCTTCTTGAAACATGTGAAATAGATTACATATTGTTCCCCTACTTCCCCTTTGAACTTCTTCTTCTTGGAAGAGTGTGAATACAATTTGGGATTAAAGATATTTTCTTTACCTTTCCATTTGTTCACTATAAGGACAAAATACTTTTCATTCTTCATATCTTTATCTAATTGGAGAAGGAGGATAAGAAGATCTGGTAGATACTTCTCAATGTTTTTGATATTAAAATTCACAAAAAAACTAGAGAATCTCTAAGGAAGTGATGCCAGAATGAGATCAGTTTCTAGTTCTTCATGGAGTTTAAAACCTAGAACCACTAGATGTTTAATATAGCTAATAAGCTTGACTATATAAGGATTAGCTGGGGAACCCTATCCAAGATTACTCTAAAATAGCTCTTCAGAAATCTAAAACTGTTTCTGTTTAGATCTCTTCCGGTAAAGACCACAGAGGTGATCAATCATGCTATACATATCCATGTTTTTTGAGACTTCATGATTTCACTATACATATATGAAATCATCAAAAATTGAACTTCAACTATGTCATTCATATGTTTTTCATATACTAGGAACTCTTCATCACTCACCTATTGAGTAGGTGGATCAGGCATTGATGATTCTAGAACATAATATTTCTGTTCATGTCATAGAACAACCCGAAGGCGTCTAAACCACTCCTGGAAGTTACTGCCAGTGAGGAGATTGTATTATCCAATATTGATCGAAGGGATAGTGATCCTGTCATTTTATTCTATAATTTAAAAGAGAAAATTACTAGAACTTTTCTTGATTATATATTTTTTCAGAAATAATTCATTGATTTTATAAAATGTCCCACTATTTTATTAAGTCCCAATATCCCTCACCATTGAACCTGGAATATCTAGTTTCTAGGAAATTCTAGTGGAAAGGATCCATATTATCCTTCACATAACCCTAATAAGGGTTGGTCAAGATATTTTGAATGTATTTAAGTAGGCAAGACTTTGCCAACTACGGGATTGCATCCCCTTGATCCGTTAAGCGAACTCCCCAATCCAAGAATCCTGACATGGATTTTCTCAACACTTGCATCCAAATTACACCATGTCTAGAAAGGGATACTCCTCTTGATGTAAAATGGTTAATTCAACCCAAAGTTTTCATAAGAACCCCCCTTATAAAAGTAAGTGTCCCAATAAGGGTTGGTCAAACACATAGTTATATTGAGTTTTTTTCCTAATCAAGTAATGAAAGGCTTAGTATGACTTACTATTAGATTGAGGGATTTTATTTTATTATGCATAATTTTTTTTTATATTATTTTATCCTTTACATGTCTTGTTAATATTTAAGTGGATGTTTACTTAATTAATTAACTATGTTTGGATAAAATATTTATGCTTGATCAATTTTATTTAAATTTTGTCTTTTCATGTTAATTAATTTATTTATGTGATCAAGGTCTTGCATCAATAAATATAATTTTAATACATTATACATAAAATAAATAAATAATTAAATGAACTTATCATGAGCTTATATAATGGTTGATTTAATGAGCAAACATTAAATCAACCTATGACCTAGGGGAAATAATTCCTTATACGGAACTTGGAATGAGCTACAACATTCCACGTGTCCACCTATGTATCAACGAGTTTACATCATTATAAATCCATCTTGAACCATCCCCACATGATTTTGGATGATCAATTAATTACAAATATTTATTACTCACACAAAAGTGAGGGGAACCAAAGGACTGGTTAAAGGGAATTACATAAATATCTTTGGACACGCACGTCCTATATAACAATGGAGGGAGGGATGACTCGCATACCATATTTTAATTTAATATTAAATAATTTCAAAATAATACAATAAATTTAATTAAATAAATTCTAACACATAAATAGGTCTTGTTCAAGCTCATGAATGGTCACACATGCAACAAATATACAAAAGTAAACAGCTAGCATTCATTTCATTATTCGTTCCTTTTATTATTTAAGATAAACATGCTTACATTAATTAATTAATAAATTAATAAATTAATTTCCTTTCATCTTAATGATAATCCAATATTATTTGAAAATACCCATCATTAATTTCATTCATAGAAAATAAATGGAAGAACCAATACTGACATATTAATTACAATTAATTAATTTAGCATTTAAAATTCTAAAAAACCATTATTAAATTTTTAAACACACAAAGGTGTGCTAATCAATAAAATAATGTTTTAATGATGAAATTTAAAGTTAATGTAATTTTAATTTTTTTCCATTAATTGGAGATTACACGGTGTCTACATACAGCTACATGCCATGTACCTCGGTTACTATATATCCAAGTCACTAGTCTAGGGCTTAGATGTGTTGACTCGACCAGACTATATGGTGTGTATATGATAATTACACACCCTGTATCCACTTTTCGTGTGCCAAGTTGTCATGGTCAACACGTGGTGTGTAATAAAAGCACCATGTGTAATAAATTACTCAACACATCTAGATATATTGTGAATGGGTATACAACGTGTGCTCTGGATGCATGCCATGTAACCTACTTTTACCGGCCAATGATTTAGAACTTCCCTATGGAATCTCTAGTCATTATTCATTTGTTCTTAAACCATTAATAAAATGAAACACTGAACGGACATGATTAATATGTTGATAACACGTTAATTCAAATAGGATTAAATAATGAATAACATGAAATACAATATTACTACAATTTTGCATAGATCAACAATAAAATAAATAATAATAAATTTAAACATGACCCCTCTGATACCACTTGTTGGTTCCAGGTGCCGAGGAAGCGTATGATGGTGGGTGATATATTAAAATTTATTTTAATAATAATTTCCGAAAACCAAGAACGAGAATCTTGAATGTAAAATTTATAATTAATTTATTTAATATCTGAAGAAATAAATACATGGGCTTAAGAACTTTTTTCGTTGATGATTGTTGATCATCCAAAATAGCCCTTCTAGATTGCCTTCATTGCACTTGTGAGGATATAAGGGTAGAATCCCTCTCATGGGAAAGAAAATGTTTGTATATTGAAAGACAAACATTTTGTAAAGGTAAGTACTCATAATTATTTTGATTTTCTTATGTCAGGTAGTAGTGAAGAATATGTTTAAACTGATGTCCGTGTACGTGGAGTTGATGAGATGGTGGATGTTAACTATGCTGAATTTCTTGATGATGGAGGGGTACCGTGGATGCGGTCCAAAACAAGAAGAAGAGGGTGGAATCCTCATGGGTAGGGTGGACACTCTCCCCATCATAATATGAGCACTCAGTCTAAAGTGTCCTAATTTTGTTGTCTTTGTTCTTAATTTATGTATTTTGAATCCTCCTATGTATTTTCTACCCCTTTTTTATTTAATGAAGAGGCCTATGCGCCTCAAACTTAAAATAATAATAATACTAATAACAGTATTATTATTATTTTTGTATGGAAACTTGCACAAAATGAATAAATAATATTTACTAACTCGTAAATAATTATTTTATCATCGGACATAGTCTTATTCCATTCGAAATCCTTTTTTATTTGTTGAACACCCGAATAAATATCTTATTCTCTTAAATAAATATTTTATTCACAAACTAGTAAATAAATATTTATTAAATATTCAACAAAATAAATAAATATATTTTATTCTATAACACCCCAAGATTTCATAGTATGTTATCTCATTAAAGTAATTCAATAACTTACGCTACACGCAACACCGAGTTCGAGCGCACCACAACTTACCAAACTAGCGGTTCAAAAAGTGGTTGTGAATAGTATTAACTGCATTTTGAATCCTATATACTCTATATAATTTTAACACCCATATTATGTGTTTCATAGACATAATATAATAAAAAATTCAATTTTTTAGATAACGGAAGTATTTTTCAGAAAATGTAATTTTACCGCCTTTTAATGGAGACTCTTTTTTAAAACAAATATTTGAAACTTTTATATATTCAATTTAATGAAATTAAATTCTTCTTTAGAAGTGGGACATAAAAATTTCATTTGGATAAATTTTTGTTACTTTTCTGATAACTTTCATATTTTGACGAATAGTGAAAAATACTATGTTTTAATTGAAAACAACTTTTTTAATCGAAATAATTTATAGTGTTAAATTATGAATTTAAATGGTTTTTAAGTATAATTAGATTATATTTTTATCATTTAATACAATTTAGGTCATTATAAGTAATTTCATTTTTAAATTTGACATAAACACATGTCAATATTTTGATAGTTTTTACTTTTTAAAAACCCGCTTTTTGATTTTGACAACGGGAATTAATTTTAAGTTAATAAATGCAACTTCTATGTTTTTAATTTGGTAAAATATAATTCATTTTTTAATTTTGAATATCAAAATTAGATTAGGGTAAAGTTTTGGTATTTTTCTGAAAACTTCCAATTTTTGATGAATAGTGAAAAACACCGTGTTATTATTTAAAACTGAATTTTTTATTTAAATAATTATTTATTTTATTTAAAATTATTTTAAATAAAAATAGATATATAATATCTATATAAGTTCAATGTAATTCATTGGAGTCATATTTTAATAAAATTAGATGTATAAGTTTTTATTAAACTTTTTACCGTCTTTTACCCACCTTTTAGGAGCATTTGCAAATTTGCATAAAACTTAATTTTACCGCTTCTGTGAGTTGAATTTAAAAAATCCGAGAGAAAAAGTTGATATCAGTAAGTAAAATGTGGTTCAATAAGATGAAAATAATTTTTAGTGAATAGTAACTTTGGACTTTTATTTACCATGGTAAAAAGTAAAAAGGGTAATTAAAGGTAAAACTGATATTATAATTAACCTAACACATGTAATAATTCTATTGGATAAATTTATTTTGACCAAAAACAACCTTAGAAATAAAATATGATCCTTTAGGTCTACTTGGATTAGACTAGGGCATTTATTATTATTTTATTTAAAGAAGAGTTAAAAGTGTTAAATTCAAAGTTTAATAACTAAACCATTTTTAATATAGAGTTACACATAAGATAAATTTTACTATAAATATTAATTAGAAAGATAAAAATATTTAATAATTAATGGTATTTTATTTATAAATTGTAGACATTAAATAATTAAATATATTTATTACACAATGATGATTCAGTAATTACCTTATTAATGAAAGAATCAAATAAATGGTATTATAAAAATTAAAATAAATATAATTTAAAAGTTTTTATGAAATCCATGAATTTTATAGGTGAATATGACATGTTAGGGTTGATTCAATGTATCTTTTTTGAAGTAATCAAGTTGTGATGACTTTGACAAAACCAAATACTAAATAGTGTCAAAATTAACATAAATGAGTTTTTTTAAAAAATATTATATTATTAAATTATATAATAGTCCTAAAAATATAATTTTTTTCCAAAGAACTTATATAATTATAATTATACCATTAATTAACCACTTGAGGTTCTCTTGGATTTTTATAATAAGTTTACTAACCATTTATTATAATAATACAAGAATACATAGTAAAAGTTAAATTATTTAACTAAGGGTTAAATCTAAAAGATAAGGTTAATATGGTAACCTAAAATTGTATAAAACCTATTGGTTGAGTGGTTTTAGACCCATCCCCACCTTATCCTAGAAATAAATCATTTTGGAGCCATTAGAAACCGAAAATGATTTTATTATAAAATAATATTTCAAGCTTTTCCTAAAGTGACCATCACCTCTCTTATAAAAGGGTACTTTCCCTTCTCTTAATTTCACACCTCCAAAGCCATTTGACTCAACCAAACCCTGACCAAATATACTCTCAACTTCTCTAAAATAAACCTAGATTCATTACGTTGATCATAAAGTCAACCTAAGGATCCCTTTTGATCAACTCAAAAGGAAACACCCGAAAAAGAGGTAATAATTTCACCACCCTCTTTCAAGTTCTTTTCTTCTTCCACTTCCTCTTTATTTGTTGTTTCCATAACAAAATAATAACTCCAGTACCTCCTACATAATGTTATGTTATTATAAATATATTACAACCATATTTTTTATTCTATCCATCCTATAAATGATAAAGTCACCATACGTGCGTACGTACAACTTACCATCTCCACGTCGCGGTGTAGTTTGTTATTCAAACACTTCATTATTTGGATGTGTATAATAATGAGTATAACTGATGTAAATAATAAATATAACATATTAATTATTCTTTATATTTGATATACCATCCAATTACATATGATCTCACCATCAATATAATGATATTGTCGCTCGTGCGTACGTACTGATTACCGTCTCCACGATGCGATGAGATTCATTCACACATTTACCATTCATCGATGATTATAAAAATATATATTATTAATACATATGTAACATATGACATAATAATGCTACTGGATATATATATATATATATATGTATGTACTTACATATATCTTATTCACTTACTTCTATTCAATACGATATGAAAACAGAAACAATGTTTATGCATACGTACGACCTACCGTCTCTATAAATAGTGCCTTCCATTTCATGTATCTATCTATTATAAATATTTATATTCTAAATATATATGATATATAAATCAAGGTTTATATTCTGGAATTATTTAAATCATGATCTAAATGATACGATCAAGAATAACAAGTTAAAACACGTACGATAAAGAAAGCGATTATTACCCAAAATATTAATTTAACATGGGAATAATTATTAAATGGGTAGTATAAAGTCATAAATGAATCATGTATGATATAATAAATATGAATATGGTTCTGTTATAATTTAATAACATAATATGGTCATTATACAGGAGGTTAAACGTACCCTCGACTAAAGTAAAGTGCATGGTAAGGGTTAATTCCTCAATCTCATTATTATCCGAGATTGTTTATGTGTAAGTATTTTCTGGGACATATTTATTATCCATGTCCATGTTTCATAAAATAATTTTCAGAATGATTATTTTAAGTTAATATTTGACTAAAAAATAATTTTAAATATTTTAAATATTTATTCTTCTAAATCTTTCTCATTAATGCCCATGTTTTCAAAATGGTTTTTAAGGATTTTTTTATATGGACATTAATTTTTTTAAAATGTTAATTCCTTTCAAAAGTTTCAAAGTGGTATGCGACACTTTGATTAAAAAATTTATTTAAATTTCTTCCTTTCAAAATTGTGTGACTTTTAAATGTTTTCATGAAAAATGTATATTTCTCTCAAAGAGTTTTACAAATAATTTTCATCTATGTCAACATCCTTTGATGGATTTTACACTTGTTTTAAGTTGGTTTATTATGATACAAATATTCCATATTTTATTGATGGTTTTGTGATATGTTTGACTGTGGATGTGTTATTTTTATACCATTCATGGTTTATGGATAAAGTATTGAAATTTTGTATGATAGTTTTAATATGAATGTTTATGTTATATTTAAACCTTTTCATATAAGGAATGCATTGGACTTAGTAAGTGATGGGTGGAGTCCACTATAGCTCCTCGATTCATCGATAGGTATCATGAGACAAACTAGTGTCTTGGCACAAGGACTTGACAAAATATTATTTGTAGTCTTGGCATGAGGCCTTGACTATGTGGTTATAAAGTCTGTCATTATGCATTCCATCATTATGAAATTGTATATTGATATTACATGTGATTGTTTAACTAGTAGAATATCCATGTGAATAAGTAAATGACATTATTTGATTTATCTTTTCCATATTATACTAAAGTTTAAGTTTAAAAGGCTTTTGTTTTAGTCTTATACACTATGTTAAATGTTTATGCTTATTTATAAAAGTTTCTGCTATATTTTTATCCTTACTGAGCATCTAAGCTCACCCATTTCTTATGTTTTATTTTCCTAGGATTCCAAGAAGTTTATTATTATTGATAAGCAGGGTTAAGCTAGGGGATTAATGGAATTCTCAAAGGATCATTTATGTTGTGTTTTATTTTCTAACGTGTAATGTAATGTTCATGTATGTAATCTATTTTCCAAGACTGCTAAACTGATTGGTCTTTCGGGACTTTATTCCTTGTAATCATGCCAATGTATTAAAATAATGCACCGACTCTGGGATTATGGGGTCGGGGCATTATATATTCATAATCTGGTGAATAGATATTTATTTAATTTATATGATAAATGTAACTTAAATAAAATTATTCCTCAGTCTTGAAAATAATATTAATTCCATTAATTAAATTCATAAATAATTTAATTGAGACCACCAAAAACACATAGTGTGTGACCCTTTAGGATTATTTCTCGTTGGCATTAGGTGGGCTTGCCTCACAACCAAAATTATTGTCTAGAAAATGGCCAAGGCACCCAATAGAAAGAACTTAAATCCACAATGACAACAACTATATATGAACACTCACTGTGTAATATAATCCCTTTGTAATATAATATCACCAAGAAGGTTTCATGATGGTTTCATCAACCTATATGTTTGATACATCATTGTTTGACTATCTGAAATAAACTCATCTTTACACCATGTCCATGAAACTTAGGGCGATAATTATATTTCCATAAAAGGTCCAAGATATCAACTTCCATAAATATGGAAGGGAAAAATCCTTGCTCAACTTATCCATTAATAACATGTCATTCGTGACACACCCAACATACCCTACTTCCCACCAACATATGATGTGACAGTTTTTGTGAGAAAATCTAAGTGCGCAAGTCATGACATGAATTAATGATAATATTAAAATATAAGGACCATTACACATGCTCATAGATAGAAATATCTGATGAAATCAAAACATGCAGAATTCCTACTGGTGGGTCTGTTATCATAATCTCCTATCTTGGAGATTACCAAGTGCGAACTTTATGAGAAGAAGTCTCATCTGTTTATGAGTACCCGCACATGACGGTATATATACTATGTGTCCCATCATAGTATATTATCCAACAACAAAACTATATTAAGAATATTTCTATAGAACTTCAAGGTTCTCATAATAGTGGTGAACTACTATGACCTTATAAATGCAACAAATACTCTAGGACATTATTACATTATGGTCATGCAGAATAATAAAAAATATGTAATAAGATGCTTAATTTAATATTTAATACATCAAATATTCATATTATCAAAGTACAGACAGTTGGTTCTAGGACACCAAATCTAACAGTATATACACCACACAAAAGAAATAAGTGGGGAATATGACATATGTCTCACATAAATAAAAGTGATATGAGAAATCCCTTACCTGAAGTCTTATCTTTCTTCATACATGATTGAAAATAATTTATAATAAATATATATTTATTATAAAGGTATTACAGAACCATAATCATATATATTATACCATATATTATTTACTTTTCAAATCTTATCACCACTTTATTAACAAATTTTTATTAAAATCACTATTTTGGGTGACAATAACTTTTTTCAGGCATGTTTTAGTTCAAAAGTCTTGTTCTTTATACTTTTATCATGGTTAAATCATATTAAAAATTTTAAAAATGATATTAATATCATATATATTTATTATATATATATATTTAGATTCATTCATAAAAGTTAGATATAGAAAAATGAATTACATTGTTCATGGAGATGTTAGGTTGTACATATGTATGAATGTTGTTTCAATTTTTCGAGAGATGAAATAAAAGAAAGGTAAATTATAACCCAAATTTATAAAATAATAATAATATCATAAATAAAATATATATTTATCAAATCTATCATCATAACCATCCAATTAAAGTGGTGATGAAAAACGAATTACACCGTTATGTGGAGACGGTAAGCTGTACGTACACCAGTGTAATGTTTTCACTTTCAATAGGATGAAAAAAAGTGGAAAATTATTGTTCCATAATCATAATATCAATTAAGTATATTTAATATATTTAATTCATTATTTTATAATGGATACCATAGATTTATAAGTATTAAAAGAATAAATAAAATTTAAAGTACTTGGTTAAGAGTTTTACCTCTTTGTTGGGAAACCAATTTTGGATTACACCTTAAGCCTTGAAAGGATGATATTTTGGAAAGAAAAAAAAAATAATATATGGGGAATAAATATAAGAAGGTATTATGGTAGGTCTTTTCCATGATAGAAGTCTCAAAAGGTGTGAGTAATAGAGGAGAAGAGGTTCCACTTTATAAGTAAGGGGAGGGGTACTCTTGAAATTACATAAAGTATTAAATTAATATAAATTAATTTTTATAATAAAGTGATTAAAAATTTACATATTCAGAATATAGGATGAGAATAATCCTAAATAATCTTATACAATAAAATTTGGACAGGTTTATATTATTTTTTTAACCCTAAATATTTGTTTTAACCCCCCATTTACCATTTTGATAATTACCACAATATCAAAGTTTTCTACTATTTAAGGGTCAAGAATGTTACTATTAAAGGGAAAGTGAACCATGAATGGACCTTGGATTATATTTTCAACCATATACCCTTGAATTATCTAAATATATATTTTTATGAATTTTAAATCATTTAATAAAATATTATTTATTATAAAATATCATTAATGTCATTTTTGAACTATTCATTTAATTTGACTTTTATAATTACATTAAAAAAATGAATATGAATATAGAATTTTCAAAAAACCCTAATATGTTATATTTATACACAAAATTCATGGAAAATAATAATTCATCCAAATTTTATTATTTTTTATACTTTTAAAATCATTTATTTTAATTTTTTGTTAATTGAATAAATACTGTATTAAATTCGCATATGAATTTAAGACATTTATTCAATCACATAAAATTAAAAATAAATTACAATGATATATTTTTTATTAATATATAAAATAAAAACTTATAACTTAAATTATCCTCTTTTTTATCCTTATGTAAAAATTTTAGAGATATTTAAGTCAAGAGAGTGCCATTTTTTATTTATTCTTTTCCTAAAATAATATAAAGGTCATAATTGGAATAAATTATACCAAGGAAAAAAAAATTCAAATATAATATATTATAGGGTCTAAATAAACTAAAAAAACACATTTTTTTATGTTTTGGATATATTTTAATCCTTATCTTCTAGTTAAACCTCTTTAATCCCATTTTAACCCTAAACGTGATAATTTAAATTTTCACCATAATAACTTAATTATATGAGCAAAAATGAAAGAAAAATTATAAAAATATTTGAAAATTATGATTCAAAATTTTAATCCCTTTTATCAGATTTAATTTATATAGGTATAAGAAATTACTTTTAATATAAGAACACATAACACATGAAAACAATTTTTATGTAAATAACCGATTTAGGAGTAAAAATTGTTTAACCTTGAAATATTATAACAAATTAGTATCCATGATTTTATTTTATTAAATAATAAAATAATTTAGTTTCTTAGACTTTTTTATCAATGAAAAAAATGGTTAAATCTTCCAACAATCCCATTAAATGCAAAGACCCAAAAATAGTTTTTAATTTGTATAAATATAACTTATATTCACAAAAGCCAAGAAAGAGTTACCAAATTAATAATAATGAGTTAAAATAAATTATGTAACTATTTAATAATAAATTTGGTCAAAAAGATATCATAAAGTAGGATAAATTCATGTGTTAGAGAGATTTTAATGTTTTACCCTAGGGTTTTAACATAATTTTACCCTTTACCGGGGTGATACATTTTACCAAAGTTAATATTAATAATGAAAAAAAACATAAGGGACATATCTATAAAATTTTATATCATTATTTAAAATATTCAATCCAGTATTCAAAATTTAATTCATATAATTGGAAGAATTTTATTTAAAATTAAACCTGAAAATCATGACAAAAAGTGGGTTTTTAGAAAAATGCATTTTTCAAGAAATAGATGAACTTATATTAACTCTATAACTAGTAAAAATAATTATATGAATTTAAATTAATATATATTAATATATAATATATAATTTAAATTTAAATATTTACTCATTAGGTTTTATTTTAATTAATTAAAATGGAAAACATTATGCACTTAAAACAATTTTCATAAAAAATGTGTTTTTAAGCATAAAAACAAACTTATACCAAAATAATGAAAATTGATGATTCAAATGAAATTAATTATATTATTATAAATAAAATTTTTCATATGTTACTTTAATTTTTAATCCAAAATATAATGGGACTTTTTAAATTACTTTATTTAATGAAAAAAATGACAATATTTTAAGAAGCTGTATTTTTCACTATTCACTAAAAAATTAATCATTTCAGAACAATACCAATATTTAAACCTATTTTATTTTTGATATGATGATATAAAAAATTATATTCATTTTATAAAATACAATTTCTAAAATTTGTATAAATTAATTTTAATTTCCATGCACAAACTGAAATAAAAATCATTTTTGTAGAAAATGCATTTTTGAGGCATAAAATGATTTCACTAAAAATTGTATTATTATTTAATTATAATTAATCAATAAATTTGTATTTATTAGGAACATTATAAATATATTTCATTATGTGTATACTCATATTTATACCTACCAATTCAATAGCTAGGTCACATTTAAATAATAATATTTTAATTGTATATTGGGTTTAGTTTAAACTCGGTGTTATGTGTAGTCGAAGTTATAAAAGAAACAAAATTTATTTAAATAAAAATATTTTCTAAAATTTTAGGGTGTTACATTCTATCCCCCTTAAATAAATTACACCCTTTAATTTTTATCTTATTCATCAAAGTTTTAATATTCAAAAATACCTTTGTTGAAACCCACATCATATAAAAGAATAATAAGACTTCCTTAAAAAGGGAAAGTGAGAAACATAAAGGTTACCTAAAATAACACATAATCATATTCCCAGATAAGGATAAAATTGTATGTAAGTTAAATTATAGATATGTTGGAGAAAACAAGCATCAAATGAATAATATTGAGTGATAAAGAACATGATAAAGATAAAGTTAACGACCAAAAAAACATTTATTTTTGATAGGTGAAAAAACTATAAATTAATCAGAAAAATGGTAAAAGGATTACATTTTTATTTAAATATCCTTTTCAAATTTCATGGGATTATTTTAATATCAAGATATAGGACATTAAAAAATATAATTTCATGATTTCTTTCCATTTCATAAGCATAATTTAATCCTATTATTGCACTTCAATCACTTTTCACTTCATCTCATACTACAAGAAATGAATATTCAAGATGATTTTTTTCATTCCTGAAGCACTAAAATTTACTTTTAATGGATCATAATATCTATAAAAGGATTAAAATTCATTCCTTCTATCTCTATATATTTACCAAAAAAAATGGCCAACATAAGTTATACAAAAAGGATAAATCATATATTAATATCTAAATCCTTAACAATAACACCAAGAGTTCAACTTTATCCATTCCATAAATGGTTATCCTTAAAACCCTTCTAAAACATGTCAGAAAAAATTCAAAATCCAAAAATTTAGAAAATTTTTCAATAAATTTCTAAAAACAACTTAACATTAATCTCTCAAATAATATAAAGTAGATCTTAATGTCACATACCCAAAATTTGAATACCTTGATCATATATTATTTTAAAACATGGTAATAACCTGAATCACCATAAAACCTCAAGGAAAATAAACATGATTACAAATATTAACGCTATACTTATTCCTTAAATAAAATCATATATTATCAAATATATTCCATAAATGCAGTAAACTCCATCAAAGATAACATAAACCACTTTTTCATCGAATCAAAAATAAATTCTAAGGTTACAAGTACTATCTAATTTACTTTATCCATACCAATAATCTCTGTATCCCAACTAAATATTATTATCTAAACATTTGGAACATATTAAGGGTCATCTTTCCATCAATCATGCATTTTACATAAATATCACATCACCATAAAATCACTTTTATATGTTATCAGTTCCATTCAATATATACATGAAAACCCTTAATGAAAAACATATACATAATAACCCTTATGTGTTTCATGATTCTTTTAACTAGAATACCATTGATAAAAATACTCCTAAAACACAATTAATTAATTCCAATACATAAACACTTCAATTATTCCAATTACTTCTTAAAATATCAACTAAGATCCATCATCTTATTCCTTAATTCCTCTAACCTTTCATATATTCTCCATAGTCTCTTCATTATCTATAGTAAAACCTTTACTTATACAACCTTGACAATCCTCTACTTGGAATGTAAAACAAGACATTTATTTTCATAATTCCTTTACACACCACATTTAAAACATTAAATAGTTCATTATACCTTAGAGAAACCATTATTCTTATCCATTATGTTAACCAAAATTTTCATTTTTTCCTTTCTAATTAATTACTCTATGCCCTTTTTTACAGACATAAATCATTTTCTCATTCTTCTAAGACATTTCCCTAAGAGATTTTTTCCACATACTCAACATGTAGAAATATAAATCTTATTCCCAACATGGTATTCCTAAAACTTTATTTTTCTCTTATTAGGTGTGTTAGGAAACTCACCCAAGTTGAAATTGTTAACCATATAATAAGATAGATGATGAGGAATAATCATAAGGTTTCACATTCCAGATTCGATTTCACTTGGTTTCCCATAAGTAAAATTAATACACTATCCATCATATTTAGTTTTAACAAAACTACTCCTGGTTCTATCCATTTACTAAATCCAAAATTATAGTGTGATCAGTAATAATCATAGTACGAAACTACATGATCATGAAAAATCATTTATAAGATTTCTAAATCATGATACCTTATTTTCAATTTATAACACCTTAGGTTTAACCTAGACCATCCATGGACAATATCTTATTCAAATACTTTATAATAGATCTTAAAAAAATGTGAATTAACCTAATAATATCCCATGGGAGTGTCAAACCAGGTGCAAAATAAGAGAAAATTCACTTTGCACTAAAATAATGGTCAAGATATAACCAACCTACTCTTTTTGGGGTTATTACTCCTAAATTAATCTATTCCATAACCACATCCACTTATAGTATCCATCCAGGGATGTATTGTTAGGAAAACCATATAATCTCTTCTTTAACAAAAATTTAGGATATTATCCTATACTTAGACTTATCCCCAAGGTTATCACTAATTTTTTATTATCCTAATATTCACATATTGACTAATTTTTTTATAATACCAATTATAGAAACCCATAATTTTTATATATAAATATTATATATTTTTACATGAATATTAAATACATTTCAAAAAATACATGATTGATTAATGTAAAGGTTTAGTGTCTTTAGAGGTTAGATACACAATATTCTTATTACCTGAAAGATCTTCAACATATCCTATAAATATCTTACCACATAGTAATATTCTTAGAAATACCCTACTTAAAACCTTTATTTATAACCTAGGGAAAATAAATATAATAAAGGGAGATCTCAGATTCTCAGTAAGGGTAAAATTGGGAGATATCAACCGATAATCATATGAAAGCATAAGATAAGAATAAGTTTATGAGATGCTCATCATAACGTACAAAGTTCATACCCAATATATCATGGACCAAAATCATGTTTGATGGCATAAAAAGTTATTATTTCAAAATACATGAATTATAAGGGTGATAAATCATCATAAATAAATCTTTCACCATAAGTTCATGTCATAAAACTATGGCACCATCATAGGCAAAGAAACCATTTCATATGTCAAGTTTAACTACTGAGACCATAAAATAAAAGTAGATTAATAATCAATTCATGTTTTCCATATTATAATAGATTAATTATCCCTTTCTATTTCCCATATAGGATCAAGCACATTGAATTGTTTACCATAATTATCTCATGCGATATAAATATTTACCCAATTTAGTAGAAGGATATGTAATTCTAGACCCAACCATCATATAGTCATAATATATTTATATTAACTCCATAAGATTATAATACATTCATCATATCATCATATCATAACCCACGTAAAGAAAACAGGTTCAATAAACATTTCATAAATTCATCATAGTATTACCCATGTAAAATAAATGGGTTTTATAAAAATATCATCATCAAAATCACAAACCATCCAAAGAAAGAATAAGGCTGATATCATTGGATCATATATTAAATAAAACATAATTAACATCAAAGTATGTCATCATATATAAAAATTCCATTAAAATATCACTTGAAACATTTGGTTTATAAAATACCCTTTTCATTTTGAAATAAATTATTTAAAATTTATTTTTTTTCCAAATTACAAGGAAAAAATTTAATTTTAAAATAACCTGGGTAACTTTTAAAAGAAGATAAAAATCTTGGGTTGTCATGATGGTGTGAATTTATGTTAATGTTTTCTACATTAAAACAAAGATTCTTTTTAAATTTTTGGTAAAAATTTAAAAGAACCTCATTCAAAAAATGATAGGAAGATTAATTTTTAAACTATTTTGTAAAAAGTAAAACATGATTAAAAATTACTTTAAAAATTCATAGGATAGTATTAAAAACATTATTAAAAACATTTTAAATAAAATATAGTCATTGAAGAAAATAATTCCTGACCAAAGAAGAAATAAAGTATATTTTTGTTAAAATAAATTTCTCAATAAATTTAAGTAAAAAATAGAGAGAAATTGTAATATTAATTGAAAATTAAATGAATAATTAGTATATATAAAAATTAATGAGATTCTTGAAAGGTATATCATTAAATTTAATCACCAAATACTTAATCATATACAATCTCAGTAAATATTGAGATTATAAAATAAAATCCTTACCACTTTGGTAACTTTTGAGTCGTAAAACCCAATAAAGAATAAAATAAAATGGAACTTTAAATATAATAAAAATAAGTATATTCATGATATAATATGAAAATGTAGAAATATATACACCCTATAAATATAAATAGGTGTATAACATCAAACAAGTCTAAACGAAACACTATTTAGATGAAGAACCCTTACCGATTTGGTAATATATGAATCAAAACATCATGAAAGAGAGAAAATTATATTAAATACCCATAATTTTCATGAAAATAATTGTAAAATAAATTCATGGAAATTATATACACCACACAAAATAAATAATTAGGGAATATTACATATGTCTCACATAAATAAAAGTGAGATAAGAAATCCCTTACCTAAAGTCTTTAATTTCTTCTTACGCATGTGAAACTCCTATATAATAAATATATATTTATTATACATGTATTATACAACCATATTAATATATATCATATGATATATGATTTACTTATTACATTTTATCACCCATTTATTAACAATTCTTTAATAAAATCACTATTTCGTGTGATAATTGCTTCATTTTCCTTGAATGTTTGGGTTCAAAAGTCTTGGTATTTATAATTTGATCATGGTTACATAATATAAGAATTTTTAACCATGATATTAATATCATTTATATTCATTATATTTTTATATATTTATAGTCATCCATAAAAGGTATAGATAGAAAAATGAATTACATCGTTCATGGAGGTGGTAGGTTGTACATATGCATGAATGTTGTTTCCATTTATCAATGGATGGAACAAAATAAAGGTAAATAACAATTAAAATTTTAAGAATCATAATAATATCATAAATAAAATATATATTAATTAAATACATTATTATAACAATCAAAGTAATGTTGTGATGAAAAACGAATTACACCGCTACGTGGTGATTGTAAGTCATACATACACATGAGCGATGTTTTCTCTTTCCATAGGATGAAAAAAGTGTATAATGGTTGTTCTATCATCATAATAACAATTAAATATATTAAATATATTTTATTTATTATTTCATAATAGAGACCATGGATTTAGAAGTGTTAAAATATGAAATGAAATTTAAGGTACTTGGTTATGAGTTATACATATTTGTTGAGAAACCTCTTTTGGCTTACACCTTAAGCCTTGAAAGGATGGTATTTTATAAAGAAAAAAATCTCTAGGATGTGGGGAAGACATATAGGAATGTATTATGGTATTTATTGTCTATTTTAGAAGGTTCAACATGAGTGAGGAAGAGAGGAGAAGAGGAACCCTCTTATAAGTGAGGGGATGTGCACATTTGGAATTACTTTAATATTAAATTAATATAAATTAAATTTTATAATAAATTGATAAAAAATTAACCTATTTATAATATAGGATGAGTATAAGTATAAATCATCTCATTAAATATAATTTATACAAGTTTAGGTTATGTTTTTACCCTTATCTCTTTGTTTTAACGCCATAACCATTTTTACAATTACAACAATATCAAAGTGTTCTACTATTTAAGGGTCAAGAACGTTACCATAAAAGGAAAATTGACCACTACATGGAACATGGTTTATATTTTAAACCATATCACATTCAATTGGACTAATATAAGATTTTTTTTGAAATTTAAATCATTTAATAAAATATTATTTATTATAAAGTATCATTAATGTTATTTTTGGAACTGTTGATTTAATTTGAATTTGAAAACAATATTACAAAAAATTAATTTAAATATAAAACTTTAAAAGTTACCTAACATGTTATATTTATCTACTAAATTTATGGAACATGATAATTCATTCAAATTGTAATACTTTTGATATCTTTAAAATCATTTATTTTATTTTTCTATTAATTGAATAAATACTATGTTAGAGTTGTGTAGGGATTTAAGACAATTATTCAATCACTAAAAATTAAAAATAAACCACCATGATAAAAAAATTTATTTATATATCAAATAAATATTTATAACTGAACTTATCCTCTTTTTATCCTTTTCTAAAATATTTAGAGATTATTAATCTCAAGAGAGTAAAATTTTGTATTTATTCTTTTATTAAAATAATATAAATGTCATAATCAGAGAAAAATGGAACCAAGGCACCCAAAATTAAAATATAATATGTTATAGGGTTGAAATAAACTCAACCAATCATATTTTGGTAAGTTTTAGATACATTTTATGCTTTATTTTCTAGTTAAACCACTTAAACCCATTTTAACCTTGACCATGATAATTTAATTTTTTACCATGATAACTTAATTATATGACCAAAAATAAAATGGGACTTCAAACCAAATATAAAAATTATTATTCCAAATTTATAATCCATTTTATCATATTTAATTTCTATTGGTTGAATAAATTAATTTTAATCTAAAAAAATAAAACGCATAAAAAATAATTTTTAGGAAAATACCCGATTTAAGAGTAAAAAAAATTTAACATTCAAATATATTAATAAATTAGTTTCCATGATTTTTTGATTTAATAGTAAAATAATTAATGTTTTTATAATTTTTTATAAATAAAAAACCAAATGTAATCTTCCAACTATTCCATTAAATGCAAAGTCCCAAAAATATTTTTTAATTTGAATAAAATATAACTTATATTAAAAAAAGTCAATCCAGGGTTCCCAAATTTAAAATAATGATTTAAAATAAATTATCTAACTCTTTAAGAATAATATTTTTTGAAGAAAACTAATACAATAGGATAAATTCATGCATTAGAGTGATTTTAATGTTTTACCCCTTGGTTTTATCCCAATTTTACCCTTTACGAAGGTGATAAATTTTACCATGGTTACTATTCATATTAATAAAAAATGAGATAGAAATATTTAAAAACATTTATCCTCATAATTAAAAATATGAAATAAATTTTTAATTTTTTTTTAAAAGTGGTAAAATTTAATTTAAAATTAAACCTGTAAAATGCGGTGAAAAGTGATTTTTCATAAAAAAGTAGTTTTCAAGCAATAGATGGCATTACATTAACTCTATGACTAGTAAAAATAATTATATTAATTTAAATTAATATATATAGATAAATAATATATAAATTTAGTTTAAATATTTCTTCATTAGGGGTTAGTTTAATTAATTAAAATGAAAATACATTTTATACTTAAACCAGTTTTCCAAAAAAAAGTTTTTAATAATAAAAATAAACTTATACAAAAATCATGTAAATTAATGATTAAAATGAAATTAATTAGATTATTATAAATAAAAATTTTCATATATCACATTAATAAAAAATAAAAAATATAATGGGTCTTTTTAAATTACTTGATTTTATAAAAAATAATGATAATATTTGAAAATCGTTGTTTTCACTATTCACTGAAAATCAATCATTTCAAAAAAATCCTAAAATTTCCCCCTAAGATAATTTTAAATTATGAATTAATTTTTTTTTCATTTTATAAAATAATATTTCTAAAATTGGTGTAAATTAATTATAATTTCCATACACAAAATGCAATAAAAGTCATTTTTGAATAAAATGCTTTTTTGAAGCATAAAATAATTTCATTAAAAATTGAGTGCTTATTTACAAATCATTAATTAATAAATTTTTATTGAGTAGGACCATTATAAATATATTTCACAATGTAGTTAGTCATATTTATACCCTCCAATTTAATGACAAATTCATATTTAAATAATAATATCTTAATCGTATGTTGCAATTTATTTAAATTCAGTGTAGTGTGTAACCCAAGCTATCAGAGAAGTAAAAGTTATTTAAATAGAAATATATTCTAAAGTATTAGGGTGTTACAACCTATATGAATTTAGTAAGGAGGGTTGAATTTTTAAAACCTCTATCGATGTCTTAGATTCCCACAAGAATGTAATATCCTAGGGGAAACTTGGAATGAGGGCCTCACATGCCCAAACCTACCACACTGGTAACAGATAAGAGATTATTCACTTGTGGCCACTTATTTTTAGCATTGTGATGGATGTCTAGATTGATTACTGATCTTTATTCTCAACTCATCATTCTTTCTCTTATTCTCAATAATGCCACTACCACTCCCACCAGTCAGGGGTGGCACACCGATCATCCTTGGAATACCTTCCTGGTTAATCTCCACCATGAGGGACTGATCCAAAACCACATCATATGTTGGGAGATTAAATAGGAATACTTTAGATTGGATGTTAGGCCAAAGATCCCTTTCAAATATTCAAGCCTTTAGTTTTTCATCTGATACCATCTCTGGCAGGAAATTAATAAGAACAGAGAATTTATTAGCATAATCCATAATAGTTATATAAACTCACTAAAGGTAAATGAATTATATGGACTTAGATAATTCCAGCATGTCCATATAGAATTTATGGATAAAGTAAACCTTGAAATCCTTCCATTTTATATGCTAAATATGCTTACTCGGGATGACCAAATCCCACCATTTTCGACTAGAGACATCAAGAATAAAGGTGACACACTTCACCTTGATAGAAGACATGATCTCCAGGAACTAGAAGATACTATCTATATTTTCCAACCAATCCTATTCTACTTGAGGATTGTTTCTTCCTTAGAAGGATGGAGGCTTATGATGGAGGAATTTTCAAGAACAATATCTATATTATCCCGAACCCACTTCTTTAGCTTGAGTGAGACTATAGTCTGTTCTATAGTTCATTGGTCAAACCATTTAAATAATAACTTAAATGGAATTTTGGTCCACCAATGGATTTTCCCATGGAAATTTATCCCCTCCTCCCCCTGAGGATTTTTAGGAAGTATTCATGGGGGAATGGTATTATAAGAAACCAAATAAGAAAAGTAGAAACTATAAAACTCTGATTTTTCCATTTATTACTTTGTAATATTATATGTATTATTTTCAAAGATAAGGTGCTAAGACAACATGACCTTCCGAGGCCTGGTGAACCTGAAATTAATTTTTTAAATATAATAAATATCACATATGCAATGTTTTACTAAAAAATTAAAACAACTCTTAAACAGAGGACCAGGTTAGAAATATAAGGCCATTATTGATCTAAGAGCATGGACTTTACCCTAGGAATCATATAAAACTTTTCAATTTCAAGTTTTTGGTTAAAATATTTCTTGGTCATAAATAATAAAATAATAAAATAAATATATTTATTTTATTAATTGATGCAACGACCTAATTATTTTGTCTATTTAAACATTATTATGACCAATTTTTAAGGTTGGATGCATAACCCTAAGAATCGTGAAAGAGGGTTGGAGAAAGCCTTCGTGTATGATGATGAAGAATTGGGGATTGTTTATGCCAATGAAATTTTAGGATCTCTCCAACGACACCAATGTAGATTCATTCTTCACCAGTGATCAATCTACCTTAAAGTAGGATGTTGTTTTATTTGGATTTATCCCCATTCATTTATTTTTATGAAGAATGTTAATCAATAAACTACTGAATTAATTTCTATATCATGCATACTGCAGGTATGGGATAAATATTATCTAAGATTGGTGATTTCTCTATTAATTATATTACATCTATTCATTCATTATTATAACATCAATGAATCAAGGTGAACATGAACATTATTCATGATTTTTTAATAATGTTTGTGTTTCGTTCATTTCTTCCCCCATTCTTCATTCATCATAGGAAGTTCCTTTAGCCCATAGTTATACGAATACCTAGTAATAAATCCTTCCCCACCCATTTTTTGGCATAAAATATTGATACTGTAGATCCAGGTATGTTTTGATGACGAGATTGAGCTACAATGATGACAATAGTGGATAAATATCAGTTTAAAGATCCCCATTCTTCCTGGTGAGGGAATTCAATGATGATAAGGTGTGATGAAAACCGATTCCCATGAAAATCAAATTCCTGATTTTCAACGACCAGGTACAGTGAGACTTGTCCTGACCAGATCCATGATCTCATGATCAGATCGATGGAAGAACCATAAGATATTTTGGTGTGAATACATAGAGGAGTGACCTTGGTTTCTATAATATTATGGGTTACATGTCATGTAATTTGAGAGTACATTCCATGTGGAACCCCTGCTACAGTTCTAGGGTTTTCGCAGATAAGATAAGTATCACATGGCATGTGACACGTGTCACACATCTTGCGAACCTACCCAATGGATCAGTGTGTACCCAAGGAGGTACATAGAAAAAAACATGGCTATCTAGACATGAACACAACCAACCATACATGGACACATCCAAGAGTACACGAGCATAGACACACTATTTACTTGGACATAGACATAGGTACATGCTATGATACATGGGTAGAACCTCATGCCGAAGGGACATGTCATGTACTTGTAGTACATTCCATGTACTTCTTAAAAGATGTATTGGAGACATTATCCTATTCATCTTGGAAAAGTTTTGTTAGGGTAAATTCCCTTGGTCCATTCCACGAGGGTTTAGTATAGAGCCATGACCTAGGCATTGGATGATGATCCGCTTTGAGGAACTCCAGCCTTGGATAGAGTTGTTGGAATCCTTCCATGTGCCCTAGAGTGAGATCCTCTATCATCATCATTGACCTAGATGAGGTTCTTGGTTTCATCACGATAAATACTACACAGTATTTGATCCCCTATTTAGTGGGTTAATATAGATTGGGTTATTAGTATACCCCATGGCCTTGGGTGTGATCCCCATCTATGTATCAATCTCTTAAAACTTAAAGAATGTACTTATTATAGAGAGACATGATGAGCATGAAATATATGATGGATTCCATAAGTTCTATCTGACTCATGGAGTGTGTTCTTCTGGATGAGTGTTATATGGAACCTTCATGAAGTAATCTTAGGATGTGTTTCTGTTTGTGATATTACATTGAGTCTATGTATCTATTTTGAGTATATCTGGATATTCTTGAATGAATGGCCCGAAGGACTTCTTTTTTATTGATTTTCTGATAACCCCCCTTTCAAGGGATGAGGGGGAACCCTTACAAGTCATGTAGGCTTAGATATTACATTTTCTGTAGGCTTAGAGACATTACATGACCTGTAGGTCTTAAGGAAATCATACAGACTATGACTACTTGAAACCGCTGCTCCCCAACATTTTCATCATGATCAACTCTCCACCATTTCATGGCTGTTCGACTAGAAGATCCATGTGCAGAGGTGAACAGGCACGATACTGATGGAAAATTCCATACCCTCTCATTCTTCCAAGTCCGTTTAGCCCTGCTCTGGTGAATGCACCCTACTCTTTCCTCCTCTAGAGCGGTCGCTTGTAGAATCTGTCTGTGCAACTGCAAATCAGGTGGCCCTAAAGGCCTTGAGGTGGCCTGAAGGCCATGAGGTGGCCCTAAATCCTTACTGACCCGAAGTCCTGGGTGTCCCAAAGGCCTTAAGGACTATAAGCCCAAATTGGTGGCCCAAGGTGAATAGTTCCGACTGCTACCGTACCTGCTACAGTACCTACTATAGTAACTGCTATAGTGCCTTCTATAGTAACTACTACAATACCTGCTACAGTAATGCTATAGTGCTGCTACAGTACCCCCCAAAATTATTGCTCCACCTAGTTTTGAACCTGGGTCTTTTGGATGCACTTAGAGAGACCTCACCAACTGGGCTGAGGCTTATGTGCTATCTGGATATTCTTGTTATGTATGTTGTTGAAATATCCCTATGATGGGATAACTATTATTATTGATGCTATATACTTAGTGATTTGATCATGTCCTACTAGGTATTGTTATACTCACCCCTTCATGAGATTTAGTCACAAGTTTTGTGTTTTATGTAGATTAATGACCTTTTATCATAGTCCTAAATGGACCAAGACTAGGTGAATCTTAGTGATCCAGACAGACCGAGGTGTGTTCTTTCGGTTACCTTGACAACAGTCCTCTTCCATTGATTTAGTTTGTAATTTTTCTCAATTTATATTGGGTGGTCTTTTATTTGGCCCTTTTTATTTCAGTACTTATTTTCATACTCTAATGTTGGGTTTTTAGATGTATGCATGCATGATTATCAATTGTTTTACATTTCAACATTTTATAGGCTTAGAGATGTGTGCGTGTATATAGGTAAATTAGGATAATGGCTCCCATGAGTGTGATATGCCTACTCAGTGCTAGTCGACAACCCATTACCTATTAAATGAAGGCTTGGGATATTCGCAGAATGAGATCCATTAGGCTGGGTCATGAAAGACTGGTATTAGAGGAGTCAGTTCTGCCTTAGGATTAGACTACGTGAGATTTGTTTAGGGAAAAAATGTTAAGTGTTTTGAGTTCGATTCTCAGGCCAGAGACTCTAGTGATGGCATGATGGCCTATATATTCATTCTCTAGGATTTGGGAAAACTTCTTGTTGACTTTGTACTTTTAGGCACTAGTAGTAGGTAAAACATTGATACATGCATCATATAGTAATGTGTTGTGATTTCCATATCCTTCTTGATTCAGCTTTCCAGATATACTCATTCATCGCGGTATATATTGTTTATTTTAGGATGTCTCCATGATATTTTCTAGATATAATTATACATAAGGATCATGAGGATGATCCCCTAAGTGATGAGGCTTTGAAATAGGGACCTTTTCAGGATGTGTTACCTCCAAGTGTTTCACCAGTCATACAACCACCTATCGAGCAACAGATTGTACCAGCAGTACCAGTGGATTGGGTGCATAGGCTGAGTGTGCTTCATGAGTTTTAGAATCATGACCTATCAGATTTAGGGGAAATATAGACACCTAGGTAGATGGGTATTGTCTTGAGAAAGTGATGTGAGTCTTCCATCTTGTCAGGACACCTACATACCAGATAGTGGTCCTGGCAGCGAGCCTTTTCTATGGAGCTTCAATACGATGGTAAGGCTTAGTGACCTAGTCGTACGATGGGGTGACTCTTGCATGGTCATAGTTTGAGAATCTTTTTATAGAAGAGTTTTCTCCATATACATTGAGATATTTGTGTTTCCAAGAGATTCTAAAACTTCAATACTGTAGTAGAACTATGGATGAGTATTCATCTAGGTTCACCAACCTCTCTCATTACTCTATGGATATGGTGTGAGATTAGTTCTTTTGGGATAAAACCTTTGATATAGGACTACATAGAGAAATATGTGACACCTTTATTCATTATTACCTATACTAGGGTGTTAGATCATGATTTTGTGGTTGAGAGTTTCTTTTCTAAGCATACATAAATAGTTGGTGCTAATAGTGGGCACATGGGAGTTGAGAATTCAGAGGTAGGTAGCCCATGATAGACATAGGGACCTAAACATGTGAGAACTTTTAGGAGGAGATCCTAATATAGAGGGTCTAAAGTTCAAGGATCACAGGATGGATCTAGTAATCCTAGAGAGAGGTGGTGATACTCTTGCGAAAATAGGGTGTATCTCACACAAGATTTTCCAACCCTCAGTATAATGATAAAGAGATAGTGGATGGGCCTCCTAATAAGAGGAAACAGAAAGAGAAGACAGTTCCACAGGGTGGAGGACATGGAAGAGGAGTTGGGAGAGTAGCTGGAGGTGGTAAAATTTATTATTTTTTACCACCACACCTAGGTGGTCTTCACCAGGCTCAGAGAGACGAGGGACTAGGGTAAGGATAGCTACAGGCGATCAAGGCTTATGACCTTGAGGCTCCTAGGATGATACAAGTTATTAACTATGTATTCTATACTATAGCTGCAACATTGATAAATACAGGTGCAAGACTGTCCTTTATTTCCACTTATCTGGTTTGAGAATTAGAGATTCCAGTTGATCCCTTGGTTTAACCCTTGCTCTTGGAGACTCCTAATGGGGGTGACTAAGTGATCACACATTTCTTTCAATAGTGTGACTTGACTCTTGGAGTTGAGAGTTTATTTTGGGATATCTTTGTAGTAGTGATGAGGTATTATGATTTCATATTAGGTATGGACTAGTTATCTATAGTTCAATCCCAGATTAACTGTTTTAGGTAGAGGATGTGGTGTATCCATAGTGATGGGACAAGGTTTTCCTTTTTGGGTGAAAAGTATACCTAGACAGAGTAGGATAGACTCATAAATAGAAGGGTTTGGTCAATTATTGATGCACCAATGTGAATATGGAATTTCCATTATTTTAAGCACATTGAAAATGGTTTGAATCAATTTTCATGTTTTTACAAACTAAAAATGTCTTGATAGGTGGGATTTAGTCATCAATGGAAGGGAAACAATATTTATCAGGAACCAAAAAATTCATTTGGAAATCGGAGCCATTTGGACCCTTTTTATAGGGTGCATAGTTACTAATAAGTCACTTAAAATATTCACCACATCCCAGATAACCATGCACACCCAGGAGCCTTGAGACAGAACTAGTCACATTCCCTCTTCATGGTTAACCAAACCATGTAGATCCTATATGAAATCATAGAGTGTGCTTGTAAGGAGGCAATGACTTTTTTTATGTTCTCTTCAGGGTTAAAAAATTATTTAGATTAGTACAAAAAACTATGTGCATCAAATCCTCAATATATAACCTTAAGAATGATTGGTTCATGGTTAAACTAATAGATTTCCACTAATGGTGAACCAAACTAGCATCCAATGGGCAACTTTATGGATCAAATTCCAGGAAATCATTAAAGACCACCAACTCAATTTCTACCGGGTTATGAAAAAAAAACTATAACTGTGTCTTCCAAAAGTAAGGATGCCATACATGCCTCTGAATCAACACCATTACTTTACATAGGAGTATAAGTATATTCCTTAACCTTCTCAAGAACAGCTATCTCCACGCCCAACTCTGATGAAGTATGGATTTCCATTGATTCATGGAGTAGATATGGGCATTGTCAGGCTGCCGGTGAAAGCCCAACATTTCAAAATCGATCCTTCCATTATGAAACTCATCTAGAATATCTTTTATTTATTAGGTTTTCCAAGTGAAGACCCAATTCCCATCTATCAAATTTTCTAGAGATATGTGACACATTCTATTACCATGGATGGTCATAGAATGAAATTATGATTCATTTACTTCCCTTTTCATTAAGGGAGAAAAAAAGATTAGATAAAAGGGATACCCTACTGTTCCATCCTCACATGGGAATCATTATCTCAAGCCTTTATTTCCAAATACTTTTCTCCATCCAAGATGACATCGTTAAGGAATGAGATTCATAACTTTCAACAACATGATTTAGAATCTTTGTATGAATCTTTGGAATATTTCAAAGTGATGTTATGGAGATTTCCTCATCATGGGATCCCACTATAGATGCAAGTTAAAACCTTTTATAGGGGTTTTATAATGAACACCAAATATGCGGTGGATGCGACCACTTGAAGAAATATCATGAAGAAATATTATGAAGAACTGTTTGACATTTTGAAAGATATTTTAGAAAATAGTTTCCAATAAAATTATGAGCAGGGAACTAAGAAAATAGGTATGAATAATGTTGATTCCACTACAATTATGGATTCTCAAATTGATTCCATGTCAAAGAATATTGATGCATTGAATTTGAAAACAACTTCACAAGTTCAAGCATTAAACCATCCAGCTTGCAGAAAATGTGGTGAAAAACACATCATGAGTGAATTTATGAGATTAAGTTCTATCCACTAGACAAGTGAAGTGATTTATGTTTCTTAAAAACTAGGACCAAATATGTTCCCTCAATATCATAACCCTCTAGGGAAAGACAATTAAAATATGGGTTTGGGACAACAACAACAAAATCCTCAGCCACAACCTTAGAAGACACCTAGTTATGAAAAAAAAACAATACCAAAATCCATATATGAGACAAAAATAAGGAAACCAATACCAAAAAGGATCATATTAATAGAAAAGGTATTAAAAACCTCATCCAGAAAAACCTCAATAGCCAATACAACAACAAAAAGTTATTCAGAAAAAACCTCAGCAGGAAAAACTATTTAAGTTAGAGGAGATGATGTCTAAGTTCATAAACACAACTAAAAATGGATTCCAGAATCAAGAAGAATCTATTCGAAGACTCAAAAACCAGATTTTATAGCTATCCAATCAACACTCTATGAGTCAACATGGTACACTATCAGGTAACATAGAAAAAAACCCATAGAAGGTATCCAACACAGAAACTTTAAGAAGTTGGAAGAAGATACCTCAATAAGTGACTGCAGAGTAAGGGGGAGATAAAGATGAAAATAAAAATAGATATTCTTAATATTTGGAAAAATAATTTTAAGGAGATGACATTCCATCACCAAAAGAGTAATCCAAATGGAAGGGTGCTACACAAGATAAATAAAAGGGGTTGGTCAAACCTTATGAACCCACCTCTCCCTTTAAGAAATGTCTGAATTAAAGAATCTAGATCATAAGTTATGAAAATTTATGGAAGTATTATGAAAAATTCACATCAACATTCCCTTTGTGGAGGAATTAAATCAAATGCCCACATACACAAAGTTTATGTAGGAAATTATATTGAAAAAAAGAAAAATAGAGTATTTTGGTACCATTATTCTCAATAAGGAGTGATCCGTAGTGGTTCAACATTCAATCCACCCCAATATTTAAGATCCTGGAAGATTTTCTAAACTGTGTACAATCATCTCTTGTGAGTTTGTTAAGGCCCTTTGTGACTTGGGGGGTTAGTGTTACTTTAATGAATTTTAGTGTTTTCAAGAATATGGGAGTCCATGAGATGAAAACTACTCATGTGGTGCTAAAATTGGCTAATCATTCAATTAAATATCCAAAGGGAATCCTTGAATACATTCTAGTGAAAGTTAGGAAATTAATTCTTCCGACTGATTTCATTATACTTGACATGGATGAGGATGCAGAAGTTCCATTAATTTTAGGGAGACCTTTTTTTGGTTATGGGTAAAGTTTTGATTGATGTTCATAAAGGAGAATTGATCTTTTGAGTGGGAGATTAAAGAGTGTCATATAATGTTCCCAAAGATGTAAAAAAACTCATTTTTGGAAAGTGAGTACTGTTGTTCCATATCCATAGTCAAAGACTATGTTGACTACACAGAAATTGACATGGTTTATTTTTCTATTATCAATGAGCTAGATTTAGTGAAAATACAGTCCGTACATAAACAAGAGGATATTAAGTATATTTTAGGATAGGGTAGTCATTATTGGTAGTGAGTAGTAGTCCCAGATAGTTTGGAAAGAGAATAATTTGAACCTATTGTGCCTTTGGTTCTTAAATCCCCACAACTTGAAATGAAGCCTATCTCATTATCTTTAAAGTATGGTTATTTGGGAGAGAAGGACACCCTGCCTATTATTATCAATGTGTACCTCATACAAGAGTAAGAGGATGCATTTTTGTAGGTTCTTAGAAGAATAAAGAAAGCTATTGGTTGGATGATGGCTGATATTAAAGTAATCAATACAACCATTTGTACCCACAAGGTACTTCTTGAAGAAGGATCCAAACCATCTCGATAACCACAGTGATGAATGAACCCTCCAATGAAGGAGGTTATGAAAAGTGAAGTATTCAACCTATTAGATGATGAAATTATATACCCAATTTCCAAAATTCCATGGGTCATCCCTTTTCAAGTGGTTCCAAAAAGGGGATATTACTGTGATTTACATCGAGAAGAATGAGATAATTCAGAATCAAATAGTTATAGGATGGAGGGTATGTATCTATTACCAAAATCTAAATGACGCCAAAATAAAGGACCACTTCCCACTCCAATTAAGGGATCAGATATTGAAACATTTGGCAGGGAATCAATTTTACTACTTCTTAAATGGTTATTTTGGATATAAACAAATATCTATTTTCCCCTAAATATCAGGAGAATAACACCTTCATGTGTCCGTATAGAACATTTTCTTACCCTCATATTTCTTTTGGTATGTGTAATGCTCTAGCCACATTCCAGTGGTATATGTTATCCATTTTCCATGACATGATGGAGACAATTCTAGAATTTTTCATGGATGAAAACTAAATCTATGGGAAGTCCTTAAACACATGTTTTAAGAACTTGGAAATGGTATTGGAATGGTGAGAGCAAACAAATATGGTTTTAAATTGGAAAAAATACCATTTTATGGTGAAAACTGGTATTGTATTAGGCCACTGGATATATAAGAAATGGATTAAAGTTGATCCCATGAAGATTGATGTAATATCCAACCTTCCCATTCCAACTTCTATCCATGAAATAAAGATCCTTCTTGGGAATGTGGGATTTTATCAATGATTTGTGTGATATTTATCAAAGATAACTCAACTATTTACTAATCTCCTCTAAAAGGATGTCATATTTTAATTCAATGAAGCTTTCATTAGAGCATTTAAACTCTTGAATAAAAGGTTGTTCAAATCTCCAATCATTATTTCTCCAAATTGGGATGAGAAGTTTGAGTTTATATGAAATGCTAGTGACTATGTAGTGGGGGTAGTTCTTAGAAAGTGTCTTTATCATATATCCCAACCTATTTATTATTCAATACATGCCTTAAATGAAGCTCAAATTAATTATAAAACCACAAAAAAAGAAATTTTGGCATTAGTTTTTTCATTTGAAATATTTCAATCATACTTGGTGATATCCAAAGTTATTGTTAATATCAACCATGAAGCACTCAAGTACCTATTAAACATGAAAGATGAAAAGCCACAACTGATTAGTTATGTGAATCTTCTCTAACAATTTGATCTAGAAACTCATGATAAGAAGGGAAGTGAGAACTTGATTTTAGATCATCTCTCCTACCTAGAATTGCCCCACTTGGAAAAAGAAGAAGACCAAGAGATCAAAGAATATTTTCATGATAAGCAAATATTTTCAGTAGCTGGTACACCCCATCCATGGTTTTTTGATATCTATATTTATTTGGATATATGAGTAATCCATCCTGACTTCTCGTACCAGTAGAGGAAGCTCTATCAATCGAAAGTGAATAAGTTTTTTTGGGAATATCCACTACTCTTATGCTCATGCAGAGATGAAATAATTCTCTAATGTGTACCCAAGGCTAAAGTTAATGGTGTCATATAATGTTTTCACTTATCTCATATTGGAGGGCATCATGGGATAGACCACACAATCACTAAAATTTTCAATCTAGTTTTTTCTGGACAACCATGCATAAGGATTTTCAACACTTCATAGCACAATGTGACAAATAACAATGAATATGTAATATCAGGTGTAGAGATGAGATACCTCAACACCCCATACATGAAGTGAAAGTCTTCTATGTGTGGGGTATTGATTTCATGGGGAATTTTATACCATCATATAGTAGCACATACATTCTGGTATGTGTGGATTATATTTCTAAATGGGTAGAAGCTGCTGCCACAACCCAAAACATGAAGAAATTTGTCACCGCCTTTCTAAAGAAGCATATATTCGGTAGGTTTGGGGTCCCCAGGGTACTTATTAGTGATAGAGGTACAAATTTTTGATAATGAAAGATGATAAATGTTCTCACAAAATGCGGAGTAAAGTATAATATGAGGAAATCATACCATCTCCAATATAGTGGTCAAGTAGAAGTTTGCAACCATGAGCTTAAATAGATCTTGGAAAAAATAGTGGGACCATCAAGGAAGGATTGGTCTAAAAAGATCAACAATGAATTATGGGCTTACCAGACTGCTTTCAAAACTCCGTTGGGCATGTCCCCAATCTGGTTAGTCTATGTAAATCCCTTCCACTTACCTATGGAGCTCAAACATAAGGCGTATTGGGCCATTGAAGCACTAAATTATGATATGAAAGTCTCTAAAGATAAAAGGAAATTACAATTATCTTAGCTTGATGAGATCTAAAAATAGGAATATAAAAATGAAAAGCTCTAAAAGGAGAGAACAAAGGTGGTTCATGATCACCTGATTTCTTGGAATACTTTCCAACCTGGAGACTAGGTTCCATTATTAAACTAAGGTTGAAGTTGTTTCCATGTGAGTCGAATTATTTATGGCTGAGACCATTCAAAGTGATCAAGGTTTTCCACTATGTTATGGTAGAAATTGCTGGAGAAGATGGACAATGACTCAAACTATAATTTAAAATATAGGACATGGTGGGAACGATCTTCACCATGCAATTTAGGTAAACAAGAGGTCCAGGTATGTCGATCTCAATACATTAAACATAACACTAATTGGGAGGTATCATGAAATTTAAAACTATATAAAAATAGTTTTTAGATTGTGTGTTGCTTATGGGAGCATGTTAGTGTGTTTTTAATTTTTTCCTATTTTAGTTATAGGATTTGTGAAAAGTGATTTATCAATCATTGAATATTATTATCCTCTTCTTAGATGTCTTATGGAAATATCAAATCATATTTTAAAATAGTTAGGGTCTAAATGTTTTAGTTTTAAAGGGTTATATTTCATTCAAATGGGGGAAAATCCAAAAATATTTTAAGATAGAGGCATATGCATGGTTTGAGCATGATTAAACAAACTGTACACATTAATCGTGCACAATGAAGACCTCATTCCAAAGGATGACACATGGGAATCACACAGTTAACAAAACTATGTAATTAAATAGTGTAGGAAGGTCACCATATTCCAATAGTATGAGCATAATTACCACACGCTTTAATAAACCATTCAAAGTAACCATGTGCCATTTAAATTTCCTGAACTTTTAAAAAAAATCTCATACCCCATTTCCCCCAAATCATGTAAGCCACCCATCCCAGCCATGTACAACCCTTGAACCCTCCCTCTCCTTTAACCCCCTAAGATCTCTTCCTCCTCATTCTACCAAATCCAACTCCAAGGTAAACCCCACTCTCTTTTCCCTCTTATTATTCTTCTTATCCTTTTTTCTTAATAATTACCTTCTTCTCCTTACCTTAGGTTAGGACATCCACACATTTTACCCCATCATACTTTTCAAATTTTGTTTTGTTTTCATTATTAGGTTTTCTGACCCTTTTTCAAACCAATTCTTTCCAAAACCTCCCACCACACACTTTCACAATTGAGGTTAAAAAATCCTAATTTTTATACACTAATTTTACATATTTGAAGGTTTCCATGTGTTATTTAGGCTTTTAATAATATTAATTCAATTTTATATCTATCATTTTTGTCAAAAGTTTAATTTCTATGCTTTTTATTCCACTGCCTATAGGAAAACCAACTCAATCTCCATGGACTCTTCATAACATGCATGTGATTCCAGATCCGACAACCTCCTCATTCCCCACCTTAAATTTAACAAGAAATATGGGATTAAGCGCTATCGAGTGCTATCCACTCATGAGTTCAATACACATCATTTCTTTTCACCGAAACATATTAAGGCCTTGGGTGTTTCTGATAATTTGCAGTGACTGATTTCCCATGGGCACCTCACCGAGGAACTTGCTATTCACCAACCCACATATAAGGAACTTGTGATGAAGTTTGTTGGAAATTTTTGGTTCCACGATAGATATGATGTTGACGAGTAGGGTGAGTTAGCAGAGGATATATGCGATATAACATTACACATTTTGAAATACCACTATAGTTTTTGCCTGGGAGAATTGTACACATTTGACAGCCTCTATGATTATGATTTTGTTCATATCAAGGATTATTCTGAGGAAACCCAATATTGGGACCCTAACACCACTAAGGAATTTTAGGCCACCATTTCCCAACCCGGACCACCCTATGTCCCACAAAATTACAAGGCTTCCCCCTCCCGAGCTCCACACATCAACTTCTCTACCAAATCATCACCACTTATTTCACTACACAATTGAACAATGAATGAAATGTCAGATTACAAGATTTATTCATTTTTTAATCCTTGATGATCAGATCACCCATCAAAATTGCCTTCGTATTCACCTAATACCTCCATAATATGTTCACCAAACCCAAGGGGAACATTTTCAGAGGACCCTATATCACTCTCCTAGCTGAGTGCCTTGGGATTCAATTTGATGACACTACCTTCATTGAGCTACCACCGCCCCTCCCTTTTGATCTCACTATGGTACGTTACATGTGCATGCTAGAATTTGATTGTCACCATTATTGGTTTGAGGTTAACAAGATGAATTCTAGGCCAAACCCTATCTAGCCTCATCCCAACCTACTGTATCCCATCATTCCTCCCCACATGTAGAGGATCACCAACCCACCACTCCAACCACCTCCATGAAACCCCAACTCTACTCCACCTATTCCATTTACCCACACCTTGAGGACACCTCATTCAGTGACCTAAATCTCCAATGTAAGTGGGACCAGGAACTATATTCTATGTTCTACTGGTAGGTTGAGGCCACTAGGCGACAGATAGAGGACCACAATAATCAATATCTCCTTTCCCCCGATCTATACCATCCCTTTCCCAGCCAACTGTAAGAACCCATATCTTCTTTTTAAGTATGGATCTTGTTTTCAGGTTGTTTTGAGGAAAAAGGAAGAAAAGAGGATTTTCTAAGTACACTCAATGTACTTATAAGTACATGTTGTGTACCTACCTTGCCACGTACATCCACATTTTGACCGTGTAACAGTCAAGTGCATGGCCATGTGGTGACCTGTCAGACCCGCTTAAGTCAAGGGCCAGTTGAGGCAACTACACGATATGTAGTGTTAATGAAAATTCCACGTACTTTTCTTTTTTATTTTATATATCAGAGCGATGTCACGTATCATGTCTGGAAACACTTTCTTCTTCCCGTGTTTCATACAGGAGAGCTCCAGAACGATGGATGAAGTTTGATCTCCTGATTATCCATCCGAGATCCGATTGAGACACCGTAGGGTGCGTTGGAATCCCACCAGCGAGTTATTAAACCCTCTTGATACCTTATTAATAATTAATACTCTCTTGTAAGTTATTCAAGGGTAGTAAATTTTCACTATTTTTGTAGATCTACACCGTTTTGGGCCGATTCAAGGGCCGATTTTCAAGTATATCGATCGTACGATATTAAGGTAGGTGGTTTGTGCCTTTTATTGTTTGTATTTGCATTATATATGCTAAAAGTGACACATGCCCACATTTTGGGTATTTCTTGATGTGGAATTTTAACCCTGTTATTACCTGCTATGGTTTGATTGATTGATAAAGGGTTGTTTCTTATGCGTAAGGTTAGATACCTTATCTAAGGGACACCCAATGGGTGTGTTTCCATTGTTTGATTGTCTATAGCTATTTGGTCTAGGTTTCCTATGAGGCGTACCTTGTTTTCCATGGATTATTTTTGATTAGGATGGAGTTTGACTGATTATATGAAATGCCTGTGATATGCATTATGAATGATTATCCATGTAGTAGTTTTAGATTACATGAGATGCTTTGATATGATATGCACACTATTTTTCCAATGGACTATGAGTTCCTAAGACCAGGAAGACTAAGGGGAATTCCATATTGTGTGCTTTGATATGATATGTGAACTATTTATTTTCCAATGGACCATGAGAGTCTTGGACCAGGAAGACCGAGGGGACTTCCAGACTATTAGATAGGACCATGAGAGCCTTGGTATAGAACATTGACTAAAGGGGTTAGACCATGAGATCTTTCCTAGAGTGTTGTTATTGAATGAATTGATTCTATGTAGGACCAAAGGGGTTAGACTATGAGAGATTTTCCAGAGGTTCATTTTTGAATAGTTGAATGATTATGATGCGTCTACCAAGCCAAAGCACAAGTTTGGATTTGGTCTTACTTGTTTGTTCAGATGGTCTTATGAGATGTCTATTTTGGTTACTTTACATGGGGTATACATAGATTATGCTAGATCATAGGGTCACATGATTTAATGGAGGAATAATAAATGTTAAATGAATGTAATTGAAAATTGTAGGATTGTTTACTTTTGAGTACTTCCTAGTTTATTGCTTCTTTCTTGCATATTAAATATTATATATATTCACTAATAGTTTGGTACTAATATTTTGGTGGTTTCCTACTAGGATTCATCTCACACCCTATTTGGGTCATGATTTTGGACCCAAATATATTATATGATTGTAGGTATAGATAAGGGAAAGTTCCCTTCTTCATTAGGCACTTGATTATTGTTGGAGCTGGAGAGCATGAGACCAATCTCAAGCTTGAGATGTTTTTGGAGCTTACTTGATTTTCCCTTGTATTGTATTTTATTTTATTTCTATATTTGGGACCTATTTTGGCTGCTTTCCTAGACACATGTGACATTCATCATTTAGATATATATATTCTCTATTTATTTTCTTACTATCAGTATTTTGATGTTTACTTCTATTGTTTATTTATTAATTTTGATATGTATACTATTCCAATGAGGTCATATTTTCCCTATTAACATACCTTGTCCCTCGCTACTAGTCATAAGCCTCTAGAATTTGGGGAAATGCGCTTGTGGTCATGTGAACAACTAGGTATGGGGCACCATTGGGTGGAACCCGGATCTGGGATGTTACACCAGCCCCCTTCATACTACATGTATGAGGATGCCTCCTCCACCTGGATCCTACCTAAGCATTCTCTCCATCAGTAGACCCATCAAAAACACCTCCTACCAAAGGGATGGACATCGATCCAGCCACAAAATATCCCTCATGGGATGAGGCAGCCCAATCCTAATTTCGAGATCCATTTGAAATTTATCCCTTTATGGGATAGCACCAATTTTCCTTGTTTTTACATTAATTTTACCAATTTCTATTATTTATGACTCTGTTTTTGAAATTTTCTAATCATGTGGATGTTTTTTTGTGTGGTGTGATTGTGTGATTGTTTTTCATTCTACTTACTCCTATTGTGCTATTATTGCTTCACTTTTTTCTAGTTTTTTATTAAGATAGTAGGTGGATCTCTATTTTCGATATGAGGAAACTATTGCACTTGGAAGGCTCTCACACACTAATTAATGAACTTTCTTCAAACTCTATATAAGAGAGTTTTTTCTGTTCTTATTTACATTTCCTTTAATATTTTCTCCCTCCCCTTGCATGCATTTTCTCTTCCCACCCTTCTCCACCTTACCATGTTCACGAGGGACCGTTCTCGATTTTAAGTGTGGGGGAGGGTGCTTAATTTTGGAACCCTATTTGATCATTTCCTTGACATTAACTAGGATGAAATGTTTTTATTACGGAACTTCTAAAGGGCTGTTATAGATGACATAAATTTATATCAACTAGATAAAAATGGATTTTTAGACCTATTTTTGAAATACCTCAAATTTATGGATTGATAAGATTATTTTTGATGTGAATAAGAATTATAAAACTTTAAGAGAAACCTTTAGACATTCATTCATAAAACAATTTGTTTAAAAATGAATATTTTGATGGAGTAGTTTAAGTCAAGGAACCCTTTAAAATGGAAATCGACTTATGCATAAAGGAAAGTGAAATATTGAAATTGTTGATGTCACACTAGTTGTTATTACACGATCTTAATTTCATGAACTCTTTACTTGGTCCCACAATTCATCATGATAAGACATGGAAATATTGGGCCCCAAATTTCAATGCTAGTATCTCACCCCAATGAAAACAATTTGAGATATGAAAAATCATGCCCAAACTATTGACAGACTTTCATTATTCTTCAAAGTATCAAGTCGATGAGTTTGTGTGACCTATAAAAGTGATAGACCACCATTTTGAGTTGATGAAATCTTTGGTTAACCTAGCTAAGCGTGTGATGAGATGGAAGTATAGGATGAAAATCTTTTTAAATAAATAAGAATAATTTTATTTTTAAACAAAAAATGATTTCGGAATGGATATTTGGATGTTTTTAATTGAGGTTAGTTTATTAGATAACTTCAAAGATTGGTGAGGCATGAAGAATGATTCTAGGAATTTCAATAATTATTCATCCAAAATTAAAATTCATTTAGTTGATCTAACCTTTGACATTTCTACCTATTTCTTTGATGTACCCTTTGAGATGATTGTCTAGGAATTTGATTGAGGAAAAAACAACTGACCAAATGTGGGGGAGTTTGATGCACCTATGTGCATATGGAATTTCCATTATTTTAAGCACATTGAAAATGGTTGTTTGAATAAATTGTCATGTTTTTACAACATAAACATGTCTTTATAGGTTGTATTTAGTCATCAAAGGAAGGACCAAAAATATTTATCATGAACCAGACAATTCAGATGGAAATCAAAGGAATTTGGACCCTTTTTCCAAGGTGAACAGTTACTAATGAGTCACCTAAACCATGTAACATAGCCCAGATAATTATATGCAACCAGAAGCCTTGAGGTAAAACCAGTTTTACACCCTCTTCATGGTTAAATAAACCATGAAGATCCTCCATGAAACCATGAGGAGTGTTCTTTTAAGGAGTTAATGGAATTTTTCATGGTCTCTGCAAAGTTAAAAAAAGTATGTAGAACAACCCATAAAACTATGTTCCTCAAATCATCAAGATAGAACCTTAATCATGGTTGGAACACAGTTAAAATAACTATTTGGAAAAATCATACAATGGTCAATAGCCACCCACCCACTTTCTATCTACCCCAATAACCACCATTTGACCAGGTATTTAGACCCTTAACCACCCCTAGATAATGGGGGTAAACCATTTAATGATATTTGGACCATTTTGGAGGAGGATAATAATTCGGGAGGCACCCATATTGGAGAGAGAGAGCGGAAAATTGATGATATACATTATTTTGGAGATTAATCTATTGATTTGGGCTTGGGAATTTTTCATTTCTTTCTTGGCTGTAATGAACACTAGAGGTAACAATATATTATTTTTCATTATTTATTCAATGAGTAACTAATTCCCTCAATGTGTTGGGGCTGTGGGTAATAAATATTCTTTGGTAATTGAATCCACTTATTGTGTTTGTGTTAATTATTTTTATATCTCATAATTCTCCAATGTATCCTTTATTTCTCTTACTATAGAATCTATATTATATCGATAATAGAGCTTCAAGGTATCTTAAGGAGAATTACAATGAGTAATCCTATAACCACTGGGGTACACTCCTCATCTTCATATGGGTTTGTTTTCATAAATATTTTTGGAAAACCAATTCTCAGACCAAGAATTTGATTTTTATTAACTAAAATGGAACTCACTGAGCCAAGAGAGTTCCATCACATTGAATCCCAGATATGCGATTTATTATGAACAACATAAAACAATAAGCTAATTGATTTTCAATGACCTTCATAATCACCCACAAACCTGATGAATATCCTCTTTCAGTTATTAAAAACAGTTCATGAATTTTATTATTTCGAGTACATCTTTAAATAATTTTGAAAATGAATCACTAACCCATCTAAAACAACTCTCACAACCTTAAAATATTGACTCTAAATTTAAAAAACATTCTATTAATTAATAAAAAATCTAGTTAAAAAAACTTTAAATATCCCTATGGATTGACCCCATACTTACACTATATTAGCTGTGAGGGTGAATAATTAAATTTGGGCCACCGAAAGTAACACTTAGGCCAGAAAGACAACAATTACACACCATCTAGCTAGAATAAATTTTATTTTAGTAGATTATATGAGATTTAATTTCCATATACTAGTGGAAGAGTATAAGGATGTATCTCTTGAAGATGTAATAGTATTACCTCCCCACCTATAGATATACTTATGAATTTATCTACATCATGGGATGGACCTGTTATATTCACTAGCATATCAGATATCTCCCGTAGAGCTTCACGAGCTGAGGGTTCAATTGGAGGACTTGCAGAGGAAGGGATTTATTAGACCCAATGTTTCACCCCAAGCTTCCCCAGTGGTTTTCACTAAGATGGTGGATGGGAGCTTGAGGTTGTGTGTGGATAATAGTCTCCTAAAATAGATGACTATACATAAAAATTATCCATTACCAAGGATTGATGAAATCTTCAATCAGTTAATAGGAGAATAATGGTTCTTAAAGATTGACCATAGATTAGGCTATCACTAGCTATGAGTATGAGGTGAGGATATAACGAAGATGGATTTACGATGTCATTATGGTCTCTATGAGTACATAGTGATGCTGTTCATCATGAAAAAACACTAATAGTGTTCATGGGACTCATGAAATGAATATTTCATCCTTTCTTAGATAGGTTTGTAGTATTATTCATCAATGATATCCTAATGTACTCTTTCTCTAAGGAGGAGCATGTGATACACTTGAGGATGGTTCTAGATGTACTATGAGGGCACAAAATTTATGGGAATCTCTCGAAGTTCCATTTATAGATTCAATTGGTCCAATTTTTGGGATATGATATCTTAGAAGATGGTGTAGCAGTGGAATCGATGAAGGTTAATGCAATGTTTGATTAGGATCCACCCCAAATCATGATATAGGTATAAATATTCCTTGGTTTGGTAGGCTACTATTAGATATTTATACTTGATTTCTCTAGAATATCAGCTCCCTTGGAAGATTTGACTAGGAAAGGGTGGTATTTCATGTGGAAAAAGAGACTCCAGTAGGATTTCCAAGATTTGAGGCAGAGATTGATGAGTTATGCCATCATGATATTTTCAAAGGAGGGTGTCGATCACATAATGGTATACGATGCAATAGAGACCAGTTTTGGTTGTGTTATGATGTAGAGAAAGGTGGTGATTTTCTATGGACCATGTAAGTTGAGACCACATGAGCATAACTATGTGACCCATGATCTCGAGCTAGCAAGGGTAGTCTTCGTACAAAAGATGTGGTGAAAATACCTGATGGGAGAGTGGTTTATTGTCTATTTTGACCATATGAGTATCAAGTATATCTTCTATCAAAAGGATCTTAACTTGAGATAGAGGTTATGGATAAATTTCCTCTAGGATTATGATTTCTAGATTTTCTATACTCTTAGGAAGGGAAATGTAGTAGAAGATTCACTTAGATAGAAATCTTGTTCATAGTTGCTGAGTGACTCATCAAAGAAGTTGGACACATTACAGTTATACTTTTTGGATAGGTATTGAGAAACTTACCTCCAATCAATGGTTGTTAACCCTCCACTTTTATAGCGAGTTAGGGAGGAACAACTTGGGGATACTAACTATGAGACCCTACATACTCAGATATCCACTAGACATGCTCCTGATGGATTTTATGAAGGTGGGGAGCATGTAATTCTTTTCAGAGTATGGATGATAGTACTGGTTATGTTGATAGTGTATGTTTTTGAGGAGTTTCACAATTAACCCTTACCGGTATATCTAGGTGTTGAGAAGATGTTCCAGGACCTTTATTGGCAGTTCTGGTGGATAGGGATAAATAAGGGAGTTTCAAAGTTTTTATATTGATTCCTCAATTGTTAGCAAGTTAAGTCTAAGCACCAGGTTCTAGAAAGTTTAGATCAACCCCTTGAGGATCCAGAGTTGAATTGGGATGGGATATCTATAGACTTCATGATGAGGTTACCACGTACATCCATGGGATATGATTCCATCTGAGTGATCGTAGATAGACTCACCAAGTTATCCCACTTCCTAGTTATTTGAGAGAAGATTTCAATAGTGATATTGGGATGCATCTATGTGTAGGAGATATTTTGGCTACATGGAGTTCCCTCAATGACTGTTTCTGACTATGATGATCACTTCACATCTCGATTATAGAAGGGATTGCAGGACACATTTGGGACTTAGTTGCATTTGGGCATGACTTTCCACCCCAGACTGAAGGCCATATTGAGTAGTCTATTCAGGTCCTGGAGGATATATAGCAACCTAGGATTAACATACATTAATATTACATTATTTTAGATGAATATTTAGTACATTTAAAAAATACATTCCCAAGGACCATAATAGTTTACTATCTTTAGAAACATGAAAAAAAATCTTCTATCCTAATGAAATATCTTCAACATCTCCCATAAAGATCTACACCATTAGCACTTCTACCTAAAACCTTTCTTCATAACCAGAAGAAAGGAAACATAATAATGGGGTGAGATCAGATGCTTAGTAAGGATAAATAAGGGATACATTTAAGCATAAACATGAACACAGTAGTACTAAAATGCAATTTTAACATTAGGATATCATACCCTACATATCAAAAGTCATAAACATGAGTTATGGGATAAATCTTGGCAGTTAATAATACATGAATCATAAGGAAATAAACATCAAGAGCCATGAAATCATAACTAAGGAATAAGACATAGGATTTTTGTCATACATATAAGAATAGAAACCTTTATGTCTAGAATAACTACCAAGACCATTATAACGTGTTAGGCTTGGTCTATGACCTGTATACCTAGTTTGGGATTGGGCTAGCAACACATGTACCCAATTTCTTTTAGGCTTGGGATACCACCCATGTACCTTATTGTTTTAGAGTTTGGGATACTACCCCTGTGCCCTATTTCATTTAGGCTTGGGATACAACCCATGTACCTTATTGTTTTCGAGCTTGGCCTACTACCCGTGTACCCTCTCTCATTTAGGCTTAGGCTATAACCCATACACCCTCTTTCTTTTCGGGCTTGGGCTACAACCCAAACACCCTCTTTTTTTTTCAGGATTGGGATACAACACATGTACCCTTTGAGCTCATATAAAACATTTAATTACCCAAATAATTGGAGGGAGATATAGTTCCCACCTATCTCATAGTAAAATCATTCACACATTTTACACAAGATAATAAAACATTCATTATATCATGACCCATAAAAAGATATAGGTCTTATAAACATCAAATCATGACCCATAAAATTAAATGGGCATCATTAAAATTTTATCCCATCATAACCTATCTAAAAGATATAGGTTTCATAACTATTTCATAAAATCATAACCTATGAAAGTGAAACGGATTTCATAAACATATAACCTATAAAATATAAAAATGTTTCATAAAGACCATGACATTAAACGTAACCCATTCATAGAAAGGATATCAATGGAACCATTATATAATTTCCAAAAATGTAATGAGTAACATAAATGGATGTCATATTAGATTGAAATAGTTTTTAAATATCATTCAAAAACTTTTCTTGAGGAAAATATCCTTTCTTCTTTGAAAAAGGCTTGTTAATACATAAAACCATTTAAAAATCATTTTCCCAGAAAATAACTTAAAAACATATAAAGAATAATTTAAACCATTTTGAAATATTTTTCCTTGAAAATTAATTTTAAAACAATTTCTTAAAGATTAAACTTTTAAAAATGAAAAGTAATTTTCAAAGGAATGATGATGGGTAAATCCGTACATGACGTATGAATTAAAAAAACATTCCTTTTTCACAGTAAAAAGGTTAGAAGGAATGCCTTGTTCAGAAAGAGATAAGAAGATCCCCTTGAAGATATTGATAAAATAAAAAAGGGTAAAAATTTATTTAAAAGATTAAAGTATAATGGTATAATATTCTTTGAAACCTTTTTTTAGAAAACATAGATTTCTGACTGAAGAAAGGGTAAAGTCAGGCTTTCCTTAAAACACTTTCTTAACTATATTATGTACCAAAGAGTAGAAAATGGTAATAATACATGATTATATTATGAAACAATATAGTATAAAAAAAATCATGAATATTCTTGAGATATAGATCATAATATTTCATCAAGTGAAGCAATAACATAAACAATCTCAGAAAGCGATGAGATTGTCTCAATAAAATCTTATAACTCTGTAACTTGGGAACATACCCAACATGTAAAAAAAGGAAATTAAATGAATCTAATATATCATGAAAATAAGTATATTCATGATATAATATGTAAAATTAAAGTAAATACACCTCGAAGAAGAGTTTATGTTCACAACAAAACATGAATCTCAAAGAAGGAAAATTGAGACAAAACTGTTTTACCGATTTGGTAAATTTTGAAAGTTGAACCCCATGGAAGAAGGATCATAAAATGGGAATGGGAATACCCAAAATTTTAATTAAAAGATACATATAATACAATAATGGTCAGTACATACACCACAAAAAAGGAAAGAGTGGCAAACATAGCTTGTATCTCACATAAATTAAAAGTGTGATGAAATCCCCTTACCTTGTATCTTGTCTCTCTCTGTACTCATATAGGAATATTGTATAATAAATATAATTTTATTATACATATTTTACAGAAGTATATTATTATATATATTACCATATATGGTTTTATTATGAACTTATATTACCCGCTTGTTAACAATCCTATGTTAAAGTTTCACTTTGGGTAATATTCTCTTTGTTCCTTGCACGTGTCTTAATTTGTTATATAATTGAAACTTATACTTATATCATGATTCAAGAATTTATAACATGATAAAAATATATTTTATATACACTATAAGTATATTATAATAATATATAGCATAATAAAGTATGTAATAGAATACACCATTCATGGAGACGGTAAGTTGTACGTACGCATGAACGTTGTTTTTAGTTTTTATTGTCGTATTAAAAGAAATTATATAAATGACATATGTATATATATTTTGTTGGGACCACTTTAGTAATTGAATTGTATTTGTTGTCAATGAGGTCAATTAATGGACATGATGAATGGCAATGATGGTTAAAGACACTCTCTTAAGTGAAATGGAGAATGAAAGTCAGACGATTGAAGCACTGATATTGAAAAGTTCAACAGAACTTGTATCATGTGTGATACAATGTTTACAACATTGAAGTAGCATCATTTTTAGGATGAATGAAGTACTTTGGATTTGATAATCCAAAATTAAATGAATAGGAGAATGTTAAAAAGAGGCTTGGACTTTAGGGTGGCCATAATGAGGTTGGTGTTGTGTTTATTGATGGCCATGAATTTCTGTGTATACTGGTTTTCTAACAAGTTTTTATAAAGAATTAGACAAAAAATGGGTCCAACCCACAAGCTAGCCACACCATCCTTAACTCGAGGCACATGTGGGACCACAGGGGGTCGACCGCACCCATGGGGAGGCCTAGGCAGAGCCAACTCGCAAGAGGCATGTGCGGGCCGTGTATAAGACCGCAGGAGTACACACACGATGATCAACCCATGCAGAGGATGCATAGTGGGCACTAAGAGAATGCCTGTAGGAGGCATAGGTGTGTGAAGAAGTGCGCCCGTAGAGAACCAGTGCGGGGTGACACCAGAGGGGGGAGAGGAGATTTTTGACCTGTGTTTGGGAGGAGCTGATTGATAAACCGTGAGAAAACCTCAGCACGTTTCGATGTGGGACAACATTTTAACAACGCAGATGGAATCTCAGCTGCTCATCTCATCCTACATCTCGGTCGAACATCCTATCATCCATGAAATCTGATCATTCAATATTTTCCTCTCATCTGATCTGGCACCCTGTGCATTTTAATCCTAGCCGTTTGATCCTCCTGTGGATTTGAATCAGTCGCGCCATCATCTTCAGCCTTCAGCACTTGCCAACACAGCTGTAACTCAACGGAGAAAAATCCCAATCAACATGAACAACCAATAAATATCAAAGAAGGATAATTTCGACACCATGAAGTCTACTGGATTGAACTGAGACCATGCATGCAATCTACGTCTTGCATGCATGCGAATATCTCGAAGGAGGCTGAAGAAAATGGATTTGCGAGGCCTTAATTTTCATCCAAGATACATGGAGGATCCGTGCGAGATTCATGCACAAGAATTGTGCACACAATCATGAATCCACGCATGAAGATATGATCCTATGTTGAAGTGGAAACAAACCGAGTATCTCGGCATATCTTCACCCTTGGGTTTGAAGATTTCAAAATGCCAAAAATTCCGAGAATTCAAAACGCGATTCCTACATCCTCTTATATGGTTTATGAACATAGAGGAGGGGATCCAATCACCTATAAAAGGAGGATCTCGAGAATATAAGTGTGGCTTCTCACCAATACCTGAAGTGATTTTGTTCAAAAAACAGACCACATTATTTGAAGAAGAAAGCCGTGTCCCGCGAACCTTCAACAAGTGCCATGCACTCTTGAAGAGCCTCGTAAATAAGAATATGATTTGAACTCCCTTGTACGAAGAAGAAATCATAAAACATGCGATAGTTTTACCCAATCCCTCATGGTGTTTTTGTGAAGGAAAACCCGCGGCTAATAAATTGGTGAAATCGCACCCTTACTATGCTTTGTGAAGATAGTGCTACACACTACTCTCTCGATTCTGTGAAGGAGATTCGTGCGCACTCATTAGGAGACCCGTGGGCCATCTTGGTTTCACGAAGAAAGGTTAAAACCCTCTTATTTGCATATTTATTCAACTATTTTTAGGGGTTCAAGTTTTTGTAAAGGAGAGTCTAAGAAAGGGGCAGTAGGTGTTGCATGCACCCATGTGAATTGCTTGAAGAATACTGAGGCCTTGAAGGAGTTTTCACAAAAGGAAGAGTTATACCAATTCGGGTATGATGATTCATGTATATAAACCTAAGGAAACACCCTAAATAAGTTTAAGAGAAGAAAAGAAGAGAAAGAGGAGGAAGATGCCTTGAATAGTAACTTGCACAGAGAAAAGGTTTCACCCATTCAGGTTTTAAGAAACACACACAAACACCTTAATCTAGTGCAAGAGTAAGAAAGAAAAGAAAGAGGAGGAAGAGGTCAAGTGTGTGTGTGTTTAAAGAACAACATTTATTAAGGGTTTTCACACAAGAAGAAGAATAGAAGAATTCATGCTTACATGCATGCACATGCACATGTGAAGTGACTTAAATAAATAATCAAAATCAAGTGTACACACGTGTATAAAGAAGAAGAAGAAATAAAGGGAATAAAAGGATCAACCTAATTTCATATGCATGCTCACATGCATACATGAACAAAAAGAAAAGAATTCACTTTGATGATTCCAAGTAAGCCGATCTTCATTGACTAAATAATCACATTGGTATATGTGATTCTCACTAAGAAAGAAGAAGAAGTGTCAGTGCATTCTGTTATTACACTAAAGAATAAGAAGAAGTCCTAGTGCAGCTGGTTTTGCACTAGTGAAAAAGAAAAGAAGAAGAGAAGAATAATTTCTTGCCTACTACTTTGCAAGTAATCAACTGAAGAGCACTAAAGAATATCCGAAGCGGAACATACCTTTTGAAGAAGGAAGAAGACTGTCTCCTTAGGCAGTATAAAGAACCAGATAGAGGCTGCATGTTGGGTGAGGTCATCACCAGTCCAGGGAAGAGGATTGTTTCCCACCCCTATAAAGTGTAGGGACTCACACTGACTAGAGGATTGTTTTCCTAGGCACTCCACTATAATTTCATATCACATCATAGTGGAGAATCTATGCACTCGTCATATCCATGCATGGTAAGGACGTAGCTACTCTTATTGAGTGGTGAACCTTGTAAAAATATCGTGTGCATATTTTTACTGCTTTCTATTATTGCATGGGACAGGGAAAAAAGCATAAGAGAATCAAGATCCTAACAGGTCAAGAGGTACAGGGATAAAAGTTGGAATAGGTTTAAAAAGTCCCCAACACTGATTCACCCCCTCTCAGTGTTAGGTATATCCCAAACTGGTCCTCTCAATTGGTATCAAAGCGACAAGTTCACCTCTATTAGATTCTCTACAGTGAAGTATTCACTTTTTAAGACCCGTGTTTCTTTCCTGAGTTATCAATGAATTGAAATTTCAGTGAAGATTCTGAGCAAAAAACTATATCTACCAAGACCATGATGAATAAGAAATATAAGGAGAATAGAAAGTTGAAGAAGAAGTCCCTTCTATCCAAAGAAAAGGATGAATCTGGCTCTCCATATCTGGATGACATTGAAGACACACCAAACTTAGAAAGTAATGAGAAGGTGGCTCAAGTTTCCATAAAGAAGATGAACAACCTTCCTACCTCAATTGATCAAGTGGTATGTGTTAGTACATTTGGAAATTATTCTCATGATGAAAATGCTAGCACAAGTGGTGATGATCAATCTACATCATATCAAGAAATATCAGTTGATAGATTAAGGATGATTTTTCATGGTATTCCTAAAGAAGGTATATACCTGGTTTGTGGATTATTTAAATGTATGCCGAAAAATATCACTCAACTGGAAGAATAAACTGCTGTTTTGGAGAAAGGCTTACAAGAAAAAATTGTTGAATGTTTAAAGCTCTCTAAACGGGTTGGAGCCTATGAAGAAACCAAGAGGGTATTTGAAGAAAGTTCTTCAAGGTGGATCAAATATGTTGAAGAAAAGGAGGTATTAAACAATATTCTAGAATAGAATATCCATGCACATGATGATGAGATTGAAAAGAGAAATGTTGTCAAGAAGTTATATTTTAAAGAAAACGCCAAGAAGATCAAAGAACTCGACTCTTTGTTATGAAACAAAGTAAATATGCATGAAGATAAAGTTGAAAGATTAAATAAGTATTGTGAAAAGAAGATGACTATGACTGAAGACCATAAAGTCATCCTCAATATGAGATGTCTAGACTTGGAAGCTCAGTTGACAAATCTTGATAAGACACAAATTGAGTCTCCACAAAAGAAGGAAATTTTAGATACTGGAACTCAATGTTCTCTGGAGGATTCTACTATCAAAAGACCTCCAACATGTGATAAGAAGATCACGACTTCACTCATTAATCTAACACAAGTAGCTGATAAGAAGGTAACATCCATACCAACTTGTACTAATGTTTTGAAAATTGTTTCTACAAAAAGTTCAGGTTGGAAGGAAAATTCTAAACAAGTATGGATGAAGAAAAGTGAGAAGAAACCTACCACCATGGCTATGATGGATAGAGGAAAGAGTGTGGAAGATATATCCCCACAAAAGCCCACCATACCAAGAATAAGACTCGGCAACCTTATAAAGGAGATGGAAAGAAATCAAGGTTTGTGGGTCAATGTTGGTGCTATAACAAATTTGGGCATTGTGCACTGGATTGTTGGTACAACCCCTTAAATGTAAAATCATAGAGAAATACCATCTCAAGGGGGAGATATCCAGAGAAGAAGAAGAGACATCCACATATCCAAAAACATTTGTATACCGCAAACATATTTGGAATGTTAGATAACATCTGTGATGTATGAAATAGGAGTGGTCATATAAATGGTGCATGTTCATATAAGAAAAGAAGACCACAGAAGCTGGGTAAGAATTAAGAATCATCCTTGGGAAGAAATCAAATAAATAATATGAAAATAAATTCACCCATGATGATTTCAGGAAGGAATGATGAGAATTCCTTGGATTCTAAATCTAATAAGGTGAAGGGTGGTGCATCAAAAATAACTACTAAGAAGGAAGCCACTTAGAAAAAGCCATGTAGAAGATCCAACCATGATGCCTCAGTCCCTAATGATATTTTAGTGGTTTGGCTAGAATATTTAGAAAGAATGAGAAAGATGGAAGATGCACAGGCTAATACTTGTGCTAAAAGAAAAAAGAAGATTCTACATGAAGAAAAGGAAGTTCTGTGTGTGAGGTTCAATAAGGATGGTCATACTATTAAAATATTCTTTGAATTTACTCCATCCCAACAAGAATTCCTCAAAAAGATGAAAGTCGAACCAGGAGATTCTAGTGCTTTGAAAGCCCTTGAAGAAATAATATTCACATGCAAAGAGATGGAAGAAATAACGAGGTCTACACAATCACAGTCAGCATTGAAGATCAGTTGTGAAAGTGAGAAGAATGGAGCATCTGGGTTGAGAAGATCATCTCAGCCTTGTTGTTCACATTGATGGAACATGAATTATCCACCTTATTATCTTAAATATTTGAGTATTGTATTTGTTCTTATCATACAGGGAATTGAAGGTGAGGAAAGATCTTAGGGGGATAACTTGATATTCAGTGATGAGAAGTGTTCCCTTGAGGGGGAGACATATGAAGAAGCCTCCAGAGTCATTATCTCAATTGGTATCAACATCAGTTGGTATAAAATTAAATTACTCTAAAGATTTTTTTGAAGATCATGTCATTGGAAAAGGTGTGTTATTTCTAAATCTCTCATCCTTGGTTACTCAAAATAAATATTATTCTTTCAAAGGGTGAGTAACTAAAATTACTTAGTGAGACAAGAAGAATGGAAGTGTTCCAAGGTCACATATCCTGCCTTTTACAGTTGAATGTTTTTGATCCATTTGTTGAAGTGAGTACAAGAGTTTCAGGTTGATTATTCAATATTACATTTACTATCCTATTCCTAGAATTAAAGTGGAAACCCCTTGAAGTAAAATCTCATGAGTTCTAATCTCACGTGGTATCATAATTCAGTGGATAATGGACATATCTGTTGTCTAAATCAAATCCTCTTGTTTTATACACTGAGCATTGCTCAAGTAGACTTAGAGTGAAATGATTGATGGCACATTTCTTGAGTAAGGACTGGTACCTCTCTTCCCATGAACTATGTATTTCTTTTCAATAAGGGGGAGAGAAGTGAAATGAAAGTTTGAAGAGAGAAACAAGTAAAGAATCACATTGACACATTCATTTTACAGAAAAACATTGGGTATTGCCAAAAAATACAAAGGGGGAGATTATTGGGACCACTTTAGTAATTGAGTTGTATTTGCTGTCAATGAGGTCAATGAATGGACATGATGAATGGAAATTATGGTTAAAGACACTCTCCTAAGTGAAATGGAGAATGAAAGTCAGACGATTAAAGCATTGATCTTGAAAAGTTCAACAGAACTTGTATCATGTGTGATTCAATGTTTACAACATTGAAGTAGCATCATTTTTAGGATGAATGAAGTACTATGTATTTGATAATATAAAATGAAATGAAGAGGAGAATGTTAAAAAGAGGCTTAGAATTTAGGTTGGCTATAATGAGGTTGGTGTTGTGTTTATTGATGGCCATGCATTTTTGTGTATACTGGTTTTCTGCCATGTTTTTATAAAGACTTAGAAAAACAATGGGGCCAGCCCACGAGCTAGCCACCCCAGCCTCAACCCGAGGCACATGCAGGACCATAGGGGATCGACCATGACCATGGGGAGGCCTAGGTAGAGCCAGCTCGCAAGAGGTATGTGCAGGCCGTGTATAAGCCCTCAGGAGTGCATGCACAGTGATCAACCCGTGCACATGATGCATAGTGGGTGCTAAGAGCATGCCCGTAGGAGGCATAGGTGGGCGCATAAGCGTGCCTGTAGAGAACCAGTGTGGGGTGACACTGGAGGGGGGAGAGGAGATTTCTGACCTGTGTTCGGGAGGAGATGATTGATATACTACGAGAAAACCTTGTCGCGTTTCTATGTGGGACAACATTTTAACAACATGGATGGAATCTTAGCCGCTCATCTCATTCTGCATCTTGGTCGACCGTCCGATCAGCCATGACATCTGATCATTCAATCTCTGCCGCTCATCTGATCTGGCACCCTGTGTATTTGAATCCTAGCCATCCGATCCTCCCATGGATTTGAATCATCCACACCGTCGTCTTCAACCTGCAGCACTTTCCAGCACCACTATAACTCACCGGAGAAGAAGCCTGATCTCCATGAAGAACCTATGACTATCAAAGAAGGATTATTTCGGCACCATTAAGGCTACTGTATTGAACCGAGACTATGCATGCAATCTAAGTCTTGCATGCATGCGAATATCTTGAAGGAGGCCGAAGTAAACGAAGTTGCGAGGCCTTAATTTTCATCCAAGATACATGGAGGATCTGTGTGAGATTCATGCATGAGAATTGTGCACAAAAACTTGACTCCACGCATGAATATAGGATCCCACATTGAAGTGGAAACAAACCAAGGATCTCAGCATATCTTCACCCGCGGGTTTGATGATTTCAAAACATAAGAAATTATGAGCATTCAAAACGCGATTCCTATGGCCTCTCACATGGTTTGTGAACACAGAGGAGGGGATCCTCTGACCTATAAAATAAGGATTCTAAGAAGAGAATTGTGGATGCTCACCAATACCTGAAGTGATTTTGTTCCAAAAACAGAGCACATTCTATGAAGAATAAAGCCGTGTCCCACAGACCTTCAACAAGTGCCATGCACTCTTGAAGAGACTTGCGAAGAAGAATAGGATTCAAACTCCCTTGTGAGAATAAGAAATCATAAAACATGCAATAGTTTTACCCAAACCCTCATGGAATTTTTGTGAATGAAAACCCACGACTAAGCAATTGGTGAAATCACACCCTTTCTGTGCTTTGCGAAGACAGTGCTACGCACTACTCTCTCGATTCTGTGAAGGATACTCGTGTGCACTCATTAGGAGACCTGTGGGCCATCTTGGTTTCATGAAGAAAGGTGAAAAACCTCCTATTTTCATATTTATTCCACTATTTGCAGGGGTTTGAGTTTTGGTAAAGGAGATTCTAAGAAAGGGGCAATAGGTGTTTCATGCACCCATGTGCATTGTTTGAAGAAGCCCGAGGCCTTGAAGGAGTTTGCACAAAAGAAAGGGTTATAACCATTCGGGTATGATTATTCATTCATATAAACCTAAGGAAACACCCTAACTAAGTTTAAGAGAAGAAAAGAAGAGAAAGAGGAGTAAGAGGCCTTGTGTAGTAACTTGCACAGAGAAAAGGTTTCACCCATTTGGGTTTGAAGAAACACACACAAACACCTTAATCTAGTTCAAGAAGAATAAATAAAAGAAATAGGAGGAAGAGGTCAAGTGTGTGTGTGTTTAAATAACAATATTCATTAAGGGTTTTCACACAAGAAGAAGAATAGGAGAATGCATGCTTACATGCATGCACATGCACACATGAAGTGACATAAATAAAGATTCAAAATATAGCGTGCACACGTGTATAAAGAAGAAGAAAAAAGAAAGGGAATAAAATGATAAACCTAATGTCATATGCATGATCACATGCATATATGAACAAGAAGAAAATAATTCACTATGAAGATACCAAGTAAGCCGATCTTCATTGCCTGAATAATCACATTTGTATATGTGATTCTCGCTAAGAAAGAAGAAGAAGTGTTAGTGCATTCTGTTATTTCACTAAAGAAGAAGAAGAAGTCCTAGTGCAGCTGGTTTTGCACTAGTGAAGAAGAAAAGAAGAAGAAAAGAAGAATTTCTTGCCTACTATTTTTAAAGTAATCAAGTGAAGAGCACTGAAGAAGATCAGAAGCAGAACCTACCTTTTGAAGAAGGAAGAAGAATGTCTCCTTAGGAAATATAAAGAACCAGCTAGAGGCTGCATGTTGGGATAGGTCATCACCAGTCCAGGTAAGAGGATTGTTTCCCACACCCATCTAAAGTGTAGGGGCTCACACTGTCTAGAGGATTGTTTTCCTAGCCACTCTACCGTAATTGCATATCACATCATAGTAGAGAATCCATGCACTGTTCATATCTATGCATGGAAAGAACGTAACTACTCTTATTGAGTGGTGAACCTTGTAAAAATATCATGTGCATATTTTTACTACTTTCTATTATTTCATGCGACAGGGAAAATAGAATAAGGTAATTAAGATCCTAACAGGTCAAGAGGTACAAGGATAAAAGTTGGAATAGGTTTAAAAATTCCCCAACACTGATTCACCCCCCCTCTCAGTGTTAGGTATATCCCAAACTAGTCCTCTCATATTTTCATGTGTATATATATATATAATTATTAAAGTATAATTTATATATCATATATATCATATAATTTCATTAAAACCACCCTTAATACATTCTATGTGGTGTGTGAACGAATCACATCGCTTTGAGGGGGCGGTAGTCCACACTTCCTCAAATGAGATTATCGTATTAACACCAAATAGAAGTTAAAAAGATGTTTGTTGTAAAAGGAATAAATAATATTAAATAAATAATAAATATAATATATTACATATATAAATATAGTGTCCATCATAATGGCCACCATGATTAGTGGCAAAGGAGAACGAACAATCATCGTTTCAGGAGGCAGTTGTTCGCTGTACATAGAAACAATATGTTCAACATCCATTAGATAAAGGTGTGTGAAAGTTTAGGTAATAATTTTTTCATAAAAAAATACTAGTATATTTAGTATATTAGGTTTTTCACATAATAATGGAGTAAAGAGAGTGTAGGGGTGAATAAGGGGAAAACAAGACAGGAGTTAGAAAGAAAACGTTGCCTCTAAATAGGGTAACTCGTTTTGGTTTGTTCCCAAATGGTTTCATTGGGATGATTTATTATCAAATGGATGCTTCAAGGTCAATATTGGACACTCTATGATAATGTAATTTTCATAATCAAAAATAATTTCAATATACAGATTCTACTCTTTCAGGCCATTTTAATATCTCTAAGTAAATCAATTATGTTATACAAAAAAATATACTTAAATAAGTCAATAACCTATATTCATGAATAAATATGTTTACAAGTGTATTTATACACATATTTTTGGATAAAACTTAGTATTGTAATGATTTGTGTAAGTCAGAAACTTCATAACCTTTCTAGATTCCCTGGCACTGATGGTTTGTTCGAAACACCGAAGATTGATAGACCGAAGATTGACAAACTGAAGATTGATAGACCAAAGATTGACAGACTGAAGATTGACAGACCGAATATTGACAAACCGAAGTCGACACAACGAAGTCAACACACCGAAGATTGAAAAAATGAAGTTGACACACCGAAGTTCGACACACCAAAGTTTGACACATCGAAGTCGACAGACCAAAGTCGACACAAAGTAGATTGATAGACCTAAGTTGACAAACTAAAGTCGGAAAACCAAAGTTTGACACAATGAAGTCAATAGACCGAAGTCGACACACCGAATATGATAGACCGATGTTACCAAACCAAAGACAACAGACCGAAGATGACTCACCGATAGTCATAAATAACCATTTCGATTTTATTAATTCAAATTTATTTCTAATAGTCATATTTGGATAAATTAATGTTTCTGACATTATTTAATGTTTTCTGTAGGACTATCTGTAGATAATATGAGGTACATGTATGTGCAGAGATCTTTATGCCTAGTAGACCTTGAAGTATAAAATTACTTTAATCAGAGATAAAAAATGATGGAGGCACAGAGATATAAATATACACATAGAGAATGGAGAACATGCTGAAATATAAAATGTACAAAATTAGAATATTGAAAAGAGAGAAACTTGAAGTTTGAGCTCACCTAGAAACTACCTACTAGAGATTTTTGAACATCCTCACAAAGAAGAGCTAAACTTTTTCACAAGAAACTGCGACACTCTGTTTCTGAAGCCAACTTTCAGAAGAGGACTCAAATATCATTTCCTCAAAATCTGTTGAATCTAGAGAATTACTTCACAACACACAGAGAATTCTAAACCCTATTTTATTTCATAACTCTATTGTGTTCTTATCATTACTATTTTGAGCAGTATGTATATCTGTTTGAATATCACACACTTTCTCCTGAGCTAAACTAAAGTATAACAAAATATCCTCACTCTCAATCTCTTGTCACACTTGTATCCCACGTAGAACTGTGGAAGAGATCCTATGAGATCTGTTTATTTGTTTTTCCCATGAATAACTATGGTAGAATTAAAGTGTGAACTAGACAGCCTATGTGCTATTGTGAACCCCGATCCAAGGTGTGGATAAAAAGTTTATTAATATAAAATACTTGGTGGTAGATGATCACCAAGTGGAAAGGACTAAGTCTCTGCTTGAGACTGAACCTCTTGTTTTATCCATTGTGCTGTTATTTTTTTTCTATTATGTATTTCTGGAATTAAGATAAACTAAACTTTGATAGCTAGTTTAACAAGTGTTTATATATATTTTGAATCAGTAGGTTTGTTTCAAAAGTTTTACTAATCTTTAGATTGGTAAAGCTGATAACTAATCAATCTTCAAATAACCAAATTGAACCTTCAAGACTTTTATAAATTCACTACAAACTGACTTTGTGTTTATTTTAATAGGGGGATATTATTTCCTAAAGAACCCTTTTTAGCAATTTTTTTTATTGATACTAAATTCACCCCCCTCTTGAGTCATCTACTCCAACTAACATTTGGTATCAAAGGATTTTAAAGTTAATGTTTGTTTTTCAAATTGTGTCAACTCTGATTATAATTGTGTTTCAAATATCTTCAAATTTCTATTATTTCTAAATTTTTATCTCCTTGAAATTCTTTTTCAAACTTTATCATGGAAAATAGATCGGAAGGGGCTGCTACTAATAGACCACCTTTCTTTGATGGAACTAACTATGCTCAGTGGGAGATTAAAATGAAAATACATATAGAAAGTATGATATTTGATATCTATACTGCTATTGAAGTAAATATGCTATTCCTGAAACTGCTAGAAACACTTGGAATAAACCTACCAAGACTTACTATAACAATAATTATAAAGTAATGAATGATTTGTACTATTCCCTAAGAGATTAAGAGTTTAACTATATTTTTTCTTGTAAAACTGCACATAAAATTTTGGATACTATCTCTATTTCTCATGAAGGAAAATATAATGTTAAATAAATGTGATTAAATACTTATACTATTAAATATGAAAATTTTAGAATGAAGAATGATGAGTAAATTTATGATATGTATCTCAAGTTCAATGAAATTGTGAATACCATGATTTATTTAGGAAGAGAAGTAACTTCTAAAGAGCAGATCATGTAGATTCTACAATGCCTACAAGAAAGATGGCGTGGAACATCTATGTGTATCAAAGAATCATGCGATATTGATAAAATTCCAGTGAAGGAATTTATTGGAAAATTATTAATGTATGAAGAATAATTTAAGGTAAATCAAGAGGAGGATGAACCAAAACGAAATTATGTAGCTTTCAAGACAACTTCATCCAAAAGTAAAGATAAAGAGACAATTTAAGCTACTGTTGAAAGATCAAGCAGTGATTAAGTTGCTTCAGATAGTGATGAAGAAATCACCTAGTTGGCTAGATGATTGAATAAATTCTATAGGAAAAAGAAGTTCTTCAAAAAGCCCAATTACCAAGGAAAGTACAATAATAAGGGAAATTGGAAAAAGGATTGGAAGAAAAAATGATAAATTAGAAGAGATAATCTATTATGAATGTAAAAGGAAAGGACATGTCAAGGCTGACTGCCCAAAGATGAAATACAAGAAAAAGTATGAAAATAAGGATAGAAGGTATAATAAAGCAATGAAGGCCACCTGGAGTGCTTCCAAGGACAAATCAAGTGAATCTGACTCTTCTCAAAATGATAAATATGATATGGCTAATATGTGTTTCATGAAAAACACAACTGAGGTAACCTTAGAAACTCCTGTACATAATTCTTATTATTCTGAAAGTGAGTATGAAAATATGAAAAATGATGAACTATTAGAATATTGCAACATGTTAGAGGAAAATTGTAATGATTTGAAAGATAAATATAAATCTTTGAAGAAACAACATGCTCTTACTATAACTGCTAAATCTGAACTTACAACTAAAAAGGAGAAAAATGCTCAACTGCTCAAAGAGAACAATGATTTAAAAATGTCTAATGAACAATTGAAGAAAGGATTAGAAAAGTTTACTAATGGGAAAAATAATCTTACTCAAATTTTTGGTAAACAAATAGCTCTTAAGTATACTTCTGGGATAGGATATCAACCAGGTCAAAGTAATTTATCCAAATCACATTTTATACCCAAATATGGAAAATCTACTACCTATTTCAAAAACTAGAGTTGTACTGCAAGTTCCAATTCCACAAATTCATTTACTATATCTAATTCTTCAGGACCGAATAAAGTTTATTTTTCAAACACTATATATTCTGCATATAGAAAACCCATAAGAAAGTTGTGGGTTCCTAAGGCTTATATTACTAATGTATGTGGACCTAGAAAAATATGGGTACCAAAGTCATTTATTGGTTAAAAAGTTTTGTAGGTAAACTGCCTAAAGAGTTCCTGCAAAAAGCTATGATACTTGGATAGTGGGTGTTCAAGACATATGGCAGATGATTTTTCAAGCTTTAAAAGTCTTATCAAGATTGATGGAGGACATGTCACATTTGGTGACAATGGTAAAGGAAAAATCATCAGCCTAGTCCAGATTAGTAACCCTAAATCTATTTCAATTTATAAAGTACTGTATATTGATGGATTAAAGTATAACCTGATCAACATATCTCAACTTTGTGATGATGGATTTAATGTTAAATTCAAAAATTATTCATGCCATGTTTTTGATTCCAAGAATAATTTAGTATTTATTGATTTTAGAAATGATAATGTATATGCTATAAATCTAGACACACTAGCCTCACATAATGTCTCTTGTCTAAATGCCTTTCATAAAGATTCTTGGCTCTGGCATAGAAGAATAGGACATTGTAATATACAATCTATTAGGAAGTTAACTAGAAAAGGCTTAGTTAGAGACTTACCCAAATTAGATTTTCCAAAAAACAAAGTATGAAATCCTTGTCAAAAAGGAAAGAAACATAAAATCTCTTTGAAACCAAAGAAATAAGTAACTACTTCTCAACCTCTCGAGTTGGTTCACATGGACTTGTTTGGACCATCTAGAGTTTCAAGTCTCAATGGGAAGCACTATGTTTATGTTCTTGTAGATTATTTCTCTAGGTATACCTGGACCTTTTTTTGGCTCATAAAAGTGAATCCAGTTCACAATTTACCAAGTATGCTAGGAAGGTAGAAAATCTCAGTGGATTTAAGATTAAATCCTTAAGAAGTGATCATGGCCATGAGTTTGAGAATCAATATTTTGAAGCTTTTTGCTCAAATAATGGCCATAATAATAACTTCTTTGCACCTAGGACACCTCAATAGAATGGTGTGGTAGATAGAAGAAATAGAACCTTACAAGAAATTGATCAGTCTATGCTTAATGAATATGATTTACCCATTTATTTTTGGGCTGAAGCTGTTAATACAGCTTGTTACATAAAAAACAGAGTCTTAATTAGACCCATTATTAAGAAAACTTCTTATGAGTTATGGAATAATAGGAAACCCAAAGTAGGTTATTTTAAAGTTTTTGGGTGTAAATTCTATATTCTGAACACTAAAGATAATTTAGATAAATTTTCCTCTAAAAGTGATGAAGGAATGTTTCTTGGATATTCTACAGCAAGTAAATCCTATAGAGTCTTTAATAAGAAAACCTAATGTGTGGAGGAATCTGTACACATAAAGTTTGATGAAGCAGATCCACATGAGCCCAAGACTTCACTAAAAAATGGTGAAGAGGATATGTCCAATCTGGACATTAATGATACAACCTAAAATCATTATGTGAAGGAATCGATGAAAACTTCATGTTCTGTAAATTCTCCACATCCTAACCGTAGTGAAACAGATCAACCTAACCAACTTGAAATATCATGTCCTACTTTCTATAGACCAACTAGAACCCTTAAGAATCATCCCTTAGATGATGTTGATGGAGATTTAGATAGAGGAACACAAACTAGATCTTCCTTGATAAACTAGGTTGAACATCAATCCTTCTTGTCACAACTTGAACAAAAAATTATCAATGATGCCATCAATGATGAATTTTGGGTAATGGTCATGCAAGAAGAACTTAATTAGTTTGAAAGAATTAAAGTTTGGAAACTTGTAGATAGACCTAAGGATACTTTGACCATAGGAACCAAATGGGTGTTTAGAAATAAGGTTGATGAAGTTGGAAATATAGTTAGAAATAAATCTAGACTAGTTGCACAAGGATATAATCAAGAATAGGGAATTGATTATGAAGAGACTTTTTCACCAGTAGCTAGACTTGAGGAAATTAGGATCTTACTTGCCTAAACAACACACTTGGATTTTAAACATTATCAAATGGATGTCAAAAGTGCATTTCTAAATGGTTATATAATTGAGGATGTTTTTGTTGAACAACCCCCTAGTTTTACAAATCCACATTTTCCAGATCATGTGTTCAAACTATCAAAAGCTTTATATGGTTTGAAACAAGCTCTAAGATCTTGGTATGAAAGGTTAAATAATTTTATTATTTCTAAAGGTTTTACAAAAGGACTTGCAGATCCTAATTTATTTATAAAAAGAGTTTCTAAAGAAGTTTTAATAGACCAAATATATGTAGATGATATTATTTTTGGATCTTCTAAAAATTCTTTATGTAATGATTTTTCAAACATAATGCAAAGTGAGTTTGAAATGAGTTTAATGGGTGAACTTAAATTTTTTATTGGATTTCAAATATTTCAAAATAAAGAAGTTATTATCTTAAATCAAAGTAAGTACACAAAAGATATTTTAAAAAGATACAACTTTGATAGCATTAAGAGCAGTGAAAATCCTATGAGTTCTACATGTAAGTTAGATCTTGATGAAAATGGATAATCTGTTGATCAAACTTCTTATAGAGGAATGATAGGGAGTTTTCTATACTTAAAAGATAGTAGGCTAGATATTATGTTCAATGTGTGTATGTGTGAGAGATTTTAATCAAACCCAAAGGAGTTACACCTAAATAGTGTTAAAAGAATTTTCAAATACCTCAAGAATACAACTAACTTAGGACTATTCTATCCAAAAGGAAAACCTTTTGATTTAGTTAGTTATTCATATGTTGATTTTGGTGGATGTAAGTTAGACAGAAAGAGTACCTTTGGAACATGTCACTTTTTGGGAAAGTCATTGATATCTTGGTGTAGTAAAAATAAAAATTCAGTTGCATTATCAACTACTGAAGTAGAGTACATTGTTGCTGGTAGTTGTTGTGCACAAATTTTGTGGATGAAACACACCTTATTAGACTATGGATTTCAATTTAGACATATCCCCATAAAATGTGACAACACAAGTGCTATTAACATTTCTAAAAATCCAATTTCTCATTATAGAACAAATCATATTGATGTAAGACATCACTTTTTGAGAGATCATTATCAAAAAGGTGATATAACTCTTGAGTTTATTGGGACTAAACATCATCTTGCTGATATATTCACTAAACCCTTAAATTCTGAGAGAATGCATTACATCAAACATGAACTAGGAATGATAAATTAGTAGGATCTCTTGAAACCGATATTCTTAAAATCAATCTTCTTGAAACCGATCTTCTTGAAACCGATCTTCTTGAAACCGATCTTCTTGAAACCGATCTCTTGAAACCAATCTTCTTGAAACCAATCTTCTTGAAACCGATCTTCTTGAAACTGATCTTCTTGAAATGGATATTTTTGAAACCAATCACTTGAAACTAATCTTCTTGAAACCGATCTATTGAAACCGATCTTCTTGAAATTGATCTCTTGAAACCAATCTTCTTGAAACCAATCCCTTGAAATCGATCCCTTGAAATCGATCTTATGAAACCTATCCCTGAAACCGATTCATTGACACCAATGTATTTAAGGATTGTTTTGTAAATTCTATCTATTTTAAATAAAATGATGTTGTTTTGTATTATTCTTTTTTCCACATTTAAATTTTTATGTTTTATGATTTACAATCCCTAAGTGATATATTAAGTCCAATCCATACCAACCTTTCACCTTCTACTCTACCGTAAATCCTTCTACCTTTTGTCAATATTCCTCTTGACTCTTGACCTCTCAACAATGTTGGAATCTGAAGTCTTGTCATGGCGGGGGCCAAGAATGCAATGGAAGAACCTAGAAAATCTCCTTCTTCTAAATGTTAGAATGGTGAGTCCAGTGGGACTATGAAACCAAGCTTGGAAATCCAAGTGGTTACAGCTGAAAAGGAGGTGTCTTCTGAGTGGATTCTGTCAAGCAAATCATTTTTTGTTGAAAATAATGGAATCTCAAGGATGGCTCAGTTGGTTCACCAATAATGAAATACCATATTATCCCCAACTAGTTCATGAGTTCTATCAACATTTGAGGATATCCCTAGATTAAGTTGAGGTAGCAAAGATGAAGTCTCTGGTAAAGGTAAAGGAGATAGATTTTCGTCTAAGGAATGGGTTGAATGATTATAAATGCCTCATGAAGGTGTCTATGATGACTATCCGGGTAATATTCCACCTTACTCAAATTTGTTCTCTTATAAAGATTCTCTGAATGAGCTAACTGGAAATGGAGAATCTAGTAGGACTGTTGAAAATGAATTCGAAGGAGAAGTAAGACTGCTTTTTAAGTTCATACAACATCAAATATGCCCAAGGAAGTGATATTTCTCTACTGTGAAGTATCAGGATGTTTTCTTGATCTTCTTGTTGAAACATGGGATAAAAGTGAACATGTGTAGGTATATAATATTGCATATCTCTGTTTTGATTAAGCCATCCAAGAAGGCAACCTGCTTTTACTATCCGAGTACGATTTCTACCATGTTAAAAAGGTTAGGTTGTGTGGAATACAGAGATGAAGTAATAAATGTTTGTAGTGGTTTTTGTCTTCAAAAATACATTTTTAAGAGGATGAAAATATTCTGGAACCCATGGAAGAGATGTTGGGTAGGAGATGAGGAGAGGCTATATGAGGATTTCAATCCAGTTGATCACCCTTCTAGACCAAAGGTCCAAGTTGATCCATATCTAAAACCAGGAGAGGTTACAGTTTATTCTGATGAGGAAGCTGAGCCTGGAGTGCCAAGGTAAGAAGGATATCCTTTTGATGATAGGAGTGATCCTGATATTACTGAAAGTCCCAAAGATATGTCTTATGGACCTACAAGTACACCTTTTGACTTACCCTCAAGAGAACCTTTATTAGGTGATGAGGATGAGGAAGAAACTGAAGTTACTAGAGTTGAGGGATATGTTAGTAAATCAGATGAGGAATCTGATGATGATGATGATGATGATGATGTTGATAATGGTGGAAATGATGATCATGTGAGTGACTCTCTAAAAATGGGATAATAAGTGGTTGACAGATCCAGTGAGGAATCTGTACATGGAGCTAGAGAGGGTGTGGAGTATTTTGAACAACATGCTGGGCATGAGGACATATCACCCTTCCTAATTATTAAAATCAAGAGATCATTCAGGAATTGAATGATCTTATAGCTACTGGACAAGAGGAAGAAGCTGAGGTTCTAGTGCCTCAAATTGAGGAAGTTCCTGGTGAAGTTGAAGTACCTGGAGAATAAGCAGAACCTAAAGTTATGTTGGTTCCTGCTCCCAGAAAAGTTATTATGGACCAAAACTAGAATGAAGAAGTTGGTGTTGATGATGTTGTTCCTGAGCCTCAGGGAAGAAGGATCAGAATTGATACTATTGAGCCAAGAGATGGGACCTGTTCTAGAGAGTGGAATAATGATCCAGGATACATTATTTTTGTTTTAGAGTATGAATCAGATGAGGAGAGGGTGCCTCCTCCTCCTTCTCCACAAGTCCAGGCTGAACCAGAACATATTACACCTGTTCCACCAACTGCACCTCCATCAGTAGAACCTGTAGCTCAGTCAGTGCCTAGTGACTATGTCACTAAGGCTGATTTGGAGAAATTCAAAAATGATATATGTGAGTCTGTGATAGCTTCAGTGGGATCTATAAGTGTAGCCTCCATTTCCCTAGGTATCTCATATGCTGATGCAACAAAAATTTCAAGAATAGTGATCCAATAGATTCAACCGAATCTCATTACTATAGTAGAAACTATTATTAGACACAATACCTTACTGAGTGAAGAAGTAATAAAGATGAACAATGAGTTAAATTCTTTAACCTCATACTTAAAGACCTCCTTTAGTGGTGTTCTGGAAGTTCTTAAGAACTTGGTGACTCATCTACTTAGTGTAGATTGGAAAAAGTTGAAAGAAGAGCTTGGAAAAATTTTGACTAGCCCATCCAGTTCCAGGAGTGGGAAAAGTGTTGTTGTTGATTTGGAGTCTCTCAAGGTTGTGATGAGAGAGGAACTTAAAAAACTTCAAAGTGTTTTAGACAAATAAACCCTTGAAAAAGTACATCAAAATACAAATCTTGTATACAATATGGTCAGATAGTGCACAAATGAAGCCTCTAGAGCTCATAAAGAAATTCAGGAAAAGGTGGATAAGTATTTCACTAAGATTTATACCAAGAATGATCCCATAAATAACTTCAAGTTTCTCACAAGAAATCTTAGAATTCCTCCAGTCACAAAATAATTAAAGAATAAAGTCCTTAAATTGAAGGAGTTTACACCTTTTCTGAGTAAATTTATGGAAAAAAGGATGACTTCGAGAAGGCAATGCAATATAGTGGTGAGATCATTAATGATTTCATCAATCTCATTAAGCCTTATCTACATGTTTAGGCCGAGGATATTCTGGTCCCTCCAGCTGCTTCAATTAGTACTGCCTCTCATCCTCCTGCTCCAATGAATGTCTCTCAGTCCCTTTCCTAGATTCGACCGATCATCATAGAGAAAACTCCAAGTCGAGTGTTGTTAGAAAGGAGGCCTACCCTTGCAGCTACTGTTCCTACAGGTGTTGCCCTACCTGGTGTTATCTTTAGAACACCTCTTCCATCTACCTCTCCCAAACCTTCTCCTTCTCCCTCAGATCCTTCAGACAAAGGAAAATATCCTCATCATCCAAATTCTTAGTGATGGATTGTTTCTTTTTGTTAGGGATTTGGTCTCTTTGTTTGTCTTGTACTTTTATGCCTCTTAATGGAAATCTTTATGGTGTCTTTCTTTTATGTTATTTCTCCTTTCTGCTTTTCTGTTTTCTAGTCCCAAAAGGGGGAGAAAATAAGGCATACATTATTTATCTAAGGGGGAGATTTTATGGTTTATGACACATGGAATGTACTCACCTTAATCCATTTATTTAGGAGGAGATTTGTTTTAAAAATTCAAACAAGGAAAGACTTTAGTCATATTGGACAATTACACATTCAGTGTAGTATGCTATGTCAAGCTATCTTTATTATATCTATTTTTTCATGTATGACATAATTTGTGATTATCAAAAAGGGGAAGATTGTTGGAACCTCTATGATAATGTAGTTTTCATAATCACAAATAATGTCATTATACAGATTCTACTGTTTCATGCCATTTTAATATCTCTAAGTAAATCAATTATGCCATACAGAAAAATATACTTAAATAAGTCAATAACCTATATTCATGAATAAATATATTGACAAGTGTATTTATACATGAATTTTTGAATAACACATAGTCTTGTAATGATTTGTGCAAGACATACAATTTGTAACCTTTCTAGATTCCTTGGAACCGATGGTTTGTTCGACACACCGAAGATTGACTGACCGAAGATTGACATACCGAAGTTGACACACTGAAGTCGACACACCGAACATTGACAGAACGAAGTCGACACACCGAAGATTGACAGACCGAAGTCAACACACTGAAGTCGACACACCAAAGTTTGACACACTGAAGTCGACAGACAGAAGTCGACACACTGAAGATGACATACCGATGTTACCAAACCAAAGACAACAGACCGAAGATGACTCACCGATATTCATAAATAACTGTTTTGATTTTATTAATTCAAATTTATTTCTAATGTTCATATTTGGGAAAATTAATGTTTCTGACATTATTTAATGTTGTCTGTAGGACTATCCGTCGACAGTACGAGGTACATTCACGTGCATAGATCTTTATTCCTGGTAGACTTTGAAGTATAAAAGGACTTCAATCAGAGCTCAAAAATGACAGAGACACAGAGATACAAAGATACACATAGAGCTTAGAGAACACACTGAAATATAGATTGTGCAAACTCAGAATATTGAAAAGAGAGAAACTTGAAGTTTGAGCTCACTTAGCAACTACCCACTGGAGCTTGCTGAACATCATCACAAAGAAGATTTGAACTCCTTCACAAGAAATTGAAACACTCTTTTTCTGAAGCCAAATTTTAGAAGAAGACTCAAATATCATTTCCTCAACATCCGTTGAATCCAGAGCATTACTGCACAACACACAGATAATTATAAACCCTATTCTCTTTCATAACTCTATTGGGTTATTATCATTACTATTTTGAGTAGTGTGTATATCTGTTTGAATCTCACACACTATCTCCTGATATAAACTAGAGCATAACAAAATATCCTCACTCTAAATCTCTTGTTACAATTTTATCGCACACGGAACTATGGAAGAGATCCTGTGAGGTCTATTTATTTGTTTTTCCCATGAATAACTGTGGTAGAGGTCAAGTGTGACCTGGACAGCCTGTGTGCTGTTGTGAACCCTAATCCAGGGTGTGGATCAAAAGTTTACTAATATAAACTTCTTGGTGGTAGGTGATCAACAAGTGGATATGACTAAGTCTCTACTTGAGACTGAACCACTTGTTTTATCCACTGTGCTGTTATTTTTTATCTGTTATGTATTTATGGAATTAAGATAAACTGAACTTTGATAGTTAGTTTAGCAAGTGTTTATATATGTTTTGAATCAGTAGGTTTGTTTCAAAAGTTTTATGAATATTTAGATTGGGAAATCTAAGAACTAATAAATCTTTAGAGAACCAAATTGAACCTTAAAGACTTTTATAAATTCACTACAAATTGAATTTGTGTTTATTTTCATTAGGGGATATTATTTTGTAAAGAACCCTTTTTAACAAAACTTTTTATAGATACTCAATTCACCCCCCTCTTGAGTCGTCTACTCTGACCAACAGTCAAACAAAGGATTTTTGGGAGGAAACTTGGGCATATATTGGATGAAATTAAAAGGTTTTGGAGGTTTTAGGAATGGGTAGAGATGGTGGCCTTTTACAGGGAAGGAAAAGGACTCACATGGAATGTTTAGAAACAAATTAGGTGTGAACATGTTCTTACCTAAAAAAATCACAAAAAACAGAAAAAACTCAATACTAAAAGGTTTATGGCCGAAATATGGACATAAAATGGGTTTTAGACATGTTTCTAGGTCATTTGGTCCCTTAATTTTATGGTTTAGTCCCTAATTATGCTTAATTTGGATTTATCCACAGTGATTAATTTTAATCACTTTTACTAATCATTTTGGTAAAAAATTAACACGGTTTTATTAAACTCTAAATACTATACTCTAAATATTAGAATGAATACAATGGTGTATGTTGGAGTTTTTAAATTATAATCATAGAAGTAGAAAAATTAATATTAGTGCTAATCCCACAGATAGGACGAAATAACGGGGTTTTAAAGTAGAAAAAACTTCAAAAGTTTGTAAAGATTTTACATTTAGTTTCAAAGTTAAATTGATTATAATGCATGAAATTTTATTAATAGATGTAATATTCATCTAATTTGACCTTAAAAAATATTTATAATTTCATTTATAATTAATAAATAATTAAACAAAAAGTAGTTTTTAACTATAAAGCAGTATTTTCACTATTTATCAAAAATGAAGTTTCTCAGAAACATCCCAAAAATTTAACCTAGGATAATTTTGATGTTATGAATTCAAAAATTAAGTTTATTCTATACAATTAAATTTCTAAATGTGTCTAAAAATACTTTTATTATTAAAATTGATTTATTCAATAAAACAATATTTTTAACATAAAAGAACTTTACCAAAAATATTATCTTTCTTTATCAATATGTTTTATTTATAAAAAACAATAATATTTTAAAATTAATTATTACTAAGTTTAACATATAGTTTATAATTATCTTATTTAAATACTTAGAATAATGAAAAGAGATATTTTGTATAAACTCAGTGTTGCGTGTATCATACGCCAAGTCAGTGTTTCTTGTAGCGCAAGCCAAGTTGGTATTGCGTGGAGTACAAGCCAAGTTATTATTACATGTGAAAGGAATGTTTGACTTAGTGTTTTAATATATATATAAAGAAATATTTTCAATGTCATGTGAAATGAAAAATATTGAAATGTTAAGTTAATTTGAAAAAAATAATTCTCAAAATCTTAGGGTGTTATATTCTACCCCCTTAAAATGAAAATTTCCCTCAAAATTCGTATGGGTTATCAAAGGATTAATACTTAAAAGTTTCATTCATAAAAACACACATAATAAAAATGGATACTAAAACTTCCCTTAAAAAGGGAAATTTAGAAACATTATGGTTTCTCAAAGTAACATATAACTTGGTTTCCACATAGGAGAACATAGGTTGAGACTGAAGATTAGACCTGGAGGGAAAATGTAAATATTTATAGGGAGTGATTGAGGTCATCAATCACAAATAGGTGAATTATAAAATGAAATTTTAGGGACTCAAATTTATAAATCTCTGATTATTTCAAAAGCATTAGTTCCATAGAATTTAAGGTATTATACAACATTTTTTTTATCACTTTTAGAACATTGAGTAATTCTTGATAAATTTTTATAAACAAGATTTCATTCTTGTGTTATGATTTGAAAAATTTATAATACATATATTACCTCATGTAATGAATTTACATAATTAACTTTGATGAATAGTGTAACACCCCAAGATTTCATAGTGTGTTATTTCTTCAAAATAATTCAATAACTTGCACTACAAGCAACACCGAGTTCAATTGCACCATGACTTACCAAAAAAAAAGCCATTAAAAGAGGTCATGAATAGCATTAACTACATTTTTAACTTTATATAATCCTTATAATTTTAGAATCCATACTATGAGTTTCTTAGTCATAATGCAGGAACAGATTCATTTTCAGTATTGCACTTTTATCAACTTTTGATAGTGAAACCTTTTTAAATACAATATTTTAAACTTTTTGACTAAATGGAGACATCAAAAAATTTAAAATGAAACATCCCAAGCTTCCACGGTACGCTTTCCTTTGAATAAAATAGTAGCGTGTGTTGTACGCAACGTCGAGTTTTAACACACACCACAACCGATCAAACTAGCCGTTATGAATAGTAATACCTACTTTTTGAAATTATATATATTTTATATTTAAAAATGGACTTCATTTTTGGATTCGGAATATCGAATTTAGCCTAAGGTGAAATTTTGGTACATTTCGGAAAACTTTCATATTTTGATGAATAGTGAAAATTACTAAATTTTAATTAAAAACAACTTTTTTAATAAAAATAATTAATAGTGATAAATTATGAATTTGAGTGGTTTTAAAGTATATTTAGAATATATTTTTACCGTTTAATATAATGTTGGTCATTGGACATAATTTTACAATTAAACCGAACATAAACAAGTGTCAATCTTTTGATAGTTATTACCTCTTAAAAACACGCTTTTTTTTTGACAGCGGGAATTAATTTTAAATTAATTTCTGCCACTTATGTGTTTTGAATTTAGAAAAATGGATTCCATATTTGGAATCAGGATGTCCAAATTGTGTAAATAGGTAACTTTTATTTTTAGACATTTTGAATAATTACTGTGGTAAATATTTTATTTACCATGGTTAAGGGTAAATCCGGTAAATAAGGGTTAAAAAATAATATTATAATAATACAAAATTACCCTAAAATGTGTCCTAACCTTATTGGTGGACACATACCCGACCATGAGCATCCTTGGGTCAATTTGGGGACCCCTTGGAGCCACTTTTATGTGGTAGGGACACTTTATATTAATAAAGTTAAAATAAAAATAAAAATGGCATAAGCTTACATCTTTTAGAAGAACAATTTTTACATAGGGTTATACATGTTGGATTTTCGATTATAAATATTCATTAGAAAGCTAAAAAGATTTCCTACATAATGATATTTTATTTATAATTTTTAGACATCAAATAATTTAAATTATTAATGACACAATAATGATGCAATGTTTACCTCATTAATAAATCATTTAAATAAATAAGATTATAATGATTAAAATATTATCTAAAACCTGTCCAATTATTATTCGTTGATGTTATTTAGAATATGAGTCATCTTATCTTCGACCTCAATGATTTTTGGACCATTATAAACCGAATATAATTATATTATAAAGTAATACTTTCACTCTTTCCTAAAGAGCCCCTCTTCTCCCTTATAAAAGGAGACCACTTCTACTCATTCCTCACACCTCTCAAGCCACTTGGCTCGTCCAAACTCTGCCCAAATAAGCTCCCCACATCTCTCTCCTCCTCCTTGAAGCTTCCCCTTAGGCAGAAAGCATTTAAAGAAGTCCTTTGGTTCCAACCAAAGTGAGTTACCTAAATTAAAGGTAACGATTTCTCTTAAATTATTTTCATTTATTTTGCTTCTTCAACCCCCAAACTCTTTTTATTTCCTTTCTTTTGTAACAACACCAGTATCCTCAATATACTAAGATGTTGTTATAATAAGGATTCAAACTACACATACACACAACTCCATCTAATGGATGATGAACATAATGTTTCTGTGGATGGCAAACTAACGCCTCACGAAACGATGATTGTTCAAATACATCTTACCGCCTCTCATGGTGGCCATTATGATGGCACTGTAATTAAATATGATATTAATGATATATATTTTATATATAAGCTTCTGTAATTCCATTTTATTTCATACCATTATTCGTTTCATGTTGTATATACATACGATAATTTCATTTGAGGAAGTGCGGACTACCGCCCCCTTAAAATGATACGACTCGTTCATACCACACATGGAACGTATAAAGGATGGTGTTAATGAACTTAAGTAACATATATAAAATATTATATTATACTGGAATAGTAATATACCTATTTATCATTTGGATTCGACTCTTTTAAAATAAAAATTAAATGGAAGTAGCGTTTGTGCGTACGTACGGACTACCGTCTCCACGAACGCGATGAGATTCATTCTCCATCGTATCCATTCAAGTATATTTATCATTTAATGATTTAAAAATGATGTTTAAGGACTTGATATCATTCTGGATATGAATAAGATACAACAAACATGACTTATGTAACAAAACATGTAAAAGAAAATGAGTAAGTTAACACCCGAAACGACGATAATTCTATATTAACAAATCAATGTTAAAAGATCATATATGATATCATATTAATATATATGATTCTTGTATAATTTAATAACAATTATTTCACCATTATACAGGAGGTTAACCTACCCCAACCAAGGAAAAGTACAAGGTAAGGGCTATTTCACAATCTCTTCATTATCCGAGGTTGTTTATACGTAATAATCTACTGGGATCTCTTTATCATCTACATCCATGTTTTCTTAAAAATGTATTTCAAAACATTTTTACTATTTACAAGAATATGGGTTAAAGTCATTTATACCCTTGTTTGACTTTTTTATAAGAGGTTTATAAAGGAATCTTTCCGTCGTTTTCAAAACAATGTCCTTTTTAACCTTTTCGACAGAATTGAGGTAAGAATGTTTTTTTAACTTATACGGCGGGTGCGGTTATTTTACGCCGTTATAAAATCTTAAAAGCTTTCCTTACAAGCTTATAAGAATATTTTCAAAGAAAATGTTTTATTTTATATGGATCTTAAATGATTTCAAAATAAAAGGAGATACTTCTTTAAAAAGAATTTTGATTTCATCTATGTCAACATCCTTTGATGGATTTTAAGATTATTTGAAGTTGATTTATTATGATACAAAACTTCTATATTGTATTGAAGGTTTTGTGATATGTTTGACTGTGGATGTGCTATTTTTATACCATTCATAGTTTATGGTGAAATCATTGACATATCGTATGCTAGTTTTAATACGAATGTTTATGTTATGTTTAAACCTTTTCATATGGGAATGCATTGGACTTAATAAGTGACGGGTGGAGCCCGCTATAGCTCCTCGATGCATCGGTAGGTCTCATGAGACAAACTAGTGTCTTGGCACAAGGCCTTGACAAAATCTTATTTGTAGTCTTGGCACGAGGCCTTGGCTAAGTGGTTATGATAGTCTGGCATTATGTATTCCAACATTATGAAAGTGGTTATTGATTTTTCATGTGATTATTCGATTAGTAGAATATCCATGTGAACAAGTAAATGGCATTATTTCATTTTACTTTTGCCATACTATGTTGAAGTTCAATTTTAAAAGGCTTTTGTTTTAGTAATTCATTGCCTTAAATGTTTATGCTTATTTTGAATGTTCCGCTATATTGTTATCCTTACTGGGCATTTGAGCTCACCCCTTTTCTATGTTTTATTTTTCCCAGGTAGTGAAGAAGTAAATTATGAATGACTTGCAGGGATATTATGAGGGGTTAATAGTGTGGATATGAAGACTTTGTTGTTGTAGTAGTTTTTCAATTTGAAATGTAATGTAAAACTTTATGATTATATCTAGTGTTTCCAAGGATACTAAACCAATCGGTCTTTCGGGATTTGATCTTTCTTGTGATCATGCCAATGTTACGAAGTAATGCACCGACTCTGGGTAGCTGGGGTCGGGGCGTTACAGTTGGTATCAGAGGAAGTTTAGTACAAACCTTGGTAGCTAGATTTAGATAAACTCTGATTAGAGCACGTAGACCTAAGATGAACTTTGAGGATTAGTATAGAAGAACTTCCTAGAATTTTGGTATTGTAGAGATTTTGTGAGTTTTCCGAGCAATACATCCCTGTCTGGATACGAGCAGGTAGAGGCGGCTCTGGCACAGATGTACCTAGGGGTAAAACCCGAAAACACCGCTTTGAGCTAGACTCGAACGGGAACTGGTGCACGACAACGGGCCTTGCTGCACTCTTGGTTACGACACTCCCAGGGGATATGCTTAGGATAACTCTCATTTTCTTTACAAATCATTATGAAGGGTTTATGAGTATATACTTCCTCAAAGAAAACATTTTTATGATTATGGATTATATCCATAAATAGTTCAATTTATGTTAAGTGTTTTATAAGTATGGGATTATGTATTTTGATTCATAAACCGATCTAGTGTATGCCATTGTTTAGAAATGGCGCCCAGTAGAAGAAATGAGAACTCCAGAAATGCACATGATCCAAAGAGAAGGAAGGATCATATCTTTCATGGTCTTAAGCTAGAATTTATAAGAGGAATAGTCTCCCATGTATTATCATCATGTGAAGAAATAATATCATGTGTTGATAAGATAAGTAAAGAGTTTACTGAGTCATATGGATTTGAAGGGAAGCAAGAGAAGAAAAGGATGGAAGAGAGAAAGATGGATAAAGGGATGAGGGAAAAGAAGAATTTTCCCATATGTGGTAACTGTGGAAAGAAACACCCTGGAACTTGCCTGAAAGGAATGGGAGTTTTTTATAAGTGTGGAGGAAAAGGGCACAAAGTACGTGACTGCAAGGGTAAGAAAATGGTTTCAAATGTACAATGCTTCATTTTCAAGGAGTTTGGACACTATGCGAACCTATGTCCTAGTCATCAGAATATGACTCAAATGATGTTATCGGATAATAATCAAGTTATGATACTACCACAGATGAAGAGGAATGATTAGAGTTCTTATGTTGATTATGTCAATTGAGTGTTGTATCAACAATGTACTTGTTATAATAATCATGGAGTATATAAGGATTGTACTGCAGTACTATTTCATTAAGGACTTGAGATTGTGTGGAACAAAGGGAAGTGACTCAATAGCAGGATAAATTTTTGGAAAATATATGGTTGAGAGAATGATAAATCATAATATAGTTCTGATACTGAGGTAGTGATTTTGGAAAAATATGTGATTGTTTTGGATAGATTATATTGGATATTCTTGACTACCCTGGAACTGATTAATGATTTGTATATTCCATCATTGTTGGGGTTTAAAACATTTTTTGGATTAATGAAGTATATCCAGCTTTCTATATGGAATAAGGGAGCATGAATGTAATCAATAAGGAATATGGTAATACATGATGAAGGTATTCATATGCTATTACGGGGTAAAAAGGATCTATATTATGTTTACCTTCCTTATAAATGTTGGACTGTGAGTTTGGATAGAAGTATTTTGGATAGTTCTAGTTTGGATTATTTTGGATTGCCATAAAAGGACAACCCGAAGGTCGGGCGGCAACCCGTCGCGTCCGGCAAGGCTGCGAGACTTGAACCCGCAACCGAAGGGCGACAAGGGTGTATCACCTACCACTATCCCAAGAAATGTCCTGGATTAAATAATGTAGTTTTTTTTAAAAGATCTGGTAGATGAATTATAAATTCGTTTATTTTGGAACCCTATATGAATAGTATAAATAGAATTTTTTTTACGAGTGAAAGATGAGTTTGTGGTTGAAATTTATTAATGGATAAAACTCTAATTATAAAGTAAGTATATCTCCTTATGATCTTAGCCAATCTCATAAATAAATTCTTCAACATTAAGAAAAGCAACTTAGAACAAAAATGTTTTCCTAGATGGTACCTTAAATCATCACTAATTTATGGCTTTGGGATTGTTGGCCTTTTCATAGCCATGTTCTCTACCACTCTCCATCAGATAATTGATGGTTAGATTTTTATTCCATATCCATATTTTCCTACATGGAACCCTAGTATGTGTTATTTTCGGTAATCTTCATACTTTCGACTCTTTATTTTAAATAGAGGCCTCATTAATTCATTTTTCGATGTGGGATTTCAACTAGGATATTTTGAAACGTCAAAAATGTGTTATCCTAATACCCTATGTTTTTTTGAACCGATGGTATTTCAATTCATCATAGATTGATGAATTTAAGGACCTCAATTATACACTTGTTTGTGATTGATGACCTCAATCACTACCTATAAATATTTACGTTTTTCCTCCAATTATATATCTCTAATTGCCACCAATGTTCTCCTAATCGAGATCATAATTTGGTGGTGACCCTTTCATTTCTCTTTTCCTCATATTAAGAATAAATTTTAGTAACCCAATTTCCGATGTGGATTTTCCCACAAATATATTATCTATTTTCAACCTTTTATTTTCGAAGAACAATTTCAAATTGCGAGGACGCAATTTATTGAAGGAGGGGAGAATGTAACACCCCAAGATTTCATAGTGTGTTATTTCTTCAAAATAATTCAATAACTTAGACTACAAGCAACACCGAGTTCAATTGCACCATGACTTACCAAAAAAAAAATCCATTAAAAGAGGTCATGAATAGCATTAACTACATTTTTAACTTTATATAATCCTTATAATTTTAGAATCCATACTATGAGTTTCTTAGTCATAATGCAAGAACAGATTCATTTTCAGTATTGCACTTTTATCAACTTTTGATAGTGAAACATTTTTAAATACAATATTTTAAACTTTTTGACTAAATGGAGACATCAAAAAATTTAAAATGAAACATCCCAAGCTTCCACGGTACGCTTTCCTTTGAATAAAACAGTAGCGTGTGTTGTACGCAACGTCGAGTTTTAACACACACCACAACCGATCAAACTAGCCATTATGAATAGTAATACCTACTTTTTGAAATTATATATATTTTATATTTGAAAATGGACTTCATTTTTGGATTCGGAATATCGAATTTAGCCTAAGGTGAAATTTTGGTACATTTCGGAAAACTTTCATATTTTGATGAATAGTGAAAATTACTAAATTTTAATTAAAAACAACTTTTTTAATCAAAATAATTAATAGTGATAAATTATGAATTTGAGTGGTTTTAAAGTATATTTAGAATATATTTTTACCGTTTAATATAATGTTGGTCATTGGACATAATTTTACAATTAAACCGAACATAAACAAGTGTCAATCTTTTGATAGTTATTACCTCTTAAAAACACGCTTTTTGTTTTGACAGCGGGAATTAATTTTAAATTAATTTCTGCCACTTCTGTGTTTTGAATTTAGAAAAATGGATTCCATATTTGGAATCAGGATGTCCAAATTGTGTAAATAGGTAACTTTTATTTTTAGACATTTTGAATAATTACTGTGGTAAATATTTTATTTACCATGGTTAAGGGTAAATCCGGTAAATAAGGGTTAAAAAATAATATTATAATAATACAAAATTACCCTAAAACGTGTCCTAACCTTATTGGTGGACACATACCCGACCATGAGCATCCTTGGGTCAATTTGGGGACCCCTTGGAGCCACTTGTATGTAGTAGGGACACTTTATATTAATAAAGTTAAAATAAAAATAAAAATGGCATAAGCTTACATCTTTTAGAAGAACAATTTTTACATAGGGTTATACATGTTGGATTTTCGATTATAAATATTCATTAGAAAGATAAAAAGATTTACTACATAATGATATTTTATTTATAATTTTTAGACATCAAAATAATTTAAATTATTAATGACACAATAATGATGCAATGTTTACCTCATTAATAAATCATTTAAATAAATAAGATTATAATGATTAAAATATTATCTACAACCTGTCTAATTCTTATTGGTTGATGTTATTTAGAATATGAGTCATCTTATCTTCGACCTCAATGTTTTTTGGACCATTATAAACCGAATATAATTATATTATAAAGTAATACTTTCACTCTTTCCTAAAGAGCCCCTCTTCTCCCTTATAAAAGGAGACCACTTCTACTCATTCCTCACACCTCTCAAGCCACTTGGCTCGTCCAAACTCTGCCCAACTAAGCTCCCCACATCCCTCTCCTCCTCCTTGAAGCTTCCCCTTAGGCAGAAAGCATTTAAAGAAGTCCTTTGGTTCCAACCAAAGTGAGTTACCTAAATTAAAGGTAACGATTTCTCTTAAATTATTTTCATTTATTTTGCTTCTTCAACCCCCAAACTATTTTTATTTCCTTTCTTTTGTAACAACACCAGTATCCTCAATATACTAGGATGTTGTTATAATAAGGATTCAAACTACACATACACACAACTCCATCTAATGGATGATGAACATAATGTTTCTGTGGATGGAAAACTAACGCCTCACGAAACGATGATTGTTCAAATACATCTTACCGCCTCTCATGGTGGCCATTATGATGGCACTGTAATTAAATATGATATTAATGATATATATTTTATATATAAGCTTCTGTAATTCCATTTTATTTCATACCATTATTCGTTTCATGTTGTATATACATACGATAATTTCATTTGAGGAAGTGCGGACTACCGCCCCCTTAAAATGATACGACTCGTTCATACCACACATGGAACGTATAAAGGATGGTGTTAATGAACTTAAGTAACATATATAAAATATTATATTATACTGGAATAGTAATATACCTATGTATCATTTGGATTCGACTCTTTTAAAATAAAAATTAAATGGAAGTAGCGTTTGTGCGTACGTACGGACTACCGTCTCCACGAACGCGATGAGATTCATTATCCATCGTATCCATTCAAGTATAATTATCATTTAATGATTTAAAAATGATTTTTAAGGACTTGATATCATTCTGGATATGAATAAGATACAAAAAACATGACTTATGTAACAAAACATGTAAAAGAAAATGAGTAAGTTAACACCCGAAACGACGATAATTCTAAGATATTATTAACAAATCAATGTTAAAAGATCATATATGATATCATATTAATATATATGATTCTTGTATAATTTAATAACAATTATTTCACCATTATATAGGAGGTTAACCTACCCCAACCAAGGAAAAGTACAAGGTAAGGGTTATTTCACAATCTCTTCACTATCCGAGGTTGTTTATACGTAATAATCTACCGGGATCTCTTTATCATCTACATCCATGTTTTCTTAAAAATGTATTTCAAAACATTTTTACTATTTACAAGAATATGGGTTAAAGTCATTTATAACCTTGTTTGACTTTTTTATAAGAGGTTTATAAAGGAATCTTTCCGTCGTTTTCAAAACAATGTCCTTTTTAACCTTTTCGACAGAATTGAGGTAAGAATGTTTTTTTAACTTATACGGCGGGTGCGGTTATTTTACGCCGTTATAAAATCTTCAAAGCTTTCCTTACAAGCTTATAAGAATATTTTCAAAGAAAATGTTTTATTTTATATGGATCTTAAATGATTTCAAAATAAAAGGAGATACTTCTTTAAAAAGAATTTTGATTTCATCTATGTCAACATCCTTTGATGGATTTTAAGATTATTTGAAGTTGATTTATTATGATACAAAACTTCTATATTGTATTGAAGGTTTTGTGATATGTTTGACTGTGGATGTGCTATTTTTATACCATTCATAGTTTATGGTGAAATCATTGACATATCGTATGCTAGTTTTAATACGAATGTTTATGTTATGTTTAAACCTTTTCATATGGGAATGCATTGGACTTAATAAGTGATGGGTGGAGCCCGCTATAGCTCCTCGATGCATCGGTAGGTCTCATGAGACAAACTAGTGTCTTGGCACAAGGCCTTGACAAAATCTTATTTGTAGTCTTGGCACGAGGCCTTGACTAAGTGGTTATGATAGTCTGGCATTATGTATTCCAACATTATGAAAGTGGTTATTGATTTTGCATGTGATTATTCTATTAGTAGAATATCCATGTGAACAAGTAAATGGCATTATTTCATTTTACTTTTTCCATACTATGTTGAAGTTCAATTTTAAAAGGCTTTTGTTTTAGTAATTCATTGCCTTAAATGTTTATGCTTATTTTGAATGTTCCGCTATATTGTTATCCTTACTGGGCATTTGAGCTCACCCCTTTTCTATGTTTTATTTTTCCCAGGTAGTGAAGAAGTAAATTATGAATGACTTGCAGGGATATTATGAGGGGTTAATAGTGTGGATATTAAGACTTTGTTGTTGTAGTAGTTTTTCACTTTGAAATGTAATGTAAAACTTTATGATTATATCTAGTGTTTCCAAGGCTACTAAACCAATCGGTCTTTCGGGATTTGATCTTTCTTGTGATCATGCCAATGTTACGAAGTAATGCACCAACTCTGGGTAGCTGGGGTCGGGGCGTTACAAATAGAGCACTAAAATACACTTTTAATAGATCTTAAGTCCTATAAAAGAATAAAAAGTCTAACTATTTGTCTCTTAAAAAAATCAACATGCATTAAAAATAAAAAGTGACTCTACTAGTTTATCATAAATATTTATTCATAAAAAATAATTATACATTAACTAGGACATCTCTTAGGACAATGGTAGGTGTGAAACCCTTATAGTACTTCTTTTATGGGTTTAAGACCCACGACCTTGCTAGACTTGATTGGTTGTCACCCGACATACATGATGTCCTTTTTTTAAACCGCACTAAATATAATATATAATATGGACATACTTGAAATAAGGTTAATCATTGATTATACTTTTAACCAAGTTTTTTGACACAAACCCAATGAAAAAAATATTTCTTCCAAAATTTTACGTAAACTTTTCTTGAACGGATAACCTTATAACCCTTCAGAAAGATGAGAATCCAAAATCATAGAAAGAGAGTAATGAAATCAGATTAACATTTATTCCCTTGTATGACAAAGTATCTATTGGTTTTAACATTAAAAACATGTGAATACCCTTATTTTATATTCTCTTGAAACATGGTAACAACCTGAATTACCATAAATCCTTTTGGAAAACATGCATACTTCCTCATTTCAAAGTATATTGGATTTACTCCTTAAATCCAAAAATGTTGTAAACTTCATTATTGGTAGCATAAACCACCTATAAAAAGGTCCTTACATAGTTCCATGGTAATAAATACTATCTAATTTACTTATTAATGTCCCACATATAGTTATCTATGCAACATTATCTTAACATAAATAACATGTTAAGGGTTAACTTTCCTTAGTCAAAATGTTAACTTTCATGAGACAACCTTTCTATTCCATCATGACCATTCAACATATTCTTATAAATCCTTATCAAAACTTAAACTAAAAAATCGATACATAATTCACCATTCTTAATTTTGGAATCCAAATACATAAATACTTCAATTAATTCAACCTTAATATATCAACAATTCTACCTCATCCTATTACACAATACTTTTTTTCATTCACATTTCATCTGTAGTCTCTTCTTCATCAACAATGTAACCATTACTCACACCACCTTGTTGATTCTCTTCAGGAACATTCCTATTGAGACATTGAGTTGCATAATGTCCATTTATTCCCAAATTAAAACACTTAACCTTCGATGAAGACTTAGGGAGGCCAAAATTTCCAACTATTTTGTAAACTGAATTCTTCATTTTTCCCATATAGTTACTTGAATTGTGTCCTTATTTTCCATAGTAAAAACACATTATTGTTCCTATATGACATTAACTTAAGCGATTCTTTCTACATTCTTGACACAAAGTAAACCAAATCTTCTTTCCTCTACGGTCTTCTTTACCCAAACTCTCAATAAACTCCTTATTTATCTTCCTTGGTGAGTCTGAGAGTTGGTTAAGGTAAAAAAATTTAATCATGTTCCATGAAAACAGGTTAGTCATGATCATGATATCTTCCACCCCAATGATCATCCCACTTGACTGATCATCATAAATCTTCCATCAAATTCAACATTAGTTCAGTTCCTTCTGGTTCTTGCCATTAAATAGAACTAGAAGAATGGTGTGATCAATACTTATCATAGAATAAAACCATATAGTCACGAAAATAATTACTTATAGGATATCTAAATAAAGACACCTTCCATAATATATGACAACTTAGGTTTAACCTAGGTTATTCATAGCTAACTTATATCTAACTCCTTCCTGGTGTTTCCTGAAGAGTTTTGAATTCCAAAAGCAAATCCCCAGGGAGCGTAAAACCAGGTGTGTAGAAAGACCCATTTTCTTGTACCAAATAACCCCGAGTCAAGCCTGGAACATCTTGTCAGAGTTGTTACCCCTATGTGCATCTGTTTCAGAGCCACATGCACTTGTAGTATCTAGATAGAGATGTATTTCCTAGAAACCAATCACTTTATCCTTTACCAAAATTCCAGGACATTTTCCTAAACATTATCTCATCCTTATACTTATCTATAGATTCATACCTAGAGATATCCTTAGAAATATACCCATGGATCTCACTAAAGTTTTCTTCTCCTATTTTCTGAAGGTTGACTAAAACTTTCCTTTGATACCAACTATAGTGAACCAAGATTAATATACAAGGATATTACATCATTTTAGATGAATATTTAGTATATTTCAGAAATACATGCCCAAGGAAAATAATATTTTAGTATCCTTAGAAACATGGAAACCAAATATTCTATCCCGGTGAAAGATATTCAACATCTCCTAGAAATATCTACACCATTATCACTTCTACTAAAACATTTCTTCATAACCTGGATAAAGGAAACATAATAAAGGGGTGAGCTCAGATGATCAGTAAGGTTAAACAAGGGAGACATATATGAATAAACATGAACATAGGAGTGTGATAATGAGATCACAACATTAGTATATCATACCCTTCATATCAAAGGTGATAAACATGATATATGGGATAAATCTTGGAATTTCATTGGACATGAATCATAAGGAAATAAACATCATGAGCCATGAAATCATAATTAAGGAATAAGACATAGTATTTGTGGAATACATATAAGAATATAAACCTTAATGTAAAGGCTTCCTACCAAGATCTTTATAACATGTTAGGCTTAGGAGATGACCCGTGTACCTACTTTAGGCTTGGGATAACAACCCGTGTACCAGATTTCTTTTAGGATTGGGCTAAAACCCTTATACCTTCTTGTTTTTAGGATTAGGCTACTACTCACATACCCTCTTTCATCTAGGCTTGGGATACAACCCATGAACCTTATTGTTTTTAGGCTTGGTCTACTACCCCTGTACCCTCTTTCATTTAGGCTTGGGCTACAACCTATACACCCTCTTTCTTTTTGGGATTAGGATACAACCCAAACACCCTATTTCTTTTCAGGATTGGGCTACAACCCATGTACCCTTTGAGATCATATAAAACATATCATTACTCATTTCATTGGAGGGAAATATAGGTCCCAACCATCTCATAGTAAAATCATTCACACATTTTCTACAAGATAATAAAACATTAATTATATCATGACCCACAAAAAGATATAACTATTATAAACGTAAAATCATGACCCACAAAAATAAATGAGTATCATTAAAATTTCATCAAATCATAACATATAGAAAATAGACAGGTTTCAAAACCATTTCATCAAATCATAACCCATGAAAGAGAAATATATTTCATAAACATATAATATGTAAAAGATAAAAAAGTTTCATAAAGACTATGACATTAAGCGTGACCCATTGATAGAAAGGATATGAATGAAGCCTTTAGAGAATTTCCAAAAAGGGTATTAATAACATAAATGGATGTTATCTTATATGGAAAATATTTTTTAAATATATTTCAAAAAATTTTCTTGAGTAAAATATCCTTCCTTCTTTTAAAAATTATTTTTAATACATAAAACCCTTTAAAAATCATTTTCTCAGAAAATACTTTGAAAACATATAAAGAATAATTGAAACCATTTTGAAAATATTTTTCCTTGAAAATTAATTTTAAAATAATTTATTAAAGATTAAACTTTTAAAAATAAAAATTAATCTTCAAAGGAATGATGGTGGGTAAATCTGTACATGCCGTACGAAGTAAAAATGAACATTTCTTTTGCATGGTAAAAAGGTTAGAAGGAATTATTTATTCGAAAAGAAAAAAGAATATCCCCTTGAATATATTGGTAAAAGAGAAAAATGTTAAAAATTTATTTAAAATATTATAGTATAATGGTATAATATTCTTCGAAACCCTTTTTTTAAAACATAGATTTCTGACCAAAGAAAGGGTAAAACCGGGCTTTACTAAAAACACCTTCTTCACTATATTATATAACAAAGATTAGAATATGGTAATAATACATGAGTATATCATGAAATAAAAGATTATAAGGAAAATCATGAATATTATTGAGAGATTGATCATAATATTTCATTAAGGGAAGCAATAACATAAAAAATCTCAAAAAGCAATGAGATTGTCTCAATAAAATCTTATAACTCAGCAACTTGGGATCATACTCTCCATGTAAAAAAAAAGAAAATTAAATTAATATTAATATATCATGAAAAGAAATATATTAATTAAATATCATGTAAAATGGAATTATATACACCTTGAAGAATATTTTAGGTTCATAACAAAACATGAATCTCAAATAAGGCAAATTGAGACAAAACTGTTTTATCGATTTGGTAACTTTTGAAAGCTAAAAACCATGGAAGAAGGATCATAAAATGGGAATGTGAATAAAAAAAATTTTAATTACAAGATATATATAATACAATCATGTGATGTACATACAACACAAACAAGTAAAGAGTGGATAACATATCTTGTATCTCACATACATTAAAAGTGAGATGAAATCCCCTTACCTTGTGTCTTGACTCTCTCCGCACTCGTACAAGATTCCTGTATAATAAATATAAGTTTATTATAAATAATTTAAATAAGAATATTATTTTATCTATTACCTTATATGGATTTATTGTGACCTTATATTACCCTCTTGTTAATGATCCTATGTTAAAGTTTCACTTTGTGTAATATTCTCTTTGTTCTCCACATGTGTCTTAGTTTGTTATATCATTTGTCCTTATGATTATATCATGATTATAGAATGTAGAACATGATAAAAATATCAGGTATATCCAGTATAATTATATTATAATAATCTATATAATAATTAAGCACATAATGGAATACACCCTACATGGAGATGATAAGCCGTACGTACTCATGAATGTTGTTTTCCATTTTTATTGTCATATTGAAAGAAAGTATGTAAATGAAATATGTATATATATGTATTTATATATATATAATTATTAAATTATCATAAATATATCATATATATCATACAATTTCATTAAACCCACCCTTTGTACATTCTATGTGGTGTGTGAACGAATCACATCGCTTTGAGGGGTAGTAGTCCACATTTCCTCAAACAAGATTATCGTATTAACACTAAATGGAAGGTAAAAAGATATGTTTTGTAAAAGTAATAAAAAAGATTAAATACATAATAAATATAATATATTATATATATAAATATAGTGTCTATCATAATGACCATTATGATTGGAGAAAAAGGAGAAATGAACAATCATCGTTTCGTGAGGCAACAGTTCGCTGTACACAGAAACAATATGTTCAACATCCATTATATAGAGGTGTGTGTAAGTGTAGGTAATTATTTTTCATAAAAACATACTATTATATGGAGTATACTGATTTTTTCACACAATAATGGAATAAATAGAGTTTAGGGGTGAAGAAGGGGAATAAAGGAAAGAAGCTTGAAAGAAAATGTTACCGCTAAATCGGGTAACTCTTTTTGGTTTGTGCCTAAAAGGTTTCCTTGAGAGTGTTTATGAACAAATTTAGGATTCAAGTTATAATTTAGGGTTTTTGGGAGGATAATTGGGTAGATATTGGATGAACTTAAAAGGTTTAATAGGTGAGATGAATGGGTAGAGGTGGTTGCCTTTTATAGGGAAAGAAAAGGACTCACATGGAAGATTTAGAAACAGATTAGGTGTGAACATATTATTACATAACGAAAGTCTTAAAAAACCAAAAAAAACTCAATAATTCAAGTTTTATGGCCTAAATATGGACATAAAATGAGTTTTAGAAAAGTTTCTAGGTCATTTGGGCCCTTAATTTTAAGGCTTATTCCCTAATAAAGCTTAATTTGGCCTTAACAGATGTGATTAATTTTAATCACTTTTACTTATAATTTTTGTCAAAAAATTAACATGGTATTATTTAAATATAAATATTAGACTGAATAAAATTCTGTATGTTGGATTTTTGAAAAAGTTCAAAAGTTTGTTAAGATTTTACATTCAATTTCAAAGTGGAAAATGAATGAAATTGTATTAATAGATGTTGAATTATTCTAATGTGACCTTAAAAAGTATTTCTAATTTCTTTTAACAATAACAATTAATTAGAAAAAAATGCACTTTTTACTAAAAAGAAGTATTTTTCACTATTCATCAAAAAATGAAGTTTCTCAAAAAAATCCCAAAACTACACCGTAGGATAATTTAGATGTTCTGAATTCAAAAATTAAGTTTATTTTATCCAATTAAGTTTCAAGTTTTTTTCTAAAATTACTTTTATTATTAAAAGTGATTCATTCAAGAAAATAATATTTTTAACATAAAAGGACATTACAAAAAATATTATCTTTCACTATCAATATGTTTTATTTATATAAAAAAACCATATTTGAAAAGTATTTATTACTAAGTTTAATGGATATGTTATAATTATCTTATTTAAATAATTAAAACAATTAAAATAGATATTTCATAGAAAATCAGTGTTGCGTGTATCATACACCAAGTCAGTGTTGCTTGTAGTGCAAGCCAAGTTGGTATTGCGTGTAGTGCAAGACAAGTTGGTGTTGTGTGTGAAAGGAATTTTTGATTTAGTGTTTTAATATATATATAAATAAATAACTATTTATAGTGTCACATGAAATGAAAAATATTGAAAAGTTAAATTAATTCAAAAAAAATAATTCTCAAAATCATAGGGTGTTACAGTCTACCCCCTTAAGATGAATTTCACCCTCGAAATTAGTCTAGGTTATCAAAGGTTTAATAATTTATAGTTTCATTCATAGAAACCCACATCTCAAAAATGGATACTAAAACTTCCCTTAAAAAGGGAAATTTGGAACCATAACGGTTACCCAAAGTAACATATAGCTGGGCTTCCACATAGGAGAACATAGGTTGGGAGTGAAGATTGGACATGGAGGGAAAAAGTAAATATTTATAGGGAGTGATTGAGGTCATAAATTGAAAACAAGTGAGTGATCAAAGGAAAGTTGAAGTTCTCAAAGTCGTAAATCAGAGATGATTCTAGAGGCCAATGGTTCAACATAATTTAAGGTATTAGGACTAAATGTTTTTTTGTATCACTTTCAGAACATTGAGTAATTATTGATAAATTTATATAAAAAAATTTCATTCATGGGTTTTGCTTTAAAAAATGTCTAATAAATCTATTAACTCATGGAATTAATGTCCAAAAATTAAATTTGATGCATAAAGCACTAAAATACGCTTTTAATGGATCTTAAGTCCCATAAAAGAATAAATAGTCTAACTATTTATCTCTTAAAAAAATCAACATGCATTAAAAATAAAAAGTAACACTACTGGTTTATCATAAATATTTATTCATAAAAAATAATTATACATTAACTAGGAAATTGCATAGGCCAGTGGTAGGCATGAGAGCCTTATTGTCCTTCGGTCATGGGTTCATGACCCGCGACCTTGTGAGACTTGATTGCTTGTCACCCGACATACATGATGTCCTTTTTTTAAACATCACTAATATAAATTATAAGATGAAAATCCTTGAAATAAGGCTAATAAATCATTATACATTTATCCAAGGTTTTCAACACAAAATCAGTGTATAAATACTTCCTACGAATTTTAACTTAAACTTTACATGTACAGATAACCTTATAACCCTTCAGAAATAAGCAAATCCAAAACCTTAGAAAGAGAGTCATGAAATCAGATTAACATTTATTCCCCTGTATCAGAAAGTATCTATTGGTTTTAACATTCTAAACATGTGTTACCCTTATTGTATATTACCTTGAAACATGGTAACAACCTGAATTACCATAAATCCTTTTAAAAAACATGCAAGCTTCCTCATTCCGAAGTATATTGGATTTAATCCATAAATCCAAAAATGTTGTAATCTTCATTTGTGGTAGCATAAAGTACATATAAATAGGTCTTTACATAGTTCCAAGGTAATCAGTACTGTCCAATTTACTTATTCATATCCCACATATCTTTATCCATAAAACATTTTATTAACATAAATAACATGTTAAGGCTTACCTTCCCTTAGTCAAAATGTTAAATTTCATGAGATAACCTTTCTAGTCCATCCTGACCATTTAACAAATTATTCTAAATCCTTAAAAAATCATAAACTAAACAATCCATACATAATTCATCATTCTTAATTCTGGAATCTAAATATATAAATACTTTTATTACTTTATCCTTAATCCACTAACAATTCTACCTCATCCTAATACACAATACTTTTTTTCCTTAAAATTTCACTCGTAGTCTCTTATTCATCAGCAATGTCACCATTACTAACTCCACCTTGTTGATTCTCTTTAGTAACTTTCCACTTGGGACATTGAGTTTCATAATGTACATTTATTCCAAACTTAAAACACTTAACCTTGAATGGCGAATTAGGGAGGCCAAAATTCCCATCCATTTATTTAACCAAACTCTTCATTTTTCCCTCTTAGTTACTTTATTTGTGACCTTCTCTTCCACAATCAAAACACCTTCCTATTACTCTAAGAAATTCTGTAACACCCCGACCCCAGTTACCCAGAGTCAGTGCATTATTGCATAACATTGGCATGATCACAAAAGATCAAGTCTCGAAATACCGATTAGTTTAGTAGCCTTGGAAACACTAGATACATTCATAAGTCTTACATTACATCATAAAGTAAAACAAAACTAAAATAAACATCCTGTCTTCATATCCCCTCATACTATCCCTGCAGGTCATTCATAATATAGTTCTTCACATTCTGGAAAAATTAAAACATTGGAAGGGGTGAGCTCAGATGCTCAGTAAGGATAACAATATAGCAGAAGCTTTCATAAATAAACATAAAAATTTAAGGCAATGTATAACTAAAACAAAAGCCTTGTAAACTTGAACTTCAGCATAATATGACAAAAGTAAAATGAAATAATGCCATTTACTTATTCACATGGATATTCTACTGGTCTAATAATCACATGCAATATCAATAACCACTTTCATAATGATGGAATGCATAATGTCAGATTATCATAACCACATAGCCAAGGCCTCGTGCCAAGACTACAAATAAGATTTTGTCAAGGCCTCGTGCCAAGACACTAGTTTGTCTCATGAGACCTGCCGATGCAATTTTTTTAGAAGATACTTATGTTTAAAATTGCTCAAATATACTCCAGTGTTTTTTTGAAAACATTATGCAAGCTTCTGAAAACAAAATAACTAATTCTGAGACTGCTCGACTAATTACATGCCATGATAGGTCCACGCCCAATCCCTTCCTGTCTACTACACTCGAGATTTAGGTTTTCTGAAAAAAATTTTATGCTTTCATTAAATACGTATACATTTGCACTGGATTCTTCATATATTTGAGAGAGATATCTCTCTCTTTTTTGAAATCATTTAAAAAAAGTTAAGGCTTGTGGAATAAGCTGAAACTCAAATAATGGTCACGGTGGCAGAGAAGTCGTTGTCGCCGCATACATACGACAAAAAACATTCTTTTTTCGTTTAGTAAAACACTTTGTATAAAAAAGATTCCTTTAGAATAAACATAAAAGTCAAAGGGTTTTATACACCATATAAAAGAAAGTTGTGTATAAAAAAACATGCCTCAATGAAAGGATATTGAGACGAAGTCCTTAAAAAGATCATTTTTTAAATAAAATAGATCTATTATGTGTATTCACTATAAGTACCCATAAATAAAGTACAAATACAAGATAGGAAATAATAATATCATGACATAATTTGAAAGTAGGAGATTAACCCAAAGAACAGAAACTGGGTTAAGAAGTTCCCTTACCTCGTGTCCGACTTGACTCGATCGTTCTTTAATCTCCTGAATAATAAACTAGAGTTAATTTATATTTTCTTAAAAACAATTTTAATGTTCATTATTCCTTTTATATCACTTATTACCATGTTATGAACATTATTTAATTATTTAAGTTAATAACGGTCATTTTGTCGATCTTTGGTACTTGAGTCAAAAATAAACTTCTTATAATTAAAAGTTGTTCATGTGGTGAAATATCCATTATATCCAGAATTATATTCATGATTTAGATATCATATATATCATATATATCCAGTATATACATTCATTCATAATATTATGTAACATTTAGAGGTAAGAAATGAAATGCATCGTTCATGGAGACGGTAAGCCGTACATACGCATGAACGCTACTTTCATTTCTATTTCATATTTAATGGAATGAAATCATAATAATATAAAGGTATATTATAATTCCAGTATAATATCATATATAATATCATTTACTCCATCTTTTATACATCCCACATATGACATTAACGATTCAAATCACTTTGAGGGGGCGGTAGTCCGCACTTCCTAAAATGAAATTATTGCGTTTACCTATAATGGAAATCATAAAGGTATGCCATAAATGAAAAATACAGAATCATAAGGAAAAAAAAACATAATATATATCATATATAAAAATAGTGTCATCATAATGGCCACCATGATAGGTGTTAAAAGAAGATTGAACAATCCTCGTTTCGTGAGGCAGTATTTCGCCACCCACAGAAACAGTATGTTCTTTAACCATTAGACGAAGGTGTGTGTAAGTGTAAATAAAATCCTTCTAATAAACATATCCTAGTATATTGAGGATACTGGTGTTGTTATAAAATAAAGGAATAAAAAGATTTTAAGGGGTTGTAGAAGAAAAATAAAACAAAATAACATAAGAGAAGACATTACCTTAAAATCGGGTAACTCTTTTTGATTTGAGACAAAGGCTTCCTTGGGAAGACTTCTGCCCAAAGTGAGGCTTCTAGGAGTAATAGAGGGAAGTTGGGAGAGTATTTGGGTAGAGGTTTGCTGAGCCAAATTTCTTTGATGGTGTGAATAAGGTGGTAGAGGTGGGGGCCTTTTTTAAGAGGAGAGGAGGGGTACTCTCGGAAACTCATGAAATGTTACATTATTATGAAGTGCTTTTCGGATTTCAAATGTCCCAAAATTATATATTTCGAGGCTAAGGTGATAAGGGTTCTCAATATGCCCATACAATAAGTTTTTGACAACTGTAAGCCTTATAATTTACATTATCTTTTCATTTTATTTAAATCGTTAATTAATGAGGTAATCGCTGCATCATCATGGTGTCATAAAATATTTAATTTATTTAATTTATAAAAATTATAAAAAAAATATCATGATGTAGGAAATATTTTTAGATTTTCAATGAATATTTATAGTCTAAAAGTTAACTTATATAACCCCATGTAATAATTGTTTTAGTAAAACAACACATGTTTGTGACAATTTTATTTTTACTTTAAATAAAAAGTTATTAATGTCATTTTCTTACCCAAGTGGCTCCATGGGGTCCCCAAGTTGACCCATGGATTTTCTTGGTCGGCCATGACTCATCCAATAAGGGTAGGACAAGTGTAAGGGTATTTTAATATTTTTATAATATCATTTTTACCTTAAATTTCACTAATTACCTTTAATCGTGATTAATTAAACTTAAAAGTTACTATTCGCCAAAAAATTATTTTAATCCCATTGAACCACATTTCACTTCCTAATGACAACCATTTATGTCAGATTTTTGAAAATCAAATCACAGAAGTGATAATGTTTCATTTAAAAGAAAAATTAGTTTTTTAACTACCACTTAGTGGTTTCACTATTCATCAAAAATTGAAGTTTTTCAGAACAATGCCAAAATTTCACCCTAAGCTATAATTGATATTCCAAATTCAAAAATGATGTCTATTTTAAAAAATTACAAACATATAAGTTGCATTAATTAATTTTATAATTAATTCCCACTGTCACAACAAATAGCGTGTTTTTAAGAAACAATATATATCAAAAGATTTACAATTGTTTATGTCCAATTTCAAAGTTAAATTAATTATAATGAACACAATTGGATAAAATGGTAAAAATATATTCTAATTGTACTTTAAAACAACTCAATAGTATAATTTTTTACTATAAATTATTTTGATTAAAAAAGTTGTTTTTTAAGTATTTTTAACTATTCATAAAAAATTGGAAGTTCTCAGAAAAATACCAAAAATTAAACATAAGCTAATTTTGATATTCCAAATCCAAAAATGAAGTCCATTTTGAAAGACAAAATTTATAAAATTTCAAAAAGTTGGTATTACTATTCATAACTGCTACTTTGATTGGTCGTGGTGTGTTAGAATCTCGAACTTGCGTACAATGCAAGCTATTGCATTATTGAAAGAGAAGCGTATCATGAAAGATTGGGGTGTTACATTCTACTCTCCTTCAATAAATTGCGTCCTTGAAATTTGAAAATGTTCTTCGAAAATAAAAGGTTGAAAATAGAAAATACCTTTGTGGAAAACCCACATCGGAAATAGGGTTAATAAAAATATAACATTAAAAGAAAGAAAGAGAAGTACAACAGTCACCCGAGATAGACCATACTAGAATTCTATGAAAATATGGATATGGAGGAAAAAAAAACCATCAAGGTCTGGTGGAGAGTTATAGAAAATAGGGTTAGGAGAAAGTTAACTACAAGAAAATCACAAACTTGTGATTGCTTAAACGATCATTGATTCCCCAGTAGGAAAAGTTAACCGACAACATTTTTGTTTTAAGTTACCTTTAATAAAGTAGAGGAATTTATTTAGGAGATTTACTAAGAAAGTAAGGGAATATACATACTTGTCATGTAGACTTTCATTCTTTAATAAATTTTTACCACAAACCCATCTTTCACTCAAAAAGATAATAGAACTCAAAAATATTATATTTATCCTAATCGTACAAGGTTCCAAATATTAACACATACCATTTAGATTTGGAAATCTATTTTTTAATAACCAGGGACTTCCTGTAGGCTAGTGGTAGGTAATAAAGGCCTGTCGCACTATGGTTGTGGGTTCGATTCCTGCAGCTTTGTCTGACGTGACGGGTTATCCCCCAACCTACAGATTGTCCTTTCCCAAAAAATATAGTATTATAATATTCCAAAAATAATCTTTAGAAATGTTTTAACCTTAAAAAATACTATCCAAAGTTCAACTTAATTCATTCCAACCTTTATAGTTATCCAAAATACCTCTGTCCAGAATTTCTCTAAAAGGTCTCTAAATTCCAAAATCAATTGTAACCTCAGATTCCCCAAACAAAGTAAAGTTTCTCTTATTGTCACATACTAAAAATATGATTACCTTCATCATATTAAAACCTTAATGAGGACAACAAGTACTGTAGTACAATCATATTATTTTTATAACCAGAATATAATCCTTCAGTCCAAAAGCACCAATACATTAATTATTCCGCTTCAACTGTAGTCACAACATAAGATTGGCTTTGATACCTTGGCCTTTTCTGAGGTAAGTTTCCCTGACGCTTAGGAAATTCATTTGAATAATGCACCATTTCTCTACAATTGTAGAATTCAACATTGATAGCCTCTTTCTTTCCCTTGCAATCACGAGCCTGGTGACCTTTTTCTCCACATTTATAACAAAATCCCATTCCTTTTAGTCATGTACCGAGGTGATTCTTCCCACAATTATCACATAATGGAAAATCCTTCTTTCACTTTTTTTCCTTTATCTATCTCATGTTCCACCGTTCTCTTCTTCTATTTCTTTACTTTGTTGTCATAAGACTTAGAGAATTATTTTTCTGTCTTGATAGCACACAAGACTATATCTTCGTATGTTGAGAAAGATTGTGATACTAATGCTCAACAGAGAAATGGTTTTAACCCATCAAAGAAATGATCAATCTTACTTCTTGGGTTACATATATAATCTGTAGTATGTCTTACTAACCTTGTAAAGTTGGCCTCATACTTTGCGACATTCTCATCCTCCTTTTGTCTCAGACTCAGAAATTTCCTTTCCATATCTGCTCAACGATCACGAGGAAAGTATTTTTTCTAAGAAAATATCTTTGAACTCTATCCATTCTATACTTGATACTTATTCATATTCCTTTGTATTTTTAATCAACGACCACCATTGATCAGCATCTCCAGTGAGGCGGTAAAATGCCATGATAACATTTTACCTTTCACTACTCCCCAAGACATGGAATATTTTCTCTAAGGAATTTATCCATTGCTCAGCTATTAAGGGATTTTTAATTCCATTTAATGTTGGTGGTTGTTGCCTCATGAAGCAGTATAACATTGATCCTCCACGTTGCAGATCAGGGTACTCCATACGAGTAAGGTTATTATTCATAGCCTGAGTGAGTTGTCCTAGTATGGTGATAAGTTGATCAGCACCAGTTGTATCTCCAGCTCCACAATAATTATCTTGAGTAGGAGGGAAATCCCTACATGGAGTGTGTGTATTGATACAGTTTCCATTCCTTCCACTAGGTGCAATTTCTAAACAATGGCAAAAACTAGATTAGTTTATGAATCAAAATACATAATTCCATACTTGTAAAACACTTAACATAAATTGAACTATAATCATAAAAATGTTTTCTTTGAGGAAGTATATACTCACAAACCCTTCATAATGGTTTTTAAAGAAAATGAGAATTATCCTAATCATATCCCCCGAGAGTGTCATAACCAAGAGTGCAGCAAGGACCATTGTCGTGCACCAGTTCCCGTTCAAGTCTAGCTTAAAGCGGTGTTTTCAGGTTTTACCCCCAGGTACATCTGTGCCAGAGCCGCCTCTACCTTCTCATATCCAGACAGGGATGTACTGCTTGTAAAACTCACAAAATCTCTATAATACCAAAATTCTACGAAGTTCTTTTATAATAATCCTCAAAGTCTATCTTATGGATATGTGCTCTAATCAGAGTTTTTTTTATAAATCTAGCTTCCAAGGTTAGTACTAAACTGCCTCTGATACCAACTGTAACTCCCCAACCCCAGTTACCCAGAGTCGGTGCATTATTGCATAACATTGGCATGATCACAAAAGATCAAGTCTTGAAATACCGATTAGTTTAGTAGCCTTGGAAACACTAGATACATTCATAAGTCTTACATTACATCATAAAGTAAAACAAAACTAAAATAAACATCCTGTCTTCATATCCCCTCATACTATCCCTACAGGTCATTCATAATATACTTCTTCACATCCTGGAAAAATTAAAACATTGGAAGGGGTGAGCTCAAATGCTCAGTAAGGATAACAATATAGAGGAAGCTTTCATAAATAAACATAAACATTTAAGGCAATGTATAACTAAAACAAAATCCTTTTAAACTTGAACTTCAGCATAATATGGTAAAAGTAAAATGAAATAATTCCATTTACTTATTCACATGGATATTCTATTGGTCTAATAATCACATGCAATATCAATAACCACTTTCATAATGATGGAATGCATAATGCCAGACTATCATAACCACGTAGCCAAGGCCTCGTGCCAAGACTACAAATAAGATTTTGTCAAGGCCTCATGACAAGACACTAGTTTGTCTCATGAGACCTGCCGATGCAATTTTTTTAGAAGATACTTATGTTTAAAATTGCTCAAATATACTCTAGTGTTTTTCTGAAAACATTATGCAAGCTTCTGAAAACAAAATAACTAATTCTGAGACTGCTCAACTAATTACAGTCCATGATAGGTCCACGCCCAATCCCTTCCTGTCTACTACGCTCAAGAGTCAGGTTTTCTGAAATTTTTTTTAATCTTGCGTTAAATACGTATACATTTTCATTGTATTTTTCATATATTTGAGAGAAATATCTCTTTTTTTTGAAATCATTTAAAAAAAGTTAAGGCTTGTAAAAGAAGTTGAAACTCAAATAATGGTCACGGCGGCGGAAAAGTCGTTGTTGCCGCATACATACGACAAACAAACATTCTTTATTCATTTATTAAAACACTTTTTATAAAAAATATTCCTTTTGAATAAACATAAAAGTCAAAGGGTTTTATACACCGTATAAAAGAAAGTTGTGTATAAAACAAAATATGCCTCAATGAAAGGAGATTGAGACGAAGTCCTTACAAAGATAATTTTTTAAATAAAATAGATCTATTATGTGTATTCACTATAATTACACATAAAGAAAGTACAAATACAAGATAGGAAATAATATTATCATGACATAATTTGAAACTAGGAGATTAACCCAAAGAACGGAAACTGGGTTAAGAAGTTCCCTTACCTCATGTCCGACTTGACTCGATCATTCTTTAATCTCATGAATAATAAACTAGAGTTAATTTATATTTGATTAAGAACATTTTTCATTTTAATTATTCCTTTTATATCACTTATTACCATGTTATGAACATTATTTAATTATTTAAGTTAATAACGGTCATTTTGTCGATCTTTGGTACTTGAGTCAAAAATAAACTTCTTATAATTACAAGTTGTTCAGGTGGTGAAATATCCATTATATCCAGAATTATATTCATGATTTAGATATCATATATATCATATATATCCAGTATATACATTCATTCATAATATTACATAACATTTAGAGGTAAGAAATGAAATGCACCGTTCATGGAGACGGTAAGCCGTACGTACGCATGAACGCTACTTTCATTTCTATTTCATATTTAATGGAATGAAATAATAATGATATAAAGTTATATTATAATTCCAGTATAATATCATATATAATATCATTTACTCCATCCATTATACATCCCACATATGGCATTAACGATTCAAATCACTTTGAGGGGGCGGTAGACCGCACTTCCTAAAATGAAATTATCACGTTTACCCATAATGGAAATCATAGAGGTATACCATAAATGAAAAATAAAGAATCATAAGGAAAAAAACATAATATATATCATATATAAAAATAGTTTCATCATAATGTCCACCATGAGAGGTGTTAAAAGAAGATTGAACAATCATCGTTTCGTGAGGCAGTATTTCGCCACCCATAGAAACAGTATGTTATGTAACCATTAGACAAAGGTGTGTGTAAGTGTAAATAAAATACTTCTCATAAAAACATCCTAGTATATTGAAGATACTGGTTTTGTTACAAAAGAAAGGAATAAAAAGAGTTTAAGGGGTTGGAGAAGCAAAATAAAACAAAATAACATAAGAGAAGACATTACCTTAAAATCGGGTAACTCTTTTTTATTTGAGCCAAAGGCTTCCTTGGGAAGACTTCTGCCCAAATTGAGGCTTCTAAGAGTAATATATGGACGTTGGGATAGTATTTGGGCAGAGGTTGGCCGAGCCAAATGGCTTTGATGGTGTGAATAAGGTGGTAGAGGTGGGGGCTTTTTATAAGAGGAGAGGAGGGGAACTCTTGAAAACTCATGAAATGTTACATTATTATGAAGTGATTTTCGGATTTCAAAGGTCCCAAAATTATATATTTCGAGGATAAGGTGATAAGGGTTCGAAATATTCCCATCCAATAGGTTTTTGACAAGTGTAAGCCTTAGAATTTACACTATCTTTTCATTTTATTTAAATTGTTAATTAATGAGGTAATCGCTGCATCATCATGGTGTCATAAAATGTTTAATTTATTTAATGTATAAAAATTATAAAAAAATATCATGATGTAGGAAATCTTCTTAGATTTTCAATTAATATTTATAGTTGAAAAGGTAACTTATATAACCCCATGTAATAATTGTTTTAGTAAAACAACACATGTTTGTGACAATTTTATTTTTACTTTAAATAAAAAGTTATTAATGTCATTTTCTTACCCAAGTGGCTCCACGGGGTCCCCAAGTTTACCCATGGATTTTATTGGTCGGCCATGACTCATCCAATAAGGTTAGAACAAGTGTAAGGGTATTTTCATATTTTTATAATATCATTTTTACCTTAAATTTCACTAATTACCTTTAATCACAATTAATTAAACTTAAAAGTTACTATTCGCCAAAAATTTATTTTAATCCCATTGAACCACATTTTACTTCCTAATGAAAACCATGTATGTCGGATTTTTGAAAATAAAATCACAGAAGTGGTAATGTTTCATTTAAAAGAAAAATTAGTTTTTTAACTACCACTTAGTGGTTTCACTATTCATCAAAAATTGAAGTTTTTCAGAACAATGCCAAAATTTCACCCTAAGCTATAATTGATTTTCCGAATTCAAAAATTATGTCTATTTTAAAAAATTACAAACATATAAGTTTCATTAATTAATTTTATAATTAATTCCCGCCGTCACAACAAATAGCGTGTTTTTAAGAAACAATATATATTAAAAGATTGACAATTATTTATGTCCATTTTCAAAGTGAAATTAATTATAATGAACACCATTGGATAAAATGGTAAAAATATATTCTAATTATAATTTAAAACCACTCAATAGTATAATTTATCACTATAAATTATTTTGATTAAAAAAGTTGTTTTTTAAGTATTTTTCATTATTCATAAAAAATTGGAAGTTCTCAGAAAAATACCAAAAATTCAACATAGGCTAATTTCGATATTACGAATCCAAAAATGATGTCAATTTTGAAAGATAAAATTTATAAAATTTCAAAAAGTGGGTATTACTATTCATAACTGCTACTTTGATTGGTCGCGGTGTGTTAGAATCTCGAACTTGTGTACAATGTAAGCTATTGCATTATTGAAAGAGAAGCTTATCTTGAATGCTTGGGGTGTTACAAATTTACTCAGGTGATTCATTCCACATTCCTGACACAAAGGAAACTGAATATTCTTTCCTCCATGGTCTCCATCACCGGAACTCTTAGTGAACTCCTTATTTCTCTTCCTTGGTGAGTCCAAGAGTTGGTTAAGGTAAAAATTATTAATCAGGTTCCATGAAAATTTATGAGGCATGATCATGAAGTTTTTCACCCTAGTGACCATTCTAATTGATTGATCATCAGAAAATATTCCATCACATTAAACATTAATTCATTTCCTTCTGGTTCTTTCCATTGAATAAAACCATAATAATAGTGTGAGAAATACTTATCATAGATGAAAACAACATAGTCATGAAAATAATTACTTATAGTATTTCTAAATCATGGAACCTTCCATAATCTATTACACCTTAGGTTTATCCTAGGTTATTCATAACAAACTTATATCTAAATCCTTCATAATAGTTCATGAAGAGTTTGTGAATTCCAAAAGCATATCCCTTGGGAGTTTTAAACCAATTGTGCAGCAATGCCCATTTTCATGTACCATATTACCCCAAGTCAAGCCTGGAACATCTTATCTAAGTTGTTACCCCTAGGAACATATGTTCGATATCAACATCCACTTGTAGTATCCAGAAATAGATTTATTACTTTGAAACCACTCACTCTATCCTTTACCAAAATTCCATGACATTTTCATAAATTTTATCTCATCCTTATACTTATCCATAGATATATCCCTAGACATATCCTTCGAAATATACCTATGGATCTCACTAAAGTTTTCTCATCCTAGTTTTCAAAGGTTGAATAAACCTTTCCTTTGATACCAACTATAGTGACCCAGGATTAACATATATGGATATTACATAATTTTAGATTAATATTTAGTTTGTTGAAAAATACATGCCTAAGGACCATAATAGTTTAGTATCCTTGGAAACTTGGAAACAAAATCTTCTACCCTGTTGAAAGATCTTCAACATCTCCCATAAAGATCTACACCATTATCACTTCTACATAAAACCTTTCATCATAAACTAGAGAAAGGAAACATATGAAATGGGTGAGATGAGATTCCTAGTAAGGGTAAAAAAGGGAAACATGTAAGCATAAAAATGAACATAGTAGTATGATAACGTGTTCTTATCATTAGGAGATCATACCCTGCATATCAAAGGTCATAAACATGAGATATGGGATAAAGCTTGGTAGTTCATAAGACACGAATCATAAGGAAATAAACATCCTAAGCCATGAATTCATAAATAAGGAATAAGACATAGGATTTGTGGTATACATATAAGAATAGAAACATTTATGGTAGGGATACCTAACAAGTCCTTTATAACATGTTAGGCTTGGGCTATGAACCATGTACCTAATTTAGGCTCGTGCTAGTAACCCGTGTACCCACTTTCTTTTAGGATTATGCTACAACCCATGTACCTTCTTGTTTTCGGTCTTGGGATACTACCCATGTAACCTCCTTCATCTAGAATTGCGATAAAACCCATGCACTTTCTTTTTTTTGGCTTGGACTACTACCTGTGTACCCTCTTTTATTTAGGCTTAGGCTATAACCCATACGACCTCTTTATTTTTGGGTTTCAGCTATAACCCAAACACCATATTTATTTTCAGGCTTGGGATAAAAACCATGTACCCTTTTAGATAATATAAAACATATCATTACCCAATGCATTGTATGGAGATATAGGTCCCACCCATCTCATAGTAAAATCATTCACACATGTTCTAGAAGATAATAAAACAATCATTATATCATGACCCATAAAAATATATAGGTCTTATAAACATCAAATCATGACCCATAAAATGAAATGGGTATCATTAACATTTCATCACATCATAACCTATGTAAAAGAGATAGTTTTCATAACCATTTCATCAAATCATAACCCGTGAAAGAGAAATAGATTTCATAAACATATAACCCATGAAAAAGAAACATGTTTCATAAATACCATGACATTCAAACTGACCCATTCATAGAAAGGATATGAATTGAACCTTTATATAATTTCAAAAAATAGAATTAGTAACATAAATGGATGTAATATTATATGGAAAATAGTTTAGAAATATCTTTCAAAAATGTTTCTTGAGGAAAACGTCCTTTCTTCTTTGAAAAAGGCTTGTTAATTCATAAAAACCATTTAAAAATATTTTTCTCAGAAATACCTTGAAAAATATAAATAATAATTGAAACCATTTTGAAAACAATTTCTTGAATATTTTCCTTTTAAAAATGAAAATAAATCTTCAAAGGAATGATGGTGGGTAAATCCGTACATGTCACATACGAAGTAAAAAGGAACATTCCTTTTACACGACAAAAAGGTTCAAAGGAATGCCTTGTTCAGAATGAGATAATAATATCCCATTTAATATATTGGTAAAATAAAAAAAGGTAAAAATATCTTTAAAATATTATAGGATAATGGTAGAATATTATTGGAAACCCTTTTTATAAAACATAGATTTCCAACCGAAGGAAGGGTAAAGTAAGGCTTTACTAAAAACAATTTATTGACTATATTATGCACCAAAGAGTATAATATGGTTCTAATACATGAGTATATAATTTAATAATAGAGGATAAGGAAACTCATGAATATTATTGAGAAATGTATCATAATATTTCATTAAGGGAAGCAATAACATGAACAATATTGGAAAGTGATGAGATTGTCTCAATAAACTCTTATAACTGGGGAACTTGGGATTATACTCCTCATGTAAGAAAATTAAATTAAATGAATCTTAATAAATAATTAAAATAATTATATTAATTATAGAACTTTTAAAATGTAAGTATATACACCTCAAAGAATAGTTTTGGTTCATAACAAAACATGAATCTCAAAGAATGAAAATTGAGACAAAACTGTTTTACCGATTTGGGAAATTTTGAAAGCTAAAACCCATGGAAGAAGGATCATAAAATGGGAATGTGAATACCCAAAATTTTAATTAAATGATACATATAATAAATTCATGGGAAGTATATAAACCACTCAAAAGGAAAGGGTTTAGAACCTAGCTTGTATCTCACAAAAATTAAAAGTGAGATGAAATCCCCTTATCTTGTGTCTTGAATCTCTCCATACTCATACTTGCCTCCTATATAATAAATAAAAGTCTATTATAAATATTTTAAATAATAATATTCTTATATATATTACCATATATGGATTTATTATGACCTTATATTACCTACTTGTTGACGATCCTATGTTTAAGTTTCACTTTGGGCAATATTCGCTTTGTTCTTCACATGTGTGTTAATTTATTATATCGTTGTTTATTATACTTATATAATGATTACAGAATTTATAACATGATAAAAATATCAGGTGTACCTATTATAAGTATAATATAATAATCTATATCATAATGAATCACATAATGGAATACACCATTCATGGAGATTATAAGCAATGTATATGAATAAACGCTGTTTTCCGTTTTTATTGTCATATTGAAAGAAAGAATATAAATGAAATATGTATATATATGTATGTGTATATATATCATTATTAATTTATCAGAAATATATCATATATATCATATTATTTCATTAAAACATCCCTAATACATTCTATGTGGTGTGCGAACGAATCACATCACTTTAAGGGGGCGGTAGTCCACACTTCCTCAAATGAGATTATTGTATTAACACCAAATGGAAGGTAAAAATATGTGTGTTTTAAAAGGAATACAGAATCTTAAATACATAATAAATATAATATATTATATATATAAATAGAGTGTCTATCATAATGGCCACCATGATTGGTGGTAAAGGAGAAATGAACAATCATTGTTTTGTGAGGTAGTAGTTTTTCGTACACAAAAACAGTTTGTTCAACATCCATTAGATAGAGGTGTGTGTAAGTGCAGATCTGAAACTTCGCATAAAAACATAAAATTATATGGATTACAGTCGTTTTTTCACACAATAAGGGAGTAAATATAGTGTAGTGGTGAAGAAGAGAATAAATTAAAGGAGCATGAAAGAAAATGTTACTTCAAAATTGGGTAACTCCTTTTGGTTTGTGCCCAAAAGGTTTCCTTGAGAGGGTTTATGACCAAAGGTTGGCATCAAGGTCTAAGTGAGGGTTTTTGAGAGGATACTTGGATATATATTAGAAAAAATTAAAAGTTTTGAGAGGTGTGGGGAATGGGTAGAGGTGGTGGCCTTTTATAGGGAAGGAAAAGGACTCATATGGAAGTTTTAGAAACATATTAGGTGTGCACATATTATTACCTAAAAAAAGTCTTACCAAACCAAAAAAAATCAATAATTGAAGGTTTATTTTTGAAAACATTAGTAATTAATTAGACAAAAGTCACTTTTTAACTAAAAAGCACTATTTTTCATTATTCATTAAAAATGATGTTTCTCAAAAAAATCCCAAAAAAATCACCCCAACTAATTTCAACATTATGAATTAAAAAATGAAGTTTTTTTATCCAATTAAATTTATAAATGTTTCTAAAATTAATTTTATTATAAAAAATGATTCATTCGACGAAAATATATTTTTAACATAAAAGGAATTTTTCAAAAATATTATCTTTCATTATCAATATGTTTTATTTATATAAAACAAAAATATTTGAAAATTAGTTATTAATAAGTTTAATGGGTATGTTAAAATTATCTTATTTAAATAATTAAAATAATGAAAATAGATATTTCATAGAAACTCAGTGTTTCATGTGTTATACGCCAAGTCGGTGTTGCTTGTTGGGTAAGTCAAGTTGGTATTACATGTAGCGCAAGCCAAGTTGGTATTGAATGTGAAAGGAATGTTTGACTTAGTATTTTAATATATATACATAAATAACTATTTCTAGTGTCATGTGAAATTAAAATATTGAATAGATAAATTAATTCAAAAAAAAAAAAATAATTCTCAAAATCTCATGGTGTTACATTCTTCCCCCTTAAAATGTTTTTCCCTCAAAATTCTTTTGGGTTATCAAAGGTTTAATACTTGAAAGTTTTATTTATAGAAACCCAAATTGTAAAAATGGATACTAAAACTTCCCTTAAAAAGGGAAATTTGGAACCATAACGGTTACCCAAAGTAACATATAACTGGGTTTCCACATAAGAGAATATAGGTTGGGAGTGAATATTGGACATGGAGGGAAAATGTAAATATTTATAGGGAGTTATTGAGGTCATCAATGAAAAACAAGTGGGTGATCAAAGGAAAGTTGTGGGCCTCAAATTCATAAATTTTTGATGACTCTAGATGCCAACGGTTCAACATAATTTAAGGTATTAGGACATCATTTTTTTGTATCACTTTCAGAACATCGAATAATTATTGATAAATTTCTCTAAAAAAATTTTCATTCTTGGGTTGTGATTTGAATAATTTTTAATACATCCACTACCTCATAGAATGAATGTCCATAAATTATCTTTGATGAATAATGCAGTAAAATATTCTTTTAATGGATCTTAAGGCCCATAAAAGAATAAATAGTCTAACTATTTGCATCTTAAAAAAATCAACAAGCATTAAAGATAACAAGAAACACTACTGGTTAATCATAAATATTTATTCATAAAAAATAATTATACCTTAACTAGGACATTATATAGGCCAGTGGTAGGCGTGAAACCCTTATTGTCCTTTGGTCAGGGGTTCAAGACCCACAAACTTGCCAGACTTTATTTCTTGTAACCCCACATACATGATGTTTTTTTAAACCGAACTAATATAAATTATAATATGGGAATACTTGAAATAAGGCTAATAACTAATTAGCCTTTTAACCCAGGTTTTCAACACAAACTCAGTGCATAAATACTTCCTCTTAATTTTAACTTAAACTTTTCATGAACAGATAACCTTATAAACCTTAAAAAAGATGAGAATCCAAAACCTTAGAAAGAGAGTCATGAAATAAGACTAACATTTATTCCCCTATATCACAAAGTATCTCTTGGTTTCAACATTCCAAACATGTGAATACCCTTAGTGTATATTCCCTTGAAACATGGCAACAACTTGAATTACCATAAATACTTTTAGAAAACATTCATGATTCTTCATTCCAAAGTATATTGGATTTACTCATTAAATCCCAAAATGTTGTAAACTTCATTTGTGGTAGCATAGAGATCCTATAAATAGGTCCTTACTTAGTTCTAAGGTAATCAGTACTGTCCGATTTACTTATTCATGTCCCACATATCTTTATCTATACAACATTATCTTAACATAAAGAACATATTTAGAGTTACCTTCACTTAGTAAAAATGTTAACTTTCATGTGATAACATTTCTAGTCCATCATGACCATTTAACACATTCTTCTAAATCCTTATCAAAACATAAAATGAACAATCCATACATAATTCACCATTCTTAATTTTGGAATCCAAATACCTAAATACTTCGATTACATCATCCTTAATCCATTAACAATGCTACCTCATCCTATTATATAATACTTTTTCCCTTCACATTTCATCCATAGTCTCTTATTCATTAGAAATGTAATAATTACTCACACCACCTTGTTGATTCTCTTTAGGAACTTTCCTTTTGGTATATTGATTTGCATAATGTCCACTTATTCCACACTTAAAACACTTAACCTTTAATGATGACTTATGGAGGCCAAAATTTCCATCTATTTCTTTAACCAAACTCTTTATTTTTCCCTTGAAGTTACTTTATTTGTTTCCTTCTCTTCCACAGTCAAAACACCTTATTGTTACGCAAATAAATTCAATTAGGTGATTCTTTCCTCATTACTAACATAAAAGAAACCAAATATTCTTTCCTCCATGGTCTCTGTTATCCGAAATCACAACTAACTCCTTCTTTATCTTCCTTAGTGAGTCTGGGAGTTGTTTAAGGTAAACATTGTTAATCATGTTCTATGAAAACTAGTGAGACACGATCATAGAATCTATCAACCCATTGACCATCCCACTTGACTGCTCTTTGAAAAATCTTCCATCAAATTTAACATTAATTGAGTTCCATATGGTTCTTTTCATTGACTAAAACTATAAGAATAGTGTGATCAATACTTATCATAGAAGAAAACCACATAGTCATGAAAATAATTAATTCTACAATGTCTAAATAAATAAACCTTCTATAATATATTATACCATAGGTTTATCCTAGGTTATTCATAGCTAACTTATATCTAAATCCATCATAATGGTTCATCAAGAGTTTGTGAATTACAAAAGAATATCCCCCAGGAGTGTCAAACTAGGTGTGCATAAAGTTATGTTGTCATATACCAGATTACGCCAAGTCAAGCCCGAAACATATTATCTGAGTTGTTACCCCTATGTACATCTGTACTAGATCCGCATCCACTTGTAGTATCAAGACAGAGATTTATTACTTGGAAACCACTCACTCTATCCTTTACCAAAATTCCAAGACATTTTCCTAAATGTTATCTCATCCCTATACATATCCATAGAGATATCCCTAGACATATCCATAGAAATATTCCTATGGATATGACTTAATTTTTCTCATCCTAGTTTTCAAAGGTTGACAAAACCTTTACTTTGATACCAACTATAGCGACCCATGCTAAATATACATGGATATTACATAATTTTAGATGAACATTTAGTACATTGAAAAAAATAAATGCCCAAGGACCATAATAGTTTAGTATCCTTGAAAAATTGGAAACTAAATCTTCTATCATTGTAAAAGATCGTCAACATCTCCCATAAATATCTACACCATTAGAACTTCTACCTAAAACCTCTCTTCATAACCTGGAGAAATGAAACATAAAAAATGGGTGATCTCAGATGATCAGTAAGGTTAAACAAGGGAGACATGTAAGAATAAACATGAACATATTAGTATGATAATGTGATCATAACATTAGTATATCATACCCTGCATATCAAAGGTCATAAACATGAGCTATAGGATAAAGCTTGGCAGTTCATAGGACATGAATCATAAGGAAATAAAAATCATGATCCATAAAATCATAAATGAGTAATAAGACATTGGATTTGTGTAATACATATGAGAGTAGAAACCTTTATGTCAAGGATACCAAACAAGACCTTTATAACATGTTAGGATTGGTCTAGGACCCATGTACCAAATTTAGGATTGGGATAAGAACCCATGTAACCACTTTCTTTTAGGATTAAGGCACAACCCATGTACCTTCTTGTTTTTGGGCTTGGGCTACTACCCATGTAACCTATTTCATCTAGGATTGGGATACAACCCATGAAAATTCTTGTTTTCGTGCTTGGACTACTACTCATGTACCCTCTTTCATTTAGGCTTGGGCTACAACCCTTACACCCTCTTTCTTTTTGGAATTGGGCTACAACCCAAACACCCTCTTTATTTTCAGGCTTGGGCTAAAACCCATGTAACCTTTGAGATCATATAAAACATATCATTACCCAATGAATTATAAGGAGATATAGGCCCCACCCATCTCATATTAAAATCATTCACAAATGTGCCATAAAATAATAAAACATTTATCATATCATGACCCATAAAAATATATAGGTCGTATAAACATAAAATAATTACCCATAAAATTAAATGGGTATCATTAAAATTTCATCACATCAAAACCTATGTAAAAGAGATAATTTTAATAATCATTTCATTAAAGCATAACCTGTGAAAGAGAAATATATTTCATAAACATATAACCCATGAAAGAGAAACATGTTTTATAAAGACCATGACATTTAACCTAACTCATTCATAAAAATGATATGAATGGAACCTTTATAGAATTTACAAAAAAGGGAATTAGTAACATAAATGGATTTAATATTAGATGGAAAATAGTTTTGAAATATCTTTCAGAAAATTTTCTTGAGGAAAATATCCTTTCTTCTTTGAAAAAGGCTTGTTAATACATAAAACCATTTAAAAATCGTTTTCATAGAAAATAACATGAAAACATATAAAAAATAATTTAAAACATTTTGAAAATATTTTTCCTTGAAAGTTTATTTTAAAACCATTTCTTGAAGATTAGCCTTTTAAAAATGAAAAGTAATATTCAAAAGAATGATGGTTGGTAAATCCGCACATGTCTTATGAAGTAAAAAAGTAACATTCCTTTTTCATGGTAAAAAGGTTAGAAGGAATGAATTGTTTGGAAATTGATTGGAATATCCACTTTAAGATATTTTTAAAAGAAAAAAGGGCAACAATTTCTTTAAAATCTTATAGGATAAGGGTATAATATTCTTGTAAACCCTTTTTAGAAAACATATATTTCCGACTAAAGAAACGGTAAAGTTGGGATTTCCTAAAAAAACTTTCTTAACTATATTATGTACCAAGAGTATAATATGATAATAATACATGATTATATAATTAAATAATATAGTATAAGGAAACTCATGAATATTTTTTATATATGGATCATAATATTTCATCAAGGGAAGTACTAACATAAACAATCTTGGTAATCGTTGAGATTGTCTCAATAAACTCTTATAATTTGGTAACTTGGGATCATACTCTCCATGTAAAAAAATGAAATTATATAAAGTTTAATATATAATTAAAAGAATTATATTAATTATATAACATTAAAAATGGAATTATATACACCTCTAAGAAGAGTTTAGGTTCATAACAAAACATGAATCTCAAAGAAAGAAAATTAAGACAAAACTGTTTTATCGATTTGGTAACTTTTGAAAGATAAAACCCATAAAAGAAGGATCATAAAATGGGAATTTGAATACCAAAAATATTAATTACAAGATACATATAATAAAATAATGTGCATTACATACACCACATAAATAGAAAGAGTGGAGAACATAGCTTGTATCTCATATAAATTAAAAGTGAAATGAAATCCACTTACATTGTGTCTTGACTCTATCTGTACTCATAAAAGATTACTATATAATAAATATAAATTTATTATTAATATTTTAAAGAAGAATATTCTTATATATATTAACTTATATGGTTTTATTATGACCTTATATTACCTTCTTGTTAACGATCTTATGTTAAAGTTTTACTTTGGGAAATATTCGCTTTGTTCTTCTCAAGTGTCTTAATTTGTTATATCATTGGTCCTTATACTTATATAATTATTAAATAATGTTGAAAATGATAAAAATATATGTTATATAAAGTATAATTATGTTATAATAATCTATATCATAATGAATCACATAATGTAATTCACCATCCATGGAGACGATAAGCCGTACGTACGAATGAACCCTGTTTTCAGTTTTTATTGTCGTATTGAAAGAAAGTATATAAATGAAATATTTATATATATATAATTATTAAAGTATAATTAATATATCATATATATTATATAATTTCATTAAACTCTTATTTAGTACATTCTATTTAGTGTGTGAATGAATCACATCACTTTGAGGGGGCGGTAGTCCACACTTCCTCAAACGAGATTATTGTATTAACACCAAATGGGAGGTAAAAATATGTGTGTTATAAAAGGAACACATAAGATTAAATATATAATAAATATAATATATTACATATTTAAATATATTTTCAATCATAATGTCCTCCATGATTGGTGGTAAATGAGAAACGAACAATCATTGTTTCATGAGGTAGTGGTTCACTGTGCACAGAAACAATATGTTCAACATCCATTAGATAGAGGTGTGTGTAATTGTAGGTCATAAAATTTTCATAAAAACATACTATTATATTGAGTATAATAGTTTTTTCACACAATAATGGAATAAATGTAGTGGAGGGGAGAATAAAGGAAATAAAGGAAAGGATCTTGAAAGAAAATGTTACCTCTAAATCGGGTAACTTCTTTTGGTTTGTTCCCAAAAGGTTTCCTTGAGAGGGTTTTTTCCCAAAGGTAGTCTTCAAGGTATAAGGTAAGGTTGTTGGTATGATACATGGTCAGATCTTGGATGAACTTAAAAGGTTTTATAGGTGTGATTAATGGGTAGAAGTGGTGGCCTTTTATAGGGAAGGAAAAGGACTCACATGGAATTTTTAGAAACAAATTAGTTGTGACCATGTTCTTACCTTAAAAAATTATTAAAAAACCAAAAAAACTCAATAATGGAATATTTATGGACTAAATATGGATATAAAATGGGTATTAGACAAGTTTATAGGTCATTTGGGCCCCTAATTGTAAGGTTTAGTCCATAATTAAGCTTAATTTGGCCTTTATCATTATGATTAATTTTAATCACTTTTACTAATCATTTTGGTCAAAAAATTAACATGGTATTATTAGAATCTAAATATTAGACTAAATACAATTTTTTATGTTGGATTTTTGAAATTCCAATCATAGAAGCGGGAAAATTATGATTAGTGCTAATCCTGTAGACATGACGAAATAACGGGGTTTTAAAGTAGGAAAAAGTTCAAAAGTTTGTTAAGATTTTACATTCAGTTTCGAAGTGAAATTGATTATAATTAATGAAATTGAATTAATATATGTAATATTATTATAATGTGACCTTAAAATATATTTATAATTTCATTTATCACTAATAATTAATTAGACAAAAACGTAGTTTTTAACTAAAAAGTAGTATTTTCACTATTCATCAAAAATGAAGTTTCTCAGAAAAATCCAAACATTTCACCCTAGTCTAATTTAGAAGTTCTGAATTCAAAAATGAAGTTTATTTTATCCAATTAAATTTATAAATGTATCTAAAATTACTTTTATTATTAAAAACGATTCATTCAAGAAAAAAATATTTTCAACTTAAAAGGACTTTACCAAAAATATTATCTTTCATTATCAATATTTTTTATTTATATAAAACAAAAATATTTGAAAATTATTTATTACTAAGTATAATGGATATTTTATAATTATATTATTTAAATAATTAAAATAATAAAAAGATATATTTTGTAGAAACTCAGTGTTACGTGTATCGTACGCCAAGTTAATGTTGCTTGTAGTGCAAGCCATGTTGGTATTGCATGTGAAAGGAATGTTTAACTTAGTTTTATAATATATATATACATGAAGAACTATTTAAAATTTAATGTGAAATGAAAAAAATGAAAATTTTAAATTAATTCAAAAAAAATAATTCTCAAAATCTCAAGGTGTTACATTCTACTCCCTTAAATTGAATTTCGCCCTCAAAATTCTTCAGGGTTATCAAAAGTTTAATAATTGAAAGTTTCTTTCATAGAAACCCAAATTGTAAAAAAAGATACTAAAACTTCCATTAAAAGTGAAATTTGGAACCATAAATGTTACCCAAATTATCATATTACTGGGTTTCCACATACGAGAACATAGGTTGGGAGTAAAAATTGGAAATAGAAGGAAAAAGTAAATATTTATAGGCTATGATTGAGGTCCTCATTCACCAAAAAGTGATTGATAAAAGGAAAATTTTGGGCCTCAAATTCATAAATCTATGATTATTATAGATGCCAATGGTTCAACATAATTTAAGGTATTAGGACAGAATTTTTTTTGTATCAATTTCAGAACATTGATTAATTCATGATAAATATCTATAAACAAAATTTCATTCTTGGTTTGTGATTTGAAAAATTTCTAATACTTCCATTACCTCATATAATGAATTTATCTAAATTAAATTTTATTAATAAATCACTAAAATACACTTTTAATGGATCTTAAGGATCATAAAAGAATAAAAGTCTCAATATTTGTCTCTTAAAAAAATCAACATGCATTTAAAATAAAAAGTAAAACTACTGGTTCATCATAAATATTTATTTAGAAAAAATAATTATACATTAACTAGGAAATTGAGTAGGCTAGTGGTAGGCATGAAACCCTTATCATCCTTTGGTCATGAGTTCAAGACCCCAAGCCTTACTAGAATTGATTAGTTGTCACCTGACATACATGATGTCTTTTTTTAAACCACACTAATATAAATTATAAGATAAAAATACTTGAAATAAGGTTAATCATTGATTATCCTTTTAACCAAGTTTTTCAACACAAAATCATTTCAAAAATACTTCCTACAAATTTTAACTTAAACTTTTCATGAACGGATAACCTTATAACCCTTAAAAAAGTATGAGAATCCAAAACCTTAGAAAGAGAGTCACAAAATCAGATTAACATTTATTCCCCTGTATCACAAAGTATCTCTTGTTTGTAAGATTCCAAACATGTGAATACCCTTATTATATATTCCCTTGGAACATGGTAACAACCTGAATTATCATAAATCCTTTTAGAAAACATGCATTCTTCCTCATTCCAAAGTATATTGGATTTACTACTTAAATCCAAAAATTCTATAAACTTTATTAGTGGTAGCATAAAGCACCTATAAAATGGTCCTTAATTAGTTCCAAGGTAATCATTAATATCTTATTTAATTACTCATATCCCCCATATCTTTATCCATACAAAATTATCTTAACATAAAGAACATGTTAAGGGTTACCTTCCCTTAGTCAAAATATTAAATTTCACGAGATAACCTTTCTAGTCCATTCTGATCATTCAAAATATTCTTGTAAATCCTTGGAAAAAAATAAACTGAACAATCCATATATAATTCACCATTATTAATTATAGAATGAAAATACAGAAATTCTTTGATTAATTCAACCTTAATCTATTAAAAATTCTACCTCATCCTATTAAAAAATACCTTTTTCGTTCATATTTCATCCCTTGTATCTCCATCATCAACAATGTAACCATTAATCGTACCACCTTGTTGATTCTCTTGAGGAACTTTCCTCATGGCACATTGAGTTTCATAATGTCCTTTTATTCCACACTTAAAACACTTAACTTTCGATGATGACTTAGGGAGGCAAAAATTCCTGTCCATTTCTTTAACCAAACTCTTCATTTTTCCCTTGGAGTTACTTTCTTTGTTTCCTTATTTTCCACAGTCAAAACAAATTCATGTTTCTCTAAGACATTCAATTAGGTGATTATTTATACATTCCTGACACAAAGGAAACTGGATATTCTTACCTCCATAGTCTCCATTACCAGAACTCTCAGTGAACTCCTTCTTTCTCTTCCTTAGTGAGTCTGATAGTTATTTAAGGTAAACATTGTTAATCAAGTTCTGTGAAAACTATTTAGGCATGATCGCAACATATTTCACCCCAGTGATCATCCCAATTGACTGCTCATCAGAAAATCTTCCATCACATTCAACATTAATTCAGTTCCTTATGGTTTTTTACATTGACTACAACTAGTAGAATAATGTGAGAAATACTTATCATAGTAGAAAACCACATAGTTAAGAAAATAATTACTTATAGGATGTCTAAATAATGAAACCTTCCATAATATATGAAACCATAGGTTTATCCTAGGTTATTTATAGCTAACTTATATCTAAATCCTTCATGATATTTTCTGAAGAGTTTGTGAATTTCAAAAGAATATCCCCCAGGGGTGTCAAACCAGGTGTGCAGTAAGGCCCATTTTCGTGTACCTGATTACCCCGAGTCAAGCCCGAAACATCTTTTCATAGTTGTTTCCCTTAGGTACACCTATGACAGAGCCAATTCACTTGTAGAATCTAGATAGGAATTTATTTCTTGGAAACCACTCACTCTATACTTTACCAAAATTTGAGGACATTTTCCTAAACATCATATCATCCTTATAATAATCCATAGAGACATCCCTAGACATATCCTTAGAAATATACCTAGGGATCTCACAAAAGTTTTCTCATCCCACTTTCCAAAGGTTGACTAAACCTTTCCTTTGACACCAAATATAGTAACCTAGGCTTAACATACATGGATATTACATCATTTTAGTTGAATATTTAGTACATTGAAGAAATAAATTCCCAAGGATCATAATATTTTAGTGTCTTTGGAAACTTGGAAACAAAATATTCTATCTTGGTAAAAGATCTTCAAAGTCTCCCATAAATATCTACACCATTAGAACTTCTACTTAAAACCTTTCTTCATAACCTAGAGAAAGGAAACATAGGAAAGGGGTGAGCTCAGATTCTCAGTAAGAGTAGACAAGGGATACATTTAAGTATAAACATGAACATAGTAGTATGATAATGTGATCTTAAAATTAAAAGATCATACCTGACATATCAAAGGTCATAAACAAGAGCTATGGGATAAAGCTTGACAGTTCATATGACATGAATCACAAGGAAATAAACATCATGATCCATGAAATCATAACTAAGGAATAACATGTATGATTTTTGGCATACATATAAGAATATAAACCTTTATGTAAGGGCTACCTACCAAGAACTTTATAACAAGTTAGGATTGGGCTATGACCCATGTACCTACTTTGGGCTTGGGCTAGAAACCAGCGTACCGACATTATTTTAGGCTTGGGTTACAACCCATATACCTTCTTGTTTTCAGGATTGATCTACTAACCATGTAACCTTATTCATTTGGGCTTGGGATAAAACCCATGTACCTTCTTATTTTCAATCTTGGGCAACTACCCATGCACCCTCTTTCATTTAGGCTTGGGCTACAACCCGTACACCCCCTTTATTTTCATGCTTGATCTACAACCCAAACTTCTTCTTTATTTTCAAGCTTAGGCTACAACCCATGTACCCATTCAGCTCATATACCACATATCATTACCCAATGCATTGGGGGAAGATAGAGGTACCACCCATTTTATAGTAAAATCATTCACAAATGTTCCACAAGATAATAAAACATTCATCATATCATGACCCATAAAAAGATATAGGTATTATAAACATCAAATCACGACCCATAAAATTAAATGGGTGTCATTAACATTTCATCACATCATAACCTATGAAAAAAATATAGGTTTCAAAAATATTTTATCGAATAAAAACTCGTAAAAGAGAAATAGATTTCATAAACATATAACCTTGGAAAGAGAAACATGTTTCATAAAGACCATGACATTAAGCATGACCCATTCATATAAAGGATATGATTGAAACCTTTAAATAATTTCCAAAAATGGAATGAGTAAAATAAATGTATGTAATATTATATAAAAAATTGTTTTGAAATATCTTTCAAAAACGTTTCTTGAAGAAAATATCATTTCTTCTTTTAAAAAGTCCTGTTAATACATAAAACCATTTAAAAATCATTTTCTCTGAAAATACCTTAAAAAAATATAAATAAGACTTGAAAAAATTTTGAAAATTAATTTTCTTGAAAATTAATTGTAAAAATAATTTATTAAATATTAACCTTTTTAAAATAAAAATGTATCTTCAAAGGAATGACGGTGGGTAAATCCGTACATGTCATATGAAGTAAAAAGGAACATTCCTTTTACATGACAAAAAGGTTAGAAGGAATGAATTTTTTGGAAAGTGACAAGATGATATCTTTGAAGATATTGGTTAAGGACAAAAAGGGTAAAAATTTATTTAAAATCTTATAGGATATTGGTATAATATTATTGGAAACCTTTTTATAAAACATAGATTTCTGACCGAAGAAAGGGTATAGTCAGGATTTCCTAAAAAAACTTTCTTAACTATATTATGCACCAAAGAGTAGAATATGGTACTAATACATGATTATATCATGAAATAATAGAGGAGAAATAAACTCATTACTATTATTGAGATATGGATCATAAAATTTCATCAAGGGAAGCAATAACATAAAAAATCTCATAAAGTGATAAGATTATCTCAATAAAGTATTATAACATGGTAACTTGGGATCATACTCTCCATGTAAAAAATTTGAAATTACATGAAGCTTAATATATCAGGAAAATAAGTATATTCATGATATAAAATTTAAAATTTAAGTATATACACCTTGAATAATAGTTTAAGTTCATAACAAAACATGAATATCAAAGAAGGCAAATTGAGAAAAAACTATTTTACCGATTTGGTAAATTTTGAAAGATAAAACCCATGGAAGAAGTATCCTCAAATGGGAATGTGAATACCCAAAATTTTAATTAAAAGATAAATATAATACAATCATTAAAAGTAAATACACCACACAAAATGAAATATTGGATAACATAGCTTGTATCTCACAGAAATTAAAAATGGGACGATATCCCTTTACCTTGTGTCTTGACTCTCTCCGTACTCATACATGCTTCCTATATAATAAATATAAGTTTATTATAAATATTTTAAAAAAGAATATTCATATATATATTACCATATATTATTTTATTATGACCTTATATTACCCTCTTGTTAACGATCCTATGTTAAAGTTTCACTTTGGGTAATATTCGCTTTGTTCTTCGCATGTGTCTTAGTTTGTTATATAATTAGTACTTATACTTATATCATGATTCAAGAATTTATAAAATTATAAAAATATCAGGTATATCTAGTATAATTATATTATAATAATCTATATCATAATGAAGCATGTAATGGAATACCCTGTTCATGGTGACGATAAGCCGTACGTACACATATATGTTTTTTTCTGTTTTTATTATCGTATTGAAAGAAAGTATGTAAATGAAATATGTATATATATGTATATATATGTATATATATATATATATTATTATTAAATTATCATTAATATATCATATATGTTCACTAAAACCATCCTTAATACATTCTATGTGGTGTGTGAACGAATCACATCACTTTGAGGGGGTAGTAGTCCACACTTCTTCAAACGAGATTATCGTATTAACACCAAATGAATGGTAAAAGTATGGATGTTGTAAAAGGAATAACTAAGATTAATTAAATAATAAATATAATATATTACATATAAAAATTTAGTTTCCATCATAATGGTCACCATGATTGGTGGTAAAAGAGAAATGAACAATCATCGTTTCGTGAGGCAGTAGTTCACCATATATAGAAATAGTATGTTCAAAATCAATTAGATAGAGGTGTGTGCAAGTTTAGGTTATAAAATTTGAATAAAAACATCCTATAATTTGGATTATAATGTTGTTGTCACACAATAATGTAATAAAGAGAGTGGAGGGGTAAATAATGGAAATAATGGAAATGAGCTTGAAAGAAAATGTTACCTCTAAATCGGGTAACTCCTTTTGGTTTGTGCCCAAAAGGTTTCCTTGAGAGGGTTTATGCCAAAAGGTAGGATTCATAGTCTAATGGAGGGTTAGGGGGTTGTTGAGATTATAATATGTCAGATCTTGTATTTAATTAGAAGGTTTGAGAGGTGTGCATAATGGGTAGAGGTGGTGGACTTTTTTAAGGAATGAAATGGATTGACATGGAATTTTTAGAGACAAATTTGGTGTGCACATGTTATTAAAAAGCAAAAAAAAAACTCAATAAATGAAGGTTTATGTTTGAAATATGGATATAAAATTGGTTTTAGACAAGTTTCTTGGTCATTTGGCTCCTTAATTTTAAGGTTTAGTCCCTAATTAATCTTAATTTGGCCTTAACCATTGTGATTAATTTTAATCACTTTTACTAATCATTTTGGTCAAAAAATTAACATGGTATTATTAGAATCTGAATATTATACCGAATATAATTTTTTATTTCATATTTTTTTAAATTTCAATCATAGAAGTGGAAAAATTAAGATCAACACTAATCATGCAGACATAACCAAATAACAGAGTTTTAAAGTAGGAAAAGTTCAAAAGCTTGTTTAGATTTTACATTCAGTTTCAATGTGAAATTGATTATAATGAATGAAATTGTTTTAATATATTTAATATTATTATAATGAGACCTTAAAAAATATTTATAATTTTATTTATCATTAATAATTAATTAGACAAAAATGAAGTTTTAACTAAAAAACAATATTTTCCAATATTCGTCAAAAATGAAGTGTCTCAAAAAAATTAAAAAAATTAAAACTAGGATAATTTTGATGTTTTTAATTAAAAAATGAATTTTATTTTATCCAAATCAATTTCTAAGTGTGTCTAAAATTAATTATATTATTGAAAAGGATTCGTTCAAGAAAACAATATTTTTAACATAAAAGGACTTTACAAAAAATATTATCATTCATTATAAATATTTTTTATTTATATAAACAACAATATTTGAAAATTATTTATTACTAAGTTTAATGTATATGTTATAATTATCTTATTTAAGTAATTAAAATTGTTAAAAGAGACATTTTATAGAAACTTTGTGTTGCATGTATCGTACGTCAAGTCAGTGTTTCTTGCAGCGCAATACAAGTTGGCATTGCATGTAGAACAAGACAAGTTGGTATTGTGTGTGAAAGGAATGTTTAACTTAGTGTTTTAATATATATATATATATATATATAAATAATGAACTATTTCAACTTTCATGCGAAATGAAAAATATTGAAAATTTAAATTAATTTGAAAAAACTAATTCTAAAAATCTTGGGGTGTTACATTCTACCCCCTTAAAAATAATTTCTCCATAAAATTTAATCTTGTTTATAAAAGGTTTAATACCTAAAAATTTAATTCATAAAAAAACACATCTTAAAAATGGATACTAAAACTTCCCTTAAAAAGTTAAATTTGGAATGATTATGGTTTCCCAAAGTAACATATAATTGGGTTTCTATAGAAGAGAACAAAGGTTGGGAGTGAAGATTAGACATGAATGGAAAATGTAGATATTTATTGGGAGTGATTGAGCCCATAAATCACAAAAAAGTGAGTGATCAAAGGAAATTTTATGGCCTCAAATTCATAAATCTGTAATGATTCCAGAGGCCAATGGTTCAATAAAATTTAATGTATTAGGAAAACATTTTTTTGTATCACTTTTATAATGTTGAGTAATTATTGATAAATTTCAATAAAAAATTTTCATTCTAGGGTTGTTTTTTGAGAAATTTCTAATAAATCTATTACCACATGGAATAAATGTACATAAATTAACTTTGATGAATAAAGCACTAAAATACGCTTCTATGGATGTTAAGGCCCATAAAAGAATAAAAATTCTAATTATTTATCTCTTAAAAAAATAAACATGCATTGAAAATAAAAAGTAACACTACTGGTTCATAATAAATAGTTATTCATAAAAAAATATTACATTTACTAGGAAATTGCATAGGCCATTGGTAGGCATGAAAACCTTATCATCCTTTCGTCATGGGTTCAAGACCCGTGGCCTTGCCGGACTTGATTGGTTGTCACTGGATATACAATATGCCCTTTTTTTAAACCACACTAATATAAATTATAAGATATAAATCCTTGAAATAAGGTTAATCATTTATTTTCCTTAAAAATAATATTTTCAATACAAACTTAGTGCACAAATAATTTCTATTAATTTTAACTTAAACTTTTCATGAAAGGATAACATCATAACCCTTCAGAAAGATGAGAATCAAAAACCTTAGAAAGAGAGTCACAAAATCGAATTAAGATTTATTACCCTGTATCAAAAAGTATCTCTTGGTTGTAACATTCCAAACATGTGAATACCCTTATTTTATATTCCCTTGAAACATGGTGACAACCTGAATTACCATAAATCCTTTTGGAAAACATGCATTCTTCCTCATTCCAAAGTATTTTGTATTTACTCCTCAAATCTAAAAATGTTGTAAACTTCATTTTTTGGTAGCATAAAACACCTATAAATAGGTCCTTACTTAGTTCCAAGGTAACCGATACTGTGCAATTTACTTATTCATATCCCACATATGTTTATCCATACAAAATTATAATAACATAAATAACATATTAAGGGTTACCTTCCCTTAGTCAGAATGATGGCTTTCATGAGATAACCTCACTAGTCCATCATGTCAATTCAACATATTCTTGTAAATCCTTAGCAAAAAATAAAATGAAAAATTCATACATAATTCAACATTCTTAATTATGGAATCCAAATACATAAATATTGTAATTACATAATCATTAACCCATTAAAAATGAAACCTCATCCTATTACACAATATTTGTTTCCCTTCAAATTTCATCTTTAGTCTCTTCAACATTAGCAATGAAACCATTACTCAAACCACTTTGTTGATTATCTTCAGGAACTTTCCTCTTCAGACATTGATTTTCATAATGTCCATTTATTCCACACTTAAAACACTTAACCTTTGATAATGACTTAGGGAGGACAAAATTCCCATCCATTTGTTTAACCAAACTCTTAATTTTTCACTTACAATTTCTTTCTTTGTGTCCTTATTTTCCAAAGTCAAAACACCTTCTTGTTCCTTTAATACATTCACTTAGGTTATTATTTCTACATTCCTAACACAAAGGAAACCGAATATTCTTTCCTCCATGGTCTCCATTTCCAGAGCTCTCAGTGAACTCATTCTTTCTCTTCCTTGGTTAGTCTAAGAGTTGGTTAAGGTAAACATTGTTAATCATCTTCTGTGAAAACTGGCTAGGCATGATCATGACATCTTTCATCCTAGTGATCATCCTAATTGACTGCTCATTAAAAAATATTCCATCACATTCAACATTAATTCAGTTACTTCTAGTTCTTTCCATTGACTAAAACTAGAAGAATAGTGTGGAAAATACTTATCATAGAAAAAAACCATATAGTCATGAAAATAACTACTTATAGGATGCCTAAATCATGAAAAATTCCATAATATATTTCAACTTAGGTTTATCCTAGGTTATTTATAGCTAAATTATATCTAAGTACTTCATGATGGTTTATGAAGAGTTTGTGAATTCAAAAAGCATATCCCCTGAGAGTATCGAACCAGGTGTGAATCAAGGTCCATTGTCATGTACCTGATTACCCCGTTCCTAGATCAGAACATCTTATCAAAGTTTTTACCCCTAGGTACATCTGTGCCAAATCTACATCCACTTGTAGTATCCAGACATGGATGTATTGGTTGGAAACCACTCACTATATCCTTTAATAAAATTTCATGACATTTTCATAAACATTATCTCATCCTTATACTTATCCATAGATACATCCCTAGAAATATCATTATAAATATACCTAGGTATCTCACTAAAGTTTTCTCATCCTAGTTTCCAAAGGTTGAATAAAACTTTCATTTGAAACCAACTATAGAGAACCAGGCTTAACATACATGGATACTAAATCATTTTAGATGAATATTTAGTACATTGTAAAAATACATGCCCAAGGATCGTAACAGTTTAGTGTCTTTGGAAACATAGAAACAAAATCTTATATCCTGGTGAAAGATCTTAAAAATCTCCACTAAATATATACACCATTAGAACTTTTACCAAAAACCTTTCTTCGTAACCTGGAGAAAAGAAACATAAGAAATGGGTGAGCTCAGATGCCCAATAAGGGTAAAAAAGGGAGATGTATAAGTATAAACATGAACATAGTTGTATGATAATGCAATCATAACATTATGAGATCATACCCTGTATATAAAAGGCCATAAACATGAGCTATGGGAAAAATCTTGGCAGTTCATAAGACATGAATCATAAGGAAATAAACATCATGAGCCAAGAAATCATAACTAAGGAATAAGACACAGTATTTGTGGCATACATATAAGAATAGAAACCTTTATGTTAGGGATACCTACCAAGACCTTTATAAAATGTTAGCATTGGGCTATGACCCATGTACTTACTTTAGTCTTGGGATAGCAACCCGTGTACCCACATTATTTTAGGCTTGGGATACAACCCATGTACCTTCTTTTTTTGGGATTGGGATACTACCCATGTACCATATTTCATTTAGGATTGGGATAAAACCCATGTACCTTATTGTTTTTAGTCTTGGGATACTAACCATGTACCCTCTTTCTTTTCAGCTTAGGATACAACCCGTACACCCTCTTTCTTTTCAGGATTGGGATACAACCCAAACACCCTCTTTATTTTCAGGCCTGAGATACAACCCGTGTAACCTTTGAGCTCATATAAAACATATCACTACCCAATTCATTAGAGGTAGATATAGGTCCCACCCATCTCATGGTAAAATCATTCACTCATATTACCCAAGACAATAAACCATTCATCATATCATGATCCATAAAAAGATATAGGTCTTATAAACATCAAATCATGACCTATAAAATGAAATGGGTATCATTAACATTTCATCACATCATAAACTATGTAAAATAGATAGGTTTAATAACCATTTCATCTAATCATAACCCATTAAATAGAAATGGATTTCATAAACATATAACCCATTAAAGAGAAACATGTTTCGTAAAGACCATGACATCAAGCATGACACATTCATAGAAAGGATATGAATAAAACCTTTAGAAAATTTCTAAAAAGGTAATGAGTAACATCAATGGATGTAATCTTATATAAAAAATAGTTTTTAATATATTTCAAAAATGTTTCTTGAGGAAAATATACTTTCTTCTTTGAAAAATTCTTGATAAAACATAAAACCATCTAAAAATAATTTTATCAAAAAATACCATGAAAAAATATAAATAAGACTTGAAACCATTTTGAAAATAATTTTCTATGAAAATTAATTTTAAAACATTTCCTTAAATATTAAACTTTAAAAAATGAAAAGGAATCTTCAAAGGAATGACTGTGGGTAAATCCATACATGTCGTACGAAGTTAAAAGGAACATTAATTTTACATGGTAATAAGGTTTGAAGGAATGACTTATTTGGAAATCCACAAGAATATCCCCTTGAAGATATTTGTTAATGAAAAAAACATAAAAGTTATTTTAAAATATTATAGGATAATGGTATAATATTCTTGGAATTTGTTTTAGAAAACCTAGATTTCTGATCGAAGAAATGGTAAAGTCAGGCTTTCCTAAAAACACTTTATTAATTATATTATGTACTAAAGAGTAGAATATTGTATGAATAGATTATTATTCCAAGAAATAACAAAGGATAAGTAAAATCATGAAAATTATTGATATATGGATCATAATATTTCATCAATGAAAGAAATAACATAAACAATCTCGTAAAACGATGAGATTGTATCAATAAAATATTATAACTTGATAACTTGGGATCATACTCTCCATGTAAAAAAAAAATTAAATGAATCTTAATATATCATTAAAATAATTAGATTCATGATATTACATTTAAAATTTAATTATATACACCTTGAAGAAGAGTTTAGGTTCATAACAAAACATGAATCTCAAAGAAGGAAAATTGAGACAAAACTGTTTTACCGATTTGGTAATTTTGAAAGCTAAACCCCATGGAAGAAGGATCATAAAATGGGAATGTTAATAACCAAAATTTTAATTACAAGATACATATATTACAATCATGGTCAGTACATAAACCAAACAAAAGGAAAGAGTGGAGAACATAGCTTGTGTCTCACAGAAATCAAAAGTGAGATGAAATCCCCTTACCTTGTGTCTTGACACTCTCCATACTCATACACGATTCCTGTATAATATATATAAGTTTATTATAAATATTTTAAATAATAATATTCTTATAAATATTACCATATATGGTTTTATTATGACCTTATATTACCCAATTGTTAACGATCCTATGTTAAAGTTTCACTTTGGGTAATATTCTCTTTGTTCTTCACATGTGTCTTAATTTGTTATATTGTTGGTAATTAGAATTATATCATTATTAGAGGATTTATAACATGATAAAAATATCAGGTATATCTAGTATAAGTATATTATAATAATCTATATCATAATGAAGCATGTAATGTAATACACTGTTCATGGAGACGATAAGCCGTACGTACGCATGAACACTCTTTTTCATTTTTACTATCGTATTGAAAGAAAGTATGTAAATGAAATATGTTTATATATGTATATATATATCATTATTAAAGTATCATGAATATATCATATATATCATATAAGTTCATTATACCCATCCTTAATACATTATATGTGGTGTGTGAACGAATGACATCCCTTTGAGGGGGCGGTAGTCCACTATTCCTCAAATGGGATTATCGTATTAACAACAAATGAAAGGTAAAAAGATGTGTGTTGTTAAAGGAATAAATAATCTTAGATATATACATTACATCATGTAATGAATTTCCTGAAATTAAATTTGATGAATAAATAACTAAAATATGATTTTAATGGATCTTAAGGCCCATAAAAGAATAAAAAGTCTAACTACTTGTCTCTTAAAAAAATCAACATGAATTAAAAATAAAAAGTATCACTACATGTTAATTATAAATATTTATTCATCAAAAATAATTATACATTAACTAGGACATTTCATAGGCCAGTGGTAGGCATGAAACCCTTATCGTCCTTCGATCTTGGGTTCAATACCCACAGTGTTTCCAGACTTGATTATTTGTCACTCGATATACATGATGTCCATTTTTTAAAGTTCACTAATATAAATTATAAGATGTAAATCCTTGAAATAATTCTAATAACTGATTATCCTTTTAACAAAGGTTTTCAACACAAAATCAGTGTATAAATACTTCCTCCAAATTTTAACTTAAACTTTACATGAACAAATAACCTTATAACCCTTTAGAATGATGAGAATCCAAAACCTTAGAAAGAGAGTCATGAAATCAGATTAACATTTATTCCCATGTACCAGAAAGTATCTGTTGGTTGTAAGATTATAAACATGTGAATAACCTTATTGTATATTCCCTTGAAACATAATAACAACCTAAATAACCATAAATCCTTTTGGAAAACATGCATGCTTCCTCATTCCAAAGTATATTGGATTTACTCCTTAAATCCAAAAATGTTGTAAGCTTCATTAATGGAAGTATAAACCACCTATAAACATGTCCTTACTTAGTTATAAACTAATCAAAACTATCTTATTTACTTATTCATATCCCACATATCATTATACATACAACATTATCTTAACATAAACAATATGTTAAGGGTTACCTTCCCTTAGTCAAAATGTTAACTTTCATGAGATAACCTTTCTAGTCCATCGTGATTCGTTAATATATTCTTGTAAATACTTATCAAAACCTAAACTAAACAATCCATACATAATAAACCATTCTTTATTCTAGAATCCAAATATATAAATACTTCAATTAATTCATCTTTAATCCATTTACAATGATACCTCATCCTATTATACAATACCATTTTCCCCTTCACATTTCATCCAAAGTATCTTACTCATCAAAAATGTAACCATTAATCACACCACATTGTTGATTCTATTCAGGAACTTTCCTCTTGGGACATTGATTTACATAATGTCCATTTATTCCACACTTAAAGCACTTAACCTTATATAGTGACTTAGGGAGGCCAAAATTCCCTTCCATTTCATTAACTGAACTCTTTATTTTTCCCTTGAAGTTACTTGATTTGTGTCCTTATTTTCCACAGTAAAAACACATTCTTGTTACTCTAATACATTCAATTATGTGATCATTTCCACATTACTAACACAATGGAAATCAAATATTCTTTCTTACATGGTCTCCATTACCTAAACTCTCAGTGAAATCCTTATTTATATTACTTGGTGAGTCCAAGAGTTGGTTAAGGTAAACATTGTTAATCATCTTCCATGAAAACTAGTTAGGAATGATCACAATATCTTTCACCCCAGTGATCATCCCACTTCACTACTCATTATAAAATCATCCATCAAATTCAACATTAATTCAGCTCCTCCCAGTTCTTTCCATTGACTAAAACTATAATAATAGTATGAGAAATACTTATCATAGTAGAAAACCACATAGTCATGAAAATAATTACTTATAGGATGTCTAAATCATGACAAGTTCTATAATCTATGACACCTTAGGTTTATCCTAGGTTATTTATAGCTAACTTATATCTAAATCCTTCATGATGGTTCATGAAGAGTTTGCGAATTCCAAAAGCATATCCCTTAGGAGTGTTAAACTAGGTGTGAAACAAGGACCATTTTCGTGTACCTATTTACCCCAAGTCAAGCTCGAAACATTTTGTTGGAGTTGTTACCCCTAGGTACATCTGTGTTAGAGCCACATCTACTTGTAGTATCTAGATAAGGATGTATTTCTTGGAAACCACTCACTCTATCCTTTACCAAAACTTGATGACTTTTTCCTAAATGTTATCTCATACTTATACTTATCCATGGAGACATCCCTATAAATATCCTTACTAGGGATCTCATTAAAGTTTTCTCATCCTAGTTTCAAAATGTTGACTAAACCTTTTCTTTGATACCAACTTTTGCGACTGAGGCTTAATATACATGGATATTACATCATTTTAGATGAATATTTAATATATTAAAAAAATACATGCCCTAGGATAGTAATAGTTTAGTGTATTTAGAAACATGAAAAAAAATATTCTATCCTGGTGAAAGATCTTCAACATCTCCCATAAAGATCTACACTATTATCACTTCTACCTAAAACGTTTCTTCATAACCTAGAGAAAGGAAACATAATAAAGGGGTAAGCTCAGTTGCTCATTAAATTTAAACAAGGGATACATGTAAGCATAAACATAAACATAGTGGTATGATAACATGATCATAACATTATGTGACCATACCCTATATATCAATGGTCATAAACATGTGCTATGTGACAAAGCTCGACAATTCATAATACATGAATCATAAGAAAATAAAAATCATGATCCATAAAATCATAACTAATAAATAATACATAGTATTTGTGTTATTAATATAAGAATATAAACCTTTATGTCAGGGATACCTACCAAGACATTTATAACATGTTAGGCTTGGTCTATGACCCATGTACCTACTTTGGTTTGGGATAGCAACCCAAGTACCCACTTTATTTTAGGCTTGGTCTACAACCGATGTACCTTATTAATTTTGGGATTGAGATACTACAATTGTACCCTATTTAATTTAGGATTGGGATACAAACCATGTACCTTCTTATTTTCAGTCTTGGGCTACTACCCATGTACCCTCTTTCATTTAGGCTTGGGCTACAATAGTACACCATCTTTATTTTCAGGCTTGGGCTACAACCCAAACACCCTCTTTATTTTTCATCTTGGGATACAATCCATGTACCATTTGTGATCATATAAAACTTATAATTACCCAATGCATTAGAGGGAGATACAGGTCCCACCCATCTCATAGTAAAATCATTCACAAATTTTCTACAAGATAACAAAACATTCATCATATCATGACCCATAAAAAGATATAGGTCTCATAAACATAAAATCATAACCCATTAAATGAAATGGGTATCATTAACATTTAATCACATAATAACCTATGTAAAATATATAGGTTTTGTAACCATTTCATCGAATCATAACCCATTAAAGAGAAATAGATTTTGTAAACATATAACCCATGAAAGAGAAACAAGTTTCATAATGACCATGAAATTAAGAGTGACCCATTCATAGAAAGGATTTAATGGAAACGTTATAGAATTTCCAAAAAGGGAATGTATAACATCAATGGATGTAATATTATATGGAAAATAGTTTTGAAATATCTTTCAAAATCGTTTCTTGAGGAAAATATCCTTTCTTCTTTGAAAAGGCTTGTTAATACATAAAACCATTTAAAAATCATTTTCTCAAAAAATACCTTGAAAAAATATAAAGAATACTTGAAAACATTTTGAAGATATTTTTCCTTAAAAATTAATTTTAAAATAATTTATTAAATATTAACCTTTTAAAACTTAAAAGGAATCTTCAAATGAATGACAGTGGGTAAATCCTTACATGTCGTACGAAGTACAAAGGAAAATTCCTTTTGCATGGTAAAAAGGTTAGAAGGAATGCCTTGTTCAGAAAGAGAAAAGAATACACCCTTTAAGATATTGGTTAAAGACAAAAAAGGTAAAAATTTATTCAAAATCTTAAAGTATAATGGTATAATATTCTTGGAAACGTTTTTAGAAAACATAGATTTCCGATCTAAGAAAGGGTAAAGTCAGGATTTACAAAAAACACTTTCATAACTATATTATGTAACAAAGATTAGATTATGGTACTAATACATGATTTTATCATGAAATAAAAAATGATAAGTAAAATCATTAATATTCTTGAGATATGGATCATAATATTTCATCAATGGAAGAAATAACATTAACAATCTCGGAAAGCGATGAGATTGTCTCAATAAACTCTTATAACTCGGTAACTTGGGATCATACTCTCCATGTAATAAAATGAAATTACATGAAGCTTGATATATAATGAAAAAAATCATATTCATGATATAACATGTAAAATTTAATTATATACACCTCAAATAAGAGTTTATATTCATAAAACAATATGAATCTCAAAGAAGGAAAATTGAGACAAAACTATTTTACTAATTTGGTAACTTTTGAAAGGTAAACCTCATGGAAAAGGGATAATCAAATGGGAACATGAATACCCTAAATTTTAATTAAAAGATATATATAATACAATCATTGTAAGTACATACACCACACAAAAGGAATGAGTGGCAAACATAGTTTGTATCTCACAGAAATTAAAAGTGAGATGAAATCCCCTTACCTTGTGTCTTGAATCTCTTCATACTCGTACATGATTTCTGTATAATAAATATAAGTTTATTTTATATATTTTATGTAATAATGTTCTTATATATATTACCATATATGGTTTTATTATGAACTTATATTACCTGCTTGTTAACGATCCTATGTTAAAGTTTCACTTTGGGTAATATTCTCTTTGTTCTTCGCACATGTCTTAATTTGTTATATCATTGGTACTTACAATTATATCATTATTACAGAATGTATAACATGATAAAAATATCAGTAATATCTAGTATAATTATATTATAATAATATATATCATAATGAAGTACGTAATGTAATACACCGTTCATGGAGATGGTAAGTCGTACGTACGCATGAACATTATTTTCCATTTTTATTGTCCTATTGAAATAAGTATGTACATTCCATATATATATATATAATTATTATAGTATCATTAATAGATCAAATACATCATATAATTTCATTAAACCCATCCATAATACATTCTATGTGGTTTGTGAACGAATCATATCGTTTTGAGGGGGCGGTAGTCCACACTTCCTCAAACGAGATTATCATATTAACACCAAATGGAAGGTAAACAGATGTGTGTTTTAAAAGGAATAAAAAATCTTAAATACATAATAAATATAATATATTACATATATAAATATATTTTCCATCATAATGGCCACCATGATTGGTGGTAAATGATAAATTAACAATCATCATTTCGTGAGGTAGTAGTTAGCCGTACACAAAAACAATACGTTCAACATTCATTAGATAGAGGTTTTGGTAAGTGTAGGTCAGAACATTTTCATAAAAACATAATATTATATGGTGGATAGTGGTGTTTTTACACAAAAAGGGAATAAATATACTGGAGGTGTGAATAAAGAAAATAAAGGAAAGGAGCTTGAAAGAAAAAATTACCTCTAAATTGGGTAACTCCTTTTGGTTTGGGCCTAAAAGCTTTCTTTTAGAGGGTTTCTTCCCAAAGGGAGAATTAAAGGAAGAATTAAGGGTTTTTGGGAGTATACTTGGAAAAATATTTTGGGAAATTAAAAGGTTATATAGATGTGAGGAATGGGTAAAGGTGGTGGCCTTTTATAGGGAAAGAAAAGGACTCACATGGAGTTTTTAGAAACAAATTATGCGTGCACATGTTCTTACCTAAAAAAAGTCTTACCAGACCACAAAACTCATTAAGTTAAGTTTTATTTCAAAAATAAGGATATAAAGTGGGTTTTATACAAGTATATAGGTCATTTGGGTGCTTAATTATAAGGGTTTATCCCTAATTCTGCTTAATTTGGCCTTAACCACTGTGATTAATTTTAATCACTTTTACTAATAATGTTGGTAAGAAAACTAAAATGGTATTATTATAATCTAAATATTATAATTAATACAAATTTGTATGATGTATTTTTTAAATTTCAATAATGGAAGCAGCAAAATTAAGATTAGTGCTAATCCCGCAGACGAGACAAAATAATGGGATTTTAAAGTAGGAAAATGTTCAAAAGTTTGTTAAGATTTTACATTCAGTTTCAAAGGGAAATTGATTATAATGAATGAAATTGTATTAATATATGTAATATTAATCTAATTTTACCCTAAAAAATATTTATAATATCATTTATCATTAATAATTGATTAGAAAAAAGACAGTTCTTAACGAAAAGGCAGTATTTTTCACTATTTATCAAAAATGAAGTTTCCTTGAAAAATACCATAAATTAACCCTTCTATAATTTCAATGTTATGAATCTAAAAATGAATTTTATTTTATTTAATTCAATCTCTAAATTTTTATACAATTAATTTTATTATTAAAATAAATTCATTCAAGAAAACAATATTTTTAACATAAAAGGACTTTACCAAAAATATTGTCTTTCATTATCAACATGTTTTATTTATATAAAACAAATATATTTGAAAATTATTCATTAATAATCTTAATGGATAGTTTATAATTATCTTATTTAAATAATTAAAATAATGAAAATATATATTTCATTTAAACTCAGTGTTTCATGCATCGTATGCCAAGTTAGTGTTTCTTGTAGTGCAAGCTAAGTTGGTATTTCCTGTAGGTAAAGACAAGTTAGTATTGTATGTGAAAGAGATGTTTGAATTAGTGTTTTATATATATAAATAACTATTTCTGGTTTCATGTGAAATGAAAAATATTAAAAAGTTAAATTAATTTGAAAAAAATAATTCTCAAAATCTCAGTATGTTACAGGACATGTTGCAGGCTTGCATGTTGGATTTTGTCCATAATTTGGAGGATCACATACCATTGGTGTAGTTTGCATACAAAAATATCTACCATTACACCATCGATATAACACCATTCAAGGCCTTGTATGGGAGACCCTACTGGTCACCACTCTATTGAAATGTCCTAGGAGAATTAGAACTTGTGGGCCCAGAGTGGGTGTGATCCACTACAGAGAAGGTGCATACCATCTAGGAGTAGATGTAAACTACACAATGTAATAAAAATTCCAATGTGGACTGAAAATGAAGGACTTTGGAGTTAGATGAGGGAGACTATGTGTTCTTAGGGTTCTCACGTCAACATGGGTTATAAAGGTTTATTCGAGGAGGAAAACTATATATGAGATTTATTAGACCTTTATAGATACTATGTAGAGTTGGAAAGGTGGATTACCACTTAGATATACCACCAAAATTGGCTCAGGTACATGAAATCTTCCATGTGTCATAGTTGAGGAAATACATGCATGACCCACCACATTTTATCAAATAGGGAAAGTTGGACATTGGGGATGGGGATACATTTGCGGAGTATCCAGTGGAGATTGATGATCATCCAGAGAGAATACTTCATGAGTGATGGATTACCCTAGAGCATGTTTTCTGGAAGTATAAGAATCTTTATGAGATAACCTGGGAGTGAGAGACCAAAATGAATGCTCAGTACCCACATCGTTTTGCATAGTATTTTTTATTTATTTCTGGGATGTAAATCCCCAAGGCAGGGAGAATTTAAGCACTCATATTTTTCCATGTATTACTTTTGTATATTATATGGATTATTTTTAAAGCTAGGTACTGAGATGACATGATATTATGGGTCCTGACGAGCCTAGAATTAATTTTTGAAATATATTACATATATTAATTATCATGTGTGCACTATTTTTTTTGAAAAAGTTGAATAACTCTTAAAGGGGGGGATTGAATTAGAAATATGAGGCCACCATTGAGCTCAAACCATAGGCTTTACCCTAAGCACAACATAAACTTTGTTATCATTGGGCATTTGGTTTAAAGCCGTCATGAGCGTAAATAATAAAATAAATAAATAAATAAATTTATTTTATTATGGTACATAATGACCTAATTATTTTATTTATTTAAACACGATTATGAACAATTATCAAGGTTAGCCACACAAACCTAAGAATTGTGAGAGTGAATTGGAGAAATCCTTGGAGAATGATGAAAAAAATTGAGGATTATTTACTCTAATGAAATTATAGGATCTCACCGAAAAATGGAACCGATTCATTCTTCATCAGTGATTGATCCACCTTGAGGTAAGACATTGTTTTATTTGGATTTATAACCATTCGTTTATTCCTATGATGAACATTAATCAATCAACCAATGAATTGATTCATGGATCATCCGTATTATGGGTATCAGATAGATATAATATGAAATTGTGTATTTATATGTTGATTGTATTATATAACTTCATTCATCATTATAATGGTCATGAATCAAGGCTTAAATGAACATTGTCCTAGGTTTGTTCCTCTTGTTTGTGATTTTTTCAATTCTTCCCTTGTTCTTCATTCATCACGAGCAATTTCTTTGTCCCATTATTCAAAGAATACCCAACAATCAATTTATGTGCACCCATTTCTTGGAACAATAGCTTGATACCATAGATTCAAGTTCAGTTTGATGATGTGATCAAGATATGATTGAGAAAACAGTGGATTAGAATTAGTTTGATGATCCCTTCTCTTATCAGTGGGTCATACGATGGTGGTGAGGTGTAATAAAAAGTAATTACCATGTAAATCAGATGGATGATTTATAATGAGACTCAGCCAGATAATATCCATGATCTCAGGGTGAGATAAGTGGTGGAAATAGAGGCAATAAAGGCATGGGAATATGAGGAGGAGGAACCTTGGTTTCTAGAAATTTCATTGTTACATGGCCTATAATTTTGGACTGCATGTCGTGTGGGGTCCTGGCTAAGGTGATAGAGTTTTTATGGAGGTGATAAGTATCAAACAACATGTGACACATGTCACAAGGCATGTGAAGTTACTTGGAGGCTCGACATGTACTTGGGGTGGTACACAGAAATAGACTTGGCTAGCTATAAATAGACACATCTAGCTAGAAACAGACACAACCAGGAGTAAATGGGCATGGTAACATCATGTAATTGGACACAAACACAAGTATAGTCTATGATACATGGCTTGAACTTGGTACTAAAGTCACATTCCATGTAATTCTAGGAGACATCACATACTTCTTCAAAGATGGCTTGGATCCCTTTTCATTTTCCTCTTGGAAAAGTTTCATTAGGGTAATTACGTTGATCCATTCTTAGAGGGTTTAGTATGAAGTCACATCCTAGGCATAGGATGGTGATCTAATTTGAGGAAATTCAATCTTGTATAAAGTTGTTTGAATCCTTCCAGGGGGACCGAAGTGAGATCCTCTATCATCATCATTACGCTAGGTGGGGTTCTTGGTATCATCTTGAACAAGACTATGCATGTGTCAATCCTCTATTCAGCGGGTTAATCTAGAATGGGTTTTTGGTATACGCTATGTCCTTGGTTGTGATAACCATCTATGTATCGATCATTTCGGACTTTAAGTGTGTACTTCTTATGGTGATACCAGATGAGAATGACATCTCATATAGACGTCATCAAGGCTATCTGACTTGTGGAGCCTTTTCTACCAGATGAGTGTTATATGAAACCTTTGAGCAGGAATCTATGGCTATATTTACAGTTTTGATCTTACCTTTAGACTGTGTGTTTATTTTGAGTATATCTAGATATTCTTGTTATGTATGCTATTAACATATCCCTGTAATGAGATGAATATTATTCTTGATTCTATATGTTTAGTGTTTTTTAGGTTTCCTACTAGATATTTTTATACTCACCCCTATATGATATTTTCCCAAACATGTCATGTATTATATAGACGACCTACATTTTTATGGATTCCTAGAGAGATCAAAACCAGGTAGTGTATAGTGAGCCAGACATACTGAGTTGTGTTCCTATAATTACCTAATAACAATTCATCTTCCATTATTTCATGATGGATTTTTTCTCAATTTCTATTGGGTGAGATTGTATTTGGCGATATTTTCCTTCATTACTTCTTGTCCTACTCTTATGATGGGGTTTTAAATGTATTCATGCATGGTTATTAGTTGTTTTAAATTTCAACATTGTATGGGCTTGGAGATGTGTGCGTGTGTATAGGTACATTAGGCTAAGGCCTCCCATGAGTGTGATATGACTAATAAATGATAATTATCCTACCCTGGCCTATTGGAGGTGGGATTGGGGTAGTCACGGCATGAGCCCTGTTGGGACGTCTTGTGACATAAACCACTAAAAATAGGTAAATAAACTCAATTTAAATATCAAATATCCATTAAATATTTTTAAGGTACATAAGAAAACATTTTAATGATTAAAATTTCTAAATTAAGAAAATATACATTGCTCATGGTTTGGACACATGGTTTGGTAAATCATGCACCAATAATGTGGGTCACACTAAAACCCCTACACTTTGGCCACACAATTTGGCCTCACAATTTAAAGCCTATATGCCTTAATCATTCAACATGGAAAAGGTCTTAAAACTCCTTATTTTTTTTATCTAAAACTTATTAAAATTAAGAAAAATATTAAAATACATCTCAAAATACTCATTTATCGGCATACTATGGTGACTTAAGGCTTGTAATGATGAGTATTTTCTAGAAAATCTCAAAACCTACACCTCAAAAACCAATGATCCTAACTCCTATCTACTAAGACTTACTAAATATCATAAATAAAAAATACTAGGTTTTGATAACATTTTTTTCATAAACCAATCCAGGTCACCCCTCAACCAAGCACCCTATCCAGCCCATGGAAAGTATTAAAGGGTATTCTCGATCCCATGGTTTAATAACTAGTTCCTGAGCATCAAGAATAACCTTTGGAAACAATTTTCCAAATAAAAACCATTAAAATTATCCAAAATGATGATACAACATGACCTTGAAATATCTTTTAAATTAATGCTATCAAATAAATGAAACTAAAGAAATAAAAAAATAACCACCATAAGCATAAATGAAACCTAATAAAGATAACAATAGCTATATAAGACAACGAATAATAAACACGCCATAACAAAAAAGTATATTCAATCATAAACATGTATAAAAGAGAAGAATGGAAATATGAGTAGGGGATACTTGAATAATATAAAAAAATTTAAATAAAAAATGAAACCAAATCCTCTACCCATTTATGTGTGACACGAGGTCTTAATTCCCACCATGTTACCACTATCATCCCACACTCCACTGATAAGAAGAACCACCCGTACCAAGTGTCCCTTTACCTCTACATATATCTATAAAAACAAAGTCTACTTAAACCCATTGGGTGTATGTAGGGTGTGAGAAAAACAATCCCAGTAATCTCCCACAAAATATTTCATAAGACATATTTTTTAGATAAACAACATAATTCTTATTTGAAAATAAATTATATAATAATATTATTTTATAATTTTTAGAAAAATGAAATAATTAGATTCAAATAATTTAATTAAAGGAAGTGTTCCATGTAGAAAAATATAATAAAGCATTATGAGAGATCCCTAAGTAAGTAACATCATGGGAACCCTATAACCCTCATACCAACTTATGATCTAATGGTCCAAAAAAATACATGGACATACAACTAAGGAGATCATTCCTTTTCCAAGCAACATGGTGAATCCCATTTAATGAAACCATATCCAAACAAGCACTAAGAAGTGCATGTCTTAGCCTAGTGGTGTGGTGAAGCCTATCTACAGCACCACAACCACACTAAATAAGTTTAATATTTTTATTTAGTGCATCTTAATCTAAAGAAGTACTTAATTCTAGTATATACCTATATTCATATGTTTCCATTACCTTTATTTTTACAAGTCACATATCATTATTAAACCAATTTCCAATCAAAAAGGGTCATTTCGACAAGCACACAACAAATAGACCACATTTACATACATAAAACATGATTTTAAAATCCATTTACATTCCAATTTCAAAATAGAACATTATTAAAACATTTAAAACATATATATCAACCTTTAAAGGTTGGAAAACATGCTTGAAAACAATTATAAATGATTTTCATAAGTAAGAAAGTACCCAAAGTTTATATTAAAAATCCAAATTATGAAACTACATATGATAACTCATATCCAATGATGAAAATAAATGTAAAACAACTTATAATGAGATAAAGAATCCCAAAAATAAAAAAAAATCATAAAAATAAAAATCCATCTCATAAAATTTGGACAATACAAACCCTAGGACACCATGCCCTTAGGGTAAGGATAAATCACAAGAATAGTGAAGAAAAGACTAAGAATAAGGAATATGATCACACACCTAGGATGTTTCTTGAGTATCCTAGGATAAATCTAACTCCAAATTGAGAAAATAAGGAAATGGGAAAGCACTTCATGTGTAAGAATGAGTTTAGGGTCTAATGGGGAAGAGATAGGGTTTAGAGGGTTTAAAAATCACAATGGAAATTTAGTCATTTTACATTTTTAGTTTCCTAGGTATGCCTAATGATTTTTCCATATAGTTTTCCAAACTATGTTCCATTCATGTAGGTTACACTTGACTATACCTGAGTGTCACATGGTTTGGCCACACACCTAGAAAAACTATGTTCCAACTGTGAAAAATACGTCAATTAAGAAACTACATTTTTTACACATTTTGTCACATGATTAGTACTAACCACATACCAATTATGCAACAAGAACTATAAATATGTATTGGTTATAAACAATTACATACTTAAATACTTATCTATGTTACTAATAGTATACACTTGTTTCTATTCATACCATGTATAGTTTCTTATTAGCTTGAGATTAATGATACTTGGATAATACCCCCATATTATATTATTCTTGTCCTGGATTTTTATTAGATTAAACTATGGGAAATATTTTTAATCATCTTTTTCCATGTTTGATTTATTTATTATACAATTTTTTGGGTTCCATTTTACAATATTCATGAATTATACATGTTTTATGTCAAGTTTATTTGCAAATTTAAATTATTCTATGTTGATATGATAACTAATTTAGCATGTGGAAGCATGTATACCTTTTATTATAATGATCTTGATGATTGATATGATTGAAATTATTCTTGAACATGTATACTAATTAGAAATATTGATCAACACAAATAGTTCAATTGTATTTCAAATTTCATAATTATATTTTATTGAAGTAGGTATATTACATGGGATGTTTTATAATGACTTGACTGAGTACAGTGCTTTCCCTAATCCCACAGGATGGGATAGTAGTGCCTTGACTCTTGTATACACATTCCCCTTTCCATGTGACATGGTTTATACCCTAACAAAGTGGTGTTAGTTTTCTAGGAAAGACATAAAGGTTTCCCTAACCAAGTCATCTCAAATCCTGAGTGAAAGGCTCGAATCAGGTATGATAGGTATGAACCCTTTAAATATATGGATTTAATTATTGTAATCAATATATTTTTATATGATGTTGTCTAAATATTTTTTATATGATTGGTTTATTTACTATAAAAATATTTTTATTATATTTATGTAAATGATTTTACATGTTCATGTATACAATTGTTCATTCACTGTTGGGTTGAGACACCATTGGTAGTACCCTACGGGTATTTATATGCTCAAACCCTACATGGAAACCTTGATGGACATACAATTTCAATTTTTTATTTTTAGGTGATGTTTGGTACATTATAAGGTACTTGATATAAATTACATGAACGATATTGTTTATCATAAGAGTTGGTTGGGTTTTTGGCTATTTTTATCTAGGAAGTTTTGTTTAACTAGAGATTATGTTTGAGAACTTTTTTTCTAGTTTTTTCACATTGGTATATTTGCACATGTTCTTGACATTATATTTACATTTGGTATAGACTTGTGTTCTAATTTCATTCATATATAGATGTATTTTTTATATCATTATTTACTTATGTCAATGTGTGTCATCTATTTATTTTGAAGATGTATTGAAAGTGGATGAGTTATAGAGAGTTATTAGAGCAACCTGGACAAGACTTTTTATATAAACGTTAGTACATAAATCCTTCCCCACCGGTGTGTCAAGATCCATAGTTCTAGTTTCTATTCCATGGGGGGTAGGGAATTACTTTGGGGTCAATATCGGTCCTAATTTAGGTATTTGTTTTGGAATTTGGGTTAGGTTCATTACAAGAATCAATCACACATGTCTCAACCAAATAAAATTATTTATTTTCTTCTTCATGGTGTTATTTACCTTTTCATCACCTTTTTATTAATAATTTTTATTTCCTTTTTAGATATCAAAGGGTTCTTAAAAAAATATTCTTTTGAAATCAGTTTCTTCCTCATAAAATATATTTTTGGTTTCATAAACCAATAAAAAATCATATTTATTTTTTGTCCACAACTTCTCAAAACAATTATTATGTCAATATAAAAAAAGTTTATATGCCTATAAATTCATAAAATTAGAATAAATCCCAATAATCACTATGGATTTAGAGTGATAAAATTCCAGAAATTCATGTTGAGATTTGATTAAACTTAACTTGACATCTTTGAGTTAATACCCTAGATCTTTAATGATAGATTGATGAATAAACAAGTTAGATTTATTGGATTCTAAGAAATATTCTATTTATGAGGAATACTTATTCAAGAAATAAACATTTCCTTGATCCAAATCAAGCATCCAATTAAGAATGAAAAATATCAATTTAAAATATTTTTTTTTCAGTGACCAAGCTCCATAATTTTTTTTGAATTAACATGTGACTTCTTAGAAACATCTAAAAATTTCATCAACTTATTCACCTAAATTTTCTTTTGATTTCTTAAATTATTACTACACATAGTTTAAGAGTTTTATATGTTCTCTAATAATCATTTACATAATGTAAATATAAAATAATTCTTAAACCAAGCTCATTTAAAATTGAAAAAAACAATTATAATAAAATTTACAAAAATAAAATGATGATTTTCCCTCATTGATTCTATTGTCAAAAAAAAATATCTATTACTTTCAAATGATAAAATTATGATTTTATCTATCTTTTGAAATGTGATATTCATTCTTAATTCTTCATTATAGGATCTTTGAGATGAAAAATCTCTCAACATTGTTGTAGTAGAATGATTTCTTAATAACGATGAGGATCATAAGGAATGAAATTTAATTTCCAATGTATTTAGTATAAAAGTCATCTCATCCATCATTTTATAGGATCCTTGATCCAAGGATTTAGTTCATGTCAATAATTAACTTAAATTCCAATAATCAAGACTTTAATATAGTATATTAAGTTGAATAAATCACATTCGTCCATTTTATATTGTATTGGTTGAATAAATATCAACCTTACAATGAAAATTGACATCCTTTATAAATATTTATATATATCCCACACCCAAATAAAATATCGTGCCTTATATATGGATAAAAGTTCTATAACTCCTCATAAATCATAAAATTCCATTCAATATCATGTTAATATCTATGTGCATGTCATACCTACCTACCCAAAATGTAATTATCTCTTCACTCAAGGATTTTAATATGTATATTTTCTCAATATCTTAAACATGTTTCATTTTTATAGGCTTGTGAAAATTATCATCTCTCTAAACTATGTGATAAATTTTTTTTTCCAATCATGAGGGCTTTTCAAGGTGATTTTTGTGGATATGTGTTTGTGGGTAAAATAATTAAAAACATTCAATGCTAAAAAGAGGAGGTTGAGATATTAAATATAATGAATGAATATTAAAGTTAAAACACAAGAAATATCTCACTAAATTTCCCTTATAATATGTAACCACAACCCTTTTAGAATGGAATGACACATGATTCAAACAATTAATACAATGAATGATTTAATCATAATTCTCCTTTTTTAATTTTCCATTTTTTAAATTTTTTATATAGAGGATGAGATTATAATAAAATTAAATTAATAAATTAAAAATAATCAAAGTAATATCAATGAATAATTCACCCTCATCTCTATTTTTTTTAATTTTCTTCTTAATTTTTTGTTATTTTTTGTTATTTAGAGAGCATGATGATATATATAAAGTATAGTGAATACTGAATCATGATAATTTATCTCTTTACACTACCTAGAAAAGTGACATAATCTACCCTAATAGTAATTTAATCCCTAACAAAACATATGAAATCCCCTTAACCCACACTCAAACTTGAAATATCCATGAAAAAATATTAAGATTTAAGCTAGGTAAGGAAAAATTAGATTATAATTTTTCTTAAAATATAAGTAAATTCATGAATTATAAGGGATAAATAAAGGTAAATTTAAATGGTAGGTCTCACATTAAAATATGTCTATTCAAAAAATTCCTCAAACATATGAAAAACATTACATAAACTCTAAATCTTTGATAGGTGAAAATCACAAGTTTTGTATTGCAAAAAATGACTCAAGGCCCAAAAGAATAATAGAAGTGTAAAATATATAAAAAAAGTTCAGAAACTTATTAGATTGGAAAAAATATTTATGTTTTACAATACAAGTTCACATGAGTTTCATAGTCAATCAAATATCCTTAAATGAAAAGATTGGAAATTAAGAAACAAAATCTATTCAAAAATCATTTAAATCCTCAAATTGTCAAATTAAACAGTGTAGCAAAAATACCAAGATAGTATAAATTTTCTAAATTATTTCATTTAAATTTAAATATAAAAAAATAAATCCAAAAATAAAAATATAAATCAAAACATGTAGACTTTTTGAAAAAGTATGAAAAAAATGAAACACAAAAAAATTTCTAAAAGAAGACCGAAATCCCCCACACTATTATGATTTAACTATCCATTATTTTCATCTCAACATATTAAATTGAAAAGGTAACAAAAAACAAAGATATGGAAAGTCACAACATAAGTTTATTTGGATAGTGGAATCATTGAGCTAAGGCCCCAGGAGCTACCAATTTAAAACTATAAAAAATCAAGAGACAAAATATATGAAATATATTTTTGAAAGAAAAATAAATAAAAATAAATAGATGAGGGAAATAGGAAAATTTATAGAACTTAGATTGAACCTCCACCAAAGTGGGTATTAGTTTTTCCTTCTAATGTTTATCTCTTTATACTGGATGTTTAAGAACCCATGTGTAGACTATAACAAATATATCCCCTTATAAATATAGTACAACTTTTAAGGCGGGGGAAAGAAAAATAAGGGGTCTTACATTACTTTGGCCCCAACTTAGTTTGACTTCTCTACTTTAAATTCATCCATGGTATGATCTATAGATGGTGTTTTAGAAGTTCCAAGATGTTTTGGGTTATAGAAAAGTTCAAATTTAATAGTATTAAGATAATAAAAATTAATATAAAATCTTCTTCTTTAACTAGGTTAGCTTGGAGTAATATTTCTTTAGGAAAGGCCACTATTAACTCATTCTTAGAAGAAGGCTCTTAATCTTATTCACTATCCTCTAAAGAAATCCATTTATTGGTGAAATATAAAAATTTAAATTAATGAGAGATAATACTCAATACATTTTCAATAAAATCATAAAAAACGAGTTTGAGAAAATATTATCTCCTTGAATTGGCTTGGAATCAATTTCTTCTTCCATGATCAGTGCCTCTGGGAGTTGGGTTGTTGGATTTGGATACATGCAGTTGATCTCCTCTAATTTTTCTTCAAATATAACCAAATTAATGATGTCTTCTTCCATAGTAATATATAGGTATAGAGGATCAAATTTTTCATTGTCAAATATGGGAGAATCAATTACCTTTTTAGCTACTACAAAGCCCGCCCAATACTCATCCAAACCATATTGATCTCCCATATGTGCATTATATGACATGTATTATTCTGGAACCTCTTTAATTAATGGTTGATAAAGGTAAAATAGATATTATATTAATTACCACAAGTCCTCTTCTGGTTCTTCAACTATTAATATAGGTGGAATATGCTTCGATTCATCTTAAATTTTCTATTTCTATTTTCCAACCATAAATCATTGATCTCATTATGATAAGTGGAAAGGATTTCCATTTTTTTCATCAATTATTCCATAAATTGAAGAATATACTAAAATCATATCTACAGTAAATCTTCCCTAAAAAATCACCAATATTCAATGAATATGTGAAATAATTATAAAAATCCATCTTGACCTAAAAAATAAAGGTATCCAAAAAAGTATATTTTTTTAGTTTTAAAAAATATATATGTTTGGGTATTTTTTTATAAAAAATAGTGTGAAATTGATATGAATCCCTAAAATTGACTCCAAATTTATAGAGGTATTTTTTTAAATCCCTAATCAATAAATTCTTATGTACTTGAGAATACAATATAGTGTGCACTCTAGGGTGGGTCTCTCAAGGAGGCCACTCACACAACACTGAGTTTATATTATCACTACCAATAAACTACATAATATAAATACAAATTATATTCCAATATAATGGAATTTTTAAAATAAATATGATATAAAAATATAAATTAAAACAATACACAAATAAAACACAATGAAAGATACAACAAATATAGTGGAAGAAGATTGTTTCTCTTAGGAGTTCATATTATTTTCTTCATTGTTATAATGATATAATATTAGTATTCTATTAAATTTTAATGATTAATCAACACCCTAATTGTTTTATTTGTTATTACCCCATATTGATAACTCTTTATATTAGGCAATACACTTCTTAAATCCTACTTAGAGACCTCTTTTCTAACCAACACTATTTAAGTCATACTCCACTATATGCATGACTCAAAAAATAAAGGGAGGGAATATTGATAACAAGAAACAAGAACTAAATGATATAGAAAAAAGGTGACTGCTCAACATAATCAATTTAAGCACCAGTTAAATTCTTAGAATAAAATAAATCAATATCATGAAAGTGAAAAAATTCAAACAAAACTACTCCCTCCCTCGAACAATAATGAGGTTAGTTATCTATTTTTATGGAGATGATAATCCCACATAGGGATAAAAAATATAAAATAAAATATAAATAAAATATAAATATTAAATAATATATATTATAAATTTTGAATAGTATAAAAAATTGCACTTATCTACTAAAAATGGACAACTACTTGAAAGTTTATGAAAGTATACATTTATAGGATGAGGGGTGACTCATTTTCACTCCAAAATTTATCATAATTTTTTTAATATAGTTTAACTATTTAATAGATTAATATATAAATTTATACTTTATTGAAGTTATTCCTTTATGTATTTCACAAGTACCATCCAAATTTCAGCTTCATTTTCCATGAGTATCCATATTTATGATATAATTACTCAAGAAAATATTTATGTATTGAGAGACTATTTGAATTCCAATATTCAAGTTTATTATACCTTTATGACCTTCAAATATATAGAATCACGATTAGATACAGTTAATTAAAATGTTCCCCAGAATATTCTATATCTTATTTCAAAAGTTCATATCATTTGGAAATACAATTTGTTAGATATGGGAACGTCTTTAAAAATATATCAAAATTGGGTACATATTATAAGAACTGAATTTCATACTCCTTTTGGGCCTCAAAATATTAGATTCAACATTTGTTCTTGTTGAATAAAATTTAACCAATTAATTATAAAAGTCTAAAAACTTAATCTCACAATTTATATTAGTGTATAAAAATTTATGACCGAAATAAGAAAATGATAAAAATCACATAAAAATCTAAAAAAAAAATTATTTTCACAATTAAGATCAAATTTTTCCAAAAAACCTAAAAATGTGATAATTAAACATTCAATAACAATTTAGTGGGATTAAATTATTTATATCAAAATATATATTTTATTAAAATATAAGCTTCATTAATATCCCACATATATAAATATATATAAAATGGGTTTTATAGAATTATATTATAATTATATATATATATTATATAAATGTTATATTTAAAAAAATATTTATTTAATAAATATTATTTTATTTTGATTAATTATTTATATTAAAATAAAGTCCACAAAATACCTAACACAATTGGATTAAAAATTCCATCATTAGAAAACTATTTGTGAATTATTTTAAACTTTAAATAACTAGCATAAATTCTAAATCTAGCTCATAATTATAATATAAATAATAATATGTTTAACTTGATATCATTACCCATGTGTATACTACATAAAATTCCTATTATCCATGATATCGAGTATGAGTATTGTACATGAATTACATCAATCCTACATCACTCAACTTTAACTTATCTCTCATCTTCACTAGTCAATTAAAAATATTAATACTTCTAATGTATTAGGAATGGACAAGAAATTTCTCAGTACAATCTAAGATATTATCATGATGTAAAACCTATCCCACATGTGTAAAATTCACAATATGATCTCAAGCGATGTCCCACCCATTATCACTAGAATACCCACAACTATCCATTTAGCTTAAATTATAGAACAACATAGGGTGAAATCCTAAGTATGATAGTTCTCATGGAAATAGTAACTTGAATACATTGATCAAAGGATACACGAATAAAATCCCACTAAAGATACACCAAATACACAAATAGGACAATCCATGTGGTTTTTTTTTCAAGTTGGGTCACATCCAATTCATTAGGCCTCACCTATAGCCTATGTGAGCACTTTGTATATCTAAATGTATATAAGAACTATTCTTACTAACCTTAAATTACAATACTTACTTCCTTATTGGTTCCTTCCTAGGGATAAAACCAAAAACTTAAGTAATAAGAGGATTATTATCACAATTACCATGTTTAAAGAAAAAAACAAAAAATAATGATAATGAAAGAATTCATTTCCTTATTTAATAAAGTAATAATTTATATAAAAATTATCCCAAACTATCATCCCATGATTATTCTACAGGTCATAGTTACCAATATCTCTCACTTTAACTATATCCAATCTCACATGTATTCAATACCTGTAGATTGTACACATAAACATCAGACTACTGGACAAGTGAACATAAAAAATATTACCAAAGAAAAACTCAAAACACTAGATTTTGTGATTTTTCTTTCCAATATACATGTTACTCATATTATCATTCCTTCTAAATATTCTTAATTAAATTTTCTATATGGGGTATATTAAATTCATTTCCACTTCCTTCATCAACCTAGAAACATTCATACTTAACTCTCTGAAAGTATTCCTATCATCACACCAATTATAGATTTCAAGTAATGTTTTTATCATTTAAAAAACATGAAAAGGTCACCATAAAATTTATAAGTTTTTAAATATTAAACAAATGTATACCACCCCAAGAAACGTGAGACTTAAAAAATTAAATGTTACTACCCATGTTAATAAGTTTCACCTTTCTATTTAGAATCCTATCCAATTAGAACTCCATAGTTAAGAGTGATTTTACTGGAGTAATGTTAGGATTTTTGAACTCTTGGGAAGTTTCTTAGGGAGTGTTTGAGTTAGTAAAAAGCACAATAAATGAAAATGGGATAGCCTATATGGAAATTAATTATTCTAATAAATGAATTTAGCAGGAAAAATCTTTTGGTGTGCTGGGAAGGAAACTAAGTTATTATAGGATACCCATGGTGTAAAATGTCTAGGCTCATGGACCAAAGAGGTTAGATCATAAATTTTTATCAGATCCAATACCCAACTTAAATTTTTTAGATACTTTGTGGGTATGGGGTTTGGGGTCCACAATGAGGGTATTGTGCTTTGGGGGGGGGGGGTGAATGTAACATAATTGGAAAAGTGAGACTTAAAAGACTAAATGTTACTAACCATTTAAAAAGTGTGAGACATTATTTTGGATATCTTACATAATGAGAAATTCGTAGTTAACCATGCTTGGACAATAGTGGTGTTAGTATGGGTGACCTCTTAAGAAGTTTCACAAGGTGTGTGTGAGAGAGGAGAAAGCACACTGAAAGAACATGCATTAGCCTAAAGGGATAATCATTAGTTTGATAAGTGACCTGGTGAGAAATTACTCATGGTGCCTTGGGAATACAACCAATGTATTATAGGAGACCCATGATTTCAAATGAATAGGTTTATGGTATGAGGATCTCGGCCCATGAAACAATGAGTTATGTACTTGTGTGTATCATGAGAACTTTTCATGGATGTTCTGTGGTTAAGGGTAGGTAAGTTTTTATGTTTAAAAATTATGAGGTATAATGAGGAGTTTTGACTCTTTTAATCACTATGAATGATTAAAAAAGTGTAAAAATCCATAAACGTTCCTCACACAATCCCCATAAATTGATTCTTCCAACCCACATTAACCTTCACAACGGAGGTAAATAAAGTAGCGTAACTTAAATAATTGATTCTTCCTCTTCACTCCATCATTTTTTACTTTTATTTTTAATTTTTTTTTAAATGGATATAAAGAGGTTAACAATGTTATAAAATGATGTGAATACTCATACCTAAATAAATATTTGAAAACCCCAAATATCTCTCCAACATGAACTTTTCCACCTAAGAATCTATGAAACAACCCCATCCTCAACAATTTATTTTGATAAAATCATTCATATCGCTCAATAGTAGGGTATGAAGGTATAATTAGATTTTTATATGGCTCCATATAAGGATATTTAGAGATTATAGGGGGAAAATTGGTCAAATGTTAAGGTAGGATAGAATATAATTTTATTATCAAAATGGGAAGCTTTATTCCCAAGATCCTCTTTGACCAGTTTGATCAATAGCATGTTTAACACCTGAGAATTTATCAAAATGAACAATTATAAAGAAAAAATGGGTTCTTATTACTATAACCTCATTTATATTTCATGGTCATAAGCAAAATTAATCCATAAACTCAAAATATCTTTGATAACAAAGACAAGAAGCAATAATTAAAACACTAAAACTTAGAGATTTTATAGTAAACACCTCACCATGAAAGTTATAAGAAAATAACACTTAAAAAATACAACTAATTATATCAAAATAACTAATATAATGAAATATCACTCAATTTAATGTTTTTAGCATCTTCCATTCCTCAAAACCTTAGTATAATCTGTAAACATCATCATAATAAACTCCCAATGGTTAGAGTTTAGTTATAACAGTATCAGAATCAAGTTAAATTATTCAATTAAAATATTTATCATGGCTTAATGATTCTATAGAAAATAAATAGATCATTTAGTTCACCAAATTATAGAATCAATAGTTAGATTTGTATACAAATAGAACTAATAAAGTTTCAAGTGAGTTCAAGTAAACAAGTAGTGCATTGTGATTCATAAAAAAAATGGATCCAAAAGATGTTATTTTAGGGAAATTAATCAACAATATCCTCCTTTTTAATAATAAAAAATATGACACGATAAATAAAAAATAAAGTAAAACCTTTTTCATCCATCTAACATCCTTTGAACTTACTCCCCTTTGATATATGTAATAGAAATTATAAACATTTATCCTATTTAATGTTTCTTCTAACGTTTTCAATGAGTTCCTCCCATAAAGAAAAAATTTCATTTCACTACAATAGAAACACACATACATTATCCCCCTTTTGTATTATAAAAAATAAACCAATAAAATTAAAATAAATAAATAATCATAGATATTTGAGAAATATAAGCACAAGTCCCTATAACTTTTTTATAGTTATTTCCCCAAAATATTTCATAAAACTTTTGACTTTTTATCAATTGATGTCTCCCAAAGTAAATTTTATTTATCCCCTTATTAAATCAATAGAAATGAAAAAAACATTCTCCCATAAAGTAATATAACTTCTCTAAGGTAATATCACTTATCAGTCTTTGAAAAACCTTCATAAAATATCACTTATTAACTAAAAAATAGAAAACTTTATTCTCATTTTGGGATCATTAAAAAAATAATGAAGAGTAATCAACAATAAAAAATATAAGGAGTCAAGTAAAAGGAGAAAAGCTTTTACGGAAGCTATATTTTGATAAACACATATGATCTTCTTCTAAAAAAGATGTTTTCCAAAGTTTTATTAAATATGTCGTCTTAACTTCCATAGAGACTCTTAGAAAATGTAAATTTTCTATAGAAGAGTTAGAAAAAACAAAAATCTTCAATTTTCAATGAGTCAATAAAAAATAATTAAAAATAACTTTCAAATAAAAAACTAAATATAATAAAAAATATACGAGTAAACAACATAATAAAACGTAACTTTTAGAATATGTAAAAGTAAACTCAAAAAAGTGAATAATGGGGTTTTCTTATATGAATATAGACCACTTTAAATAAAAATAACCTTATAGAAAATAATTATAATTAATTTCAAAAATATATATAAATCCAATAATGTGTGGTTTTATAATATTTTCCATGTACATCTTATAATTTATGATTAATTATTTTTTTTGAAATAAATTAAGAACCTGTATAAAAAATTAGAATAAATCTAAACAAATAATTCTGACACTTTCTTAAGGATTTTTTCCATGGTATGTGATAATGAAACAAGAATAGTAAAGTGATCACTCAATAATTATCATAACCAACCTTTTTTAATGTATTTGAATATATTTGAATGTAAATTTTGACAAAAAATATCAAGTTGATCTTAAATTATGTTAAATTCAAGAATAATATCTCCTTTTATTGTGTGATTCTAAAGGAAATGATTTATTATATCAATGTGTTTATCCCGTGAATGGTGTTTAGGGTTATTAAACATAGAAATAAAATTTTTCTATCCTAAAGAATACGATATTGAGTAAAACTCATTCCAAAATCAGTGAGATTATATTGTATCCACAATAATTGTGCACAAAAACCTTTAATTTCTATATATTTTTCTTTACCAGTGGTAATTACAACATAATTTTTCTACTTAATAGACCAAATGATTAAAGATCCACCATGAAAATAATAATTCTCATAGGTACTCTTATGATCATTTCTACTACCTTAGAAATCCATATATGAATAACTTTTAAGTTTAATCTCAAATTAATAAGAATAAAGTAATCCAAGTTCTAAATTATACTTAAGATATCAGAAGATCAATTTTACTACCTTATGATGGGAAAATTTTAGATTGGCTTGGAATCTCACACATAAGAAAATAGAATATATAATGTCTGGTATACTATCCATTACATAAATTAAAATTCCAATCATCCCTCTAAGAAATTTACAATCAAACAGTTTCCTAGATCCATCATGGTTAAGGTTACATAAGGTACCTACTGGAGTAATAATTTTTGAAACATTTTAAAAAGAATGTTTAAGTAAATCTATGTCATATTTATGTCGAGTTAATTTTTTTCCTTATTGTTTATGAGTTATTTGGAAGCCTAAAAAGTAACTAAGTTCACCCATTATTATAATCTCAATCTCATTTTTCATAAGTTCAAAAACTATCTATAATTACTTTTCAAGATTAATTTAAAATCATATAATTAACATAGATTTTCATGAAATGGTGTGACTATAAAATTTATTAATAAAAATAGTGGTATATGGGATTCCTTTAAAAAATTAATTTTGATGTAAGAATATAGAAAATCTACCACACTATTCTCTCAAGTACTTTTTAAGACATTAAAGAGCCTCGATAAGTTAAATTTTGTTTATAGAAAATTAATATAATCAACATCTAGAGTTTATTTAAAATAAACCTCCTCTTAAAAATAACCGTTAAGTAAAACACTTTTTATATCAATTTGATATAAAGTAAAATTTAGAGTAACTATGATGGATACAATAATTTGGATGGATTCGAGTCTAGCTAATAGGGAATAATTTTCTCCAAAATCTATATTATATTCCTAATTATAACAATTAAAAACAAGTCTATAATTATTTTAAACAATTTCTCTATCATAATCACACTTATTTTGAAAGACCCATTTGGAACCTATAATTAAAAGATAATTTATCTCTACAATAAAAGTCCAACATTATTTCATTTAAACTGATTAAGATCATATTGTATAGATATTATCAAACTTTCATCACCCAAGTCTTCATCTTCCATTTTTTTCAAATTGAGATAAGAATTCAAGACACTTACATTCATTTCTTAAGGAAATTCTATTTATAAATGGTTGATCTACATATATAATGATATCTTTAAAGGGATGATTCTATAATATAATATGATTTATAAGTAAAAAAGAAGTTTATTCCTTATATACAAGATGATTAACTTACACTAAACTAGATTTTAATAAGATAATTTCTGATTGGCATGAATTAAATTTTGAAAAGTAAAACAGTGGGGATTTTAAAATCACAATACATTCTATTTTAAAAATTTGAATGTTTTAAGTTCATATAAGGATCAATCTAATAAAACATATCATATATTATTTCTTCAATTAAAAGTGTCTATCTTTTGAAATAATTAAAATACTTACCTGCGATTAATTAACTAAGAAAAATACCTTCATAATCTTTTAGATAAAATTTATGAATATTATCTTTAGTATTAAAGATAAAAACTTTACATATGAAAAATCTAAAGCTTCCAAGATTTTCCTTACTTCCATTAGATAATTTTTTAGGAGTTTTATTAAAACCTTAGTGAAGTAAAAAAAATCAATCTATAGTGTATAAGGTAGTACTAATAGATTTAACCCAAAAAATTATTAGAAACAAAATATTCACAAAACATTGTTCGGGTGACATGTCCTACAGAAAATGGGAAAGATGGAATTGTACTCTCTAGGTAGAGAAAAACCAATACTAGAATTTTTCAAAGTCTATCTAAAGTGTCAATTTAACTCATTTAATCTTCATTAGGGAAGTTTCAATGGTGGTTTTATTATTTAGATCCTCACTGATAGATCTGGAGGCAGCTCCATCCATGAATCTAAACTGATGGATTTTCAAGTTCCCACTTCAACCTAATTTTGTGTGTATTATTCATTAAGTTTCCCTTATTCCTTTGATTGAATAATTTTTTTATACGATCTATTATCGTTTCTTTCAATGATGGTGGCGGCGGTGCCATTAAATTGTCTATTAGTTGTCAATACTGGTGGTCTACAGATTTGGTTTCTTCCCAGATTCAGGTGCCTTCTTTATTCTTGCTGTCGATGCCAGTTTCATGGTGGAGGATACCAGGTGACTAGAGATGTATTGGATTCATGTGGTATATAGTGTACAATTTTGGATCTATTTTGGTGTGATTTTAAAAGCTTAAAGGAATACAGTGAGGGGTTCATGTAGACATTGGGATGTAGGATAGGGACTCTGGTGTTTCTTCCATGAAGGGCATCATCAATGGATTGTTATGATTCCACTAAACTACTTGTGGTTTTCAGGTTCATGGATGGGTTTCTATGTTATATTCATTTTATCGGGGAATTCTGGTTATCATTGGTCTTTGTTGTTTGGGACTGCTTTCTTGTTGGGATGCAATTGTCTTTGTAGGTTCTTGATTTTTTCTTATTTAATTTGGAATGAAGTGCTGCTTCTTGCAGGTGTTGATGGGTGGATTTCCTTGAAGGAGTGATGAGTGTGATAAAACCCATCAGTCAACCATTTATACTCACTTTTATAGACATATAGAAACTATTCCATTGATTTTTTTAGTGTTTTCAGTCTGATTGTTCATTGCATTATGTTGGCAGTCTAGTGGATTCCGTGCATGAATTTTTAGGTGGGTGGCTCGAAAGGGAGATGGGTGTGCTATAACCTATCATCTATTCCTCCTCCCATATGTCAGTGTGGGATAAAGGGGTTCTCTACCAAGTTGTTTTAGACTATCATGGTGAAACTTCTCGGCAGGGGGTGATGCATCACCATTTATTGATCTCACAACTATAATATCCGGCGGGGGGGGGGGCAATGATATTTTTTATTATTCTTGAATTGATGTTTTATTCCCTTTGATCATTTGAGACCTACCATGTTATTACCTTTGGCTCATGTTTTTATTTTCCTATTATTCCATTGGCCATGTATGGGTTCCCTCTTCACTTAGTTCGAAAAAGGGATTTTTTATGTTCAATAAAGGGGGATTGATCTTCAACATGTTAAAAAAACATTGTTTGTGTAATTTCTTAGAGTTATCTATTCCTCCTTTCAACTATATTATTCTATTGTGTATTTCTTAGTGATAATAAATTATGAGTAATTCCTTTTTTGGAATAATTTTTTTTAAAAGAATAATTTATAAACTCACCACCACAATTACTCTAGATAGTGAAAATAGGTAGGATTTTTATATTTTGAATAAGATATATTTTTTAAAATAGAGAGTAATTATGATTTAAGAGTAAGAAAAATAACCCAAGTAAATTTTTTAGAATCATCAAATAAGACATACACATAGTGTTTCCATCCAATACTTTCAATTTGTGTGGACCTAAAAAGGTCAATGTGCACTGACAATAAAGGATTAAAATTTGAAACCTAACTAGTTGGTTTAAATATTGAATCATATTTCTTAATATATTGTAAAGGTTCACATATTCTATAAGAATTAAACTTAAGTTCCACAAGATCATTCACAAGTTATCTCATAAAATGTTTATCTAAGGTTCGAACATTGTATTTTCCTAAAATCTCGTCCCAAATCCAATATAAATCTTCAACCAAACTAAGAAAAATTATATTATTATGATAAAGTTCAAATAATTCAATAATTTAAACATTATTACACTAATAAATATATAAAATGTGATCTCCTTATAAACTTATGATGGTATATTTTTCTTTACCAAAGTTCACAGAGTATCCCTCATTATATAATTGACCTATATTGATAATTTTATGATCAAGTCCTAAAATACAAAGTACATTCTAAATTAAATTATTAGAATGAAATGAAATATCACAAATACCTATAATATATCCCTACACATTGCCTATAAATTTTACATTTAAACCCCTAAATTTTTATAAGTTTTAGAAATTAGACTTGTTTAATTTCATATTCCATGAAAAATTATTATCCATGTACTAAGTATTTTTGCTAGTTGTACTCAACCATTATTACTAAAATTAATAAGGCTAAAGGTATCATACCCAAAATTTATTGGGTCTATTTATGTTAGTAAAAACAACTTTCAGAACCCACAACTTTCCAGCCCTATAGTGTTGAATAAATAATAGTTATTTTGAAATAAAATCCCTATAAGTTCCAAAGGATTGAAATTTCTTCAAATAAAAATGGGTTTTATAGGATCTTGGCAGTATTCTCTCCATCACAATATCTTCCACTTTTTCTCACCACCTCATGATTTTGTTCTTCAGTATATCTCACTGCCCACTGGGGGGATCTCTTCCCTCCCACCTCAAAAAAGGAAATGTGATGGAGAGTAGGTATCATGGGACTTATATACCATTATTGAGACTCTTCCACACTTGATGCAGGTCTCATGTCAATTATTTCATGGTGTGGCACTCACTTGTCACACTGAGACACCCTCTTTCTAAGTATCAAGGCAATGATACCCATGTCAGGAATCTAATAGGGTATGCGTTTCATTTATGTGGGACTAAAAATTTCCCCATCATAAATTTCCATAAATACCTAGGATGATATAAAACTTTGATACCAATTGACAAGATATTAGAAGCAGTCCCTCTATCATAATATTTTATGTTCTAGCTCACCCCCTCATAGTTTTTTTCTTGAACATGGATCACTTCCCAATAGGGGAATTACTTACCTCACACCTAAGAAAAGGTCTTGTGATTATTATGAGGTATCATGGGACTTATATACCATGATATAGAATTATATACACCTGATGTGGGACTCAGGTTAAAGGTGTCATGACCTGACACTCATCATTCACATCGTGACACCCATATTGCCAAGCAGCCGAGCCATGAGACCCATGTTATGAATCTCCAATGGAGCTTGTTTCATTTATATGGGACTAAAAATTTTCTCTAGTGACCTCACATATGAAATTATTATAAAAATATAAACTTTTTAAAACAAAATAGTTTGAATATAAATGTGAATTTATTGAAGAAAAATGAATTACTGAAGATGTTTTAAAATATTTACACTATCTAAAAATCATATCAAAGTTCTCCCTATAAGAAGTAAAATTACAACGGATATTTTTAAGAATTTAAAATTTAAAATTTATTTTCCTAACTATGTTATGATAATCAGTAATTTAAGGATAAATATATTTATAATCTGACATATAAATAAATTTATAAATGATATCATTATCCTTAGTAAGATATACCTTTGCCAAATCATAATATTTCTTTAACTTTTTATTTTTCTTCTCCTATAAAGTCACATATATAGCCATCTATTCAAATGATAGAGAATAATATTCACCATCTGAATAATAAGAATAATTTTATTGTAAATTTATGTTCAAAAGTGACTCGATAGTTACTATTCCCATGGATAAAATTTCATTTATAGGAGCCTTTATATAAAAAATGGTTATTTTTCAACTATCATCCCTATAAGAACTGATATTACTATCGTAAGATGGATCTTCACTTAAAATACATGTATCAGATATATATCTAAATTATATACTTACTTTTCTGTTATAATTTATTTTGTATTCTATATTCATCTTCTTCAATATGAAAAAAGAATCTCTTATGTGCCTTGGTTTCTTGTATTCATAATATATAACATCTGAAGTATCTTCCCTTATTCCACTATTTTCATATTTTTTACTTCCAATAATATTTTTGATCATTAAAAAAATTATTATTTGTGATAATATTGTTCATACACCTTAAAACCCATGAATTGTATGCTTAATCAACTTTAAAACCACTACCACACAGATTTCATTTAGATTTTCTCATTGTAGTAAACTTCTAAGCATTAACTCTAGAAGTTAAAGATCCTTATATTGAAGAATTTTCACTATATTATTTATCTTATGATTATCCACACATTAATTCAAATAATTCTCTTATTACATTAATATTACAATAAAATGATCCATAATTAGGCTCATAAGATGTTCCATGTCATCTATAACTATTCTTTTTGATTCCCATTCCTTTAGAAGAATGTCGAGAATCTTTTAAACTAGCCATTCATATAGAATTTTATTTTCTATAAGAGATTGATACCCATTAACTACTAGTATAAATCTTTGATTCATTTGAGAAACAATGTAACACCCCAAGATTTTATGATATGTCTCTTTTTAAACAAATTTAATCACTTTGATAGCTTACGTTGCATGCAACACCAAACTTAAATGAACAATGAAATATTATCATGTAATCATTATAAAATAGCTTCTAAAATGGTAGGAATGAATAGTATTAACCACATTATAAAATATAAAATTTTACAACTTATTTTTAAGGTATTAATTAATGTTTTTTGAATAAGAAATTAATTTTTAGTAAAGTCATTTTATTCTTCACAATATGGGTTTTCTTCAAAAATGGTTTTCTTGATTTTTATGAGTAAATATTATAATCAATTTCTATAAATTATATAAATTATATTTTATAAAAATAATATAATTTTCTAAATATTCATTATAAAATTAGGTTATGGTAGAATATTAGGATTTTTTTGAAAAGATTGATTTTTGGGTGAATAGTGAAAAATACCGATTTTTATAAAACTGCCATTTTATTTATATTAAAAAGGTTGTTAATGATTTGAATTTGATATAAAATTAAGTTAAGTTATATTTAGTTATTTATAATATAATTAATAACATTTTAATCATCCTTATACCATATTTTGGTATAAGTTTATTTTTGGGCTTAAAAATGCATTTTTCAAGAAAACTATCATTCATTTCACTTTGCAGGATTAATTTTAAATTAAATTTAAAAAATTTTGTGTTTTTCATTTTGAAAAATTGATTAAATATTTGGATTCATAAGTTTAAAATTTATTAAACATGTCCCTTTTATTTTTGGCTAATATGAATAGTAACCTTGGTAATTTTTGTTACCACGCTAAAGGATATATTGAGTAATTTAGGTTAAAAATAATATGATAATAACCATTTCATGACCCTAATACTTGAAAAAAAATAATTTTACGAGTTTTTTTAATCTATAATCATTCCATGTTAGGTTATAATACCATTTATGACCATTTTTATGTGATTATGATGTTTATAATATTTTATTTAATTAAAAGTCAAAGATGTCACATTCATGTTTTTAATAACTATAACATTTTAATATGGTGTTATCAGAGAGATATATTCTAATATAAATATTATTATAAAATATAAAATATTTATCTAAATTATGGTAATTTATTTATAATTTTTATTAAATAAATAATTACCTTAAATGATTATACAATGATGATGAAGTAATTATTTAATTAATGGAAAAAAATAAATGATATTAAAAATATTAAAATACATATAATTTTAGATAATTAATGTGATAAAATAATTTTATAGATGACCTCAACATATTAGGAATGTAATAAAATATTTATTTTTAATTATAAGTGTAATATTGATATTATTACAGTCAAAGAAATAAATAATTCTCAAAATTGGCATTATAAATATTTTATAGTAAATAATAATTTATTAAATGATATAAAATTACTAAAAAATATTATATTTGAAACAATTATTTGGATAATATTTAAATTTCACCCATGATCCATTTATGGGTCATTTATTAATTTTATAAAAATTATATTAACCCTCAAAGAGTAAAAATCCATGTTTTTATTAGAAGAGTTAAAGATGTTAAAGATGGGTTAAAAATAAAAGATAAGGGTATGAATTTAGTAAAAACTTATCTAAATCTGATTTAATGAGGTTATTTAGACCTATAACCATGTTATATTAAAAATTAATAAGTTTGGATCAATTTTTAATTGAAAATTAATTTATATTAAATTAATATTTTTAAGAAATTCCTAAAGTGCCCCTCACGTCAATTATAAAAAGGAACCCCTTTATTCACTTATTTATACCAATTTTATCCATATTGCTCAACCAATTATGAACCATTAATTTTATAAACTTCATTATTCAAGTTATGGAGGTTCTGGTCTCCTCAAAATACCAAACTTAAATCCCTTACAAAGAAATATAAAGGAAGTCCACCGAAAAAGAGGTAATCATTTTTATCAACTCTTTCAAAATTATATATTCATTTATTTCAAATTAATTTTTTGTTTATATAATAAAATAATAAATCTAATATCATCTATATACTAATATTTTATTATGATTATGAAACAACTATATTCTACCTTTTATCCATTCTATGAAAAACGAAAGCACCAGACGTGTGTACGTACGGTTTACCATCTCCACGCAGTGGTGTAATTTGTTTTTCACCACCAATTTATAAGTATGGTTATAATGGATATATATTATACTTATGAAATTATATTTATTCTTTAAAATTAATTTATCACCCAATTCCTTACCATTTCACCCATTAATGGATTGATATCGTCGCTCGTGCGTATGTACGGGCTATCATCTCTATGGCGCAATGTGATTCATTTTCCAAGTTCAAAATTAAATATTGGTTCAAATATATATATATATAATGAATAAATATGATATATATGACCTTAATATCATTTTGGATATGATGTAACTATTTCATTTGAATAAGAATATTGGGACTTACATGACAAAACATGCACATGAAAATGAAGAAGTTAACAACTGAAAAAGGGTAATAAGGAAATATTATTCACAAATGGGTGATACAATTATATAATAAGATCATATATGATATAATAAATATTAATATGGATCTGGTATAAATTAATAACATTATTTAAATCAATTAAAATAAAGCGCAAGGTAAGGGATTTCTTTACTCATTTTTTATTCATTGGGTTAAACTTATTATTCATTGATTATGTCATGATAAGATTATGTGTGAAATGAATTTTGATTATATTATGTTTTATTTACAATTTTTATGTGTATTTACAGTGTATACACACAATCAATTTATTTTATTAATGCTCACTTCAATGATATGATCTTTGTAAGGGACTTCATCTCAATTTTCTTTTGTTGAGGTATATTTTGATGTTATACACATATATTATTATATAAGGTGTATATATCACCAATTTAACATGTTATATAATAATTTATTTATTATCATTATATTTAATGTTATGTTATGTTTTATTCTTTCAAGGGTTATATAATTTGACTGATTACAAAGTGGTAAGGGTTTCTCATCTCACTTTTACTTCTTTGATATATATGCCTTATTCATCACTTATTTATTTTTTTGTGGTGTATATATTGAACCTTTGTTATATAAAATAATGAATATATTAATCTTTATGGTATTTAAAATTTCATTTTAAGTTATTTCTTTCATGGGGCTTATGATTCAGAAGTTACCAAAGTGGTAAGAGTTTATATCACAATATCATCATTATTCAAGATTTTTTTATGTTTAACTTGGGGTATTTATTTAATATTTACATGATAAAATCAATTTATTGTATAGTTATCTTGTATTCATAAAATTTTCTACCAATAGTAATTTTTTTACTCTTTGGTAATTTAAATGATTGAGATTTTTTTTAAGAAAATTAAACTTTATTAATCTTTGGTCAAAAATCATTTTCATCAAAACCTATGTTTTATAAAAATGTTTTCTAAAGTGTTTTAAACATTTTAAAAATGATTCATCAAATACATTTTTACCCATTTTTACTTATTAAGAAATATTTTGAAAGTAATTTTCCTGTTGGTTTCAATAAAATTCCTATTTGGATTTTAACAAAATTATGAATGAAATCATGTTTTAAAGCGTATAACATGAAAGTAATTTTCCTCATAATGAACAATAAATATTTTAAAAATTATTTCAAGGTTAATTTAAAAGAAAATTATTTTTAATTTTGTTTTGAACACTTTGTTTTAAAATGTGATTCTCAAATTTCAAAGGATATTTTCCGCAAACATGTTTTTAAGAATATTTTTATGGTATTTCTATTCATTAGTAACATAAAACATTTATTGTATATAAATTAAAATAGGGATATATTGTACTGATATCATCATTATTATTTCTTTTGATGGTTTATGATTAGTTTGACTATGGATGTGCTATTTTGATACCATTATCTATATTACTTTGGATAGTTTATAGTTATGTTTATTGATTGGGGAAAATATTCCAATTTTGTATGCTAGATTTTCAATACAAATGTTTATATTTATTATGTTCTCCCTTTAATATGAGGAATGAATTGGACTTAGTAAGTGATGTGAGGGTCCCACTATATCCCCTCGATGCATCAATAGGTCTCATGAGACAAACTAGTTTGGGTATTGTCTGAGGCCTTAACTATTTATGTATGGTGTCTTGGACAAAGCCGTGATAGTATATTTATGATATCCTTCATTATGTATTCCCTAATTATGAGATTAGTTATTGATATTCCATGTGATTATTCGATTAGTATAATATCCATGGTTAATTTTAATTTTCACATGAATATTTATATGGAATTGTTAGATCATATTTTATTCTTTCCATATTATAATAAATTTATTGATTTAATGATTTGTGTTTCAGTTATTTACTATGCCATACTTTTTATGACTTATTTATTTATAGTTTCCTTAGTACTTAACCCTTACTGAGAATTTGATCTCACCCTTATTTTGTTTCCATTCTCAGGGAATCCATAAATCATACTATGATTTATTATGAAAGGATATGCTATAGGGAGTAATGTTATTCTTAGAAAAAAATTATATTGTAATTTTTGTTTTCAAATTTAATATGGGAATATTGTATGTATCTAGTTTACCAAGACTGCTAAACTATTCAGTTCTTTAGGATGCAATTCCATGTCACTTATAACAATGTAATAACGTAACCACTGACTCTAGGCTACTGGGGTCGGGGGCATTATAGTTGGTATCATAGGATGTTTAGTAGAAACATTGGGTACTAGATTTAGAAAACATAGATTAGGGAACATAACCATATGAATGAATTTTTAGGATAAGCATAAGTATAGGATAAAATCCTATAGATATGGTAATGACCATATATAACCCATGTTAATCATAAGGACCTATATATTAAGAATAATGTTTCATGATTTAGAATTTATTTTAGTAATATTTCCTAATTATTTTATAACTCACTCTAATTATTGTAGTTTGATGTTTAAACTTGGCATTTTGGTTTTAGTAAATAGTGGGAACTAGAAGGAACTAGTTTAAAATTGAATGTGATAGATAATGTGTTAAAGAATTATTTCACCAATGGTATTATGGTTAGAAGAATCATGAAACTTCTATGGAATTGTGTTTATTTTGGAAGAATACATGTTTTCATTAACTTTAGAGTTTTTGATTCCATAACGGGTTTATTAGTTTAATGATGATTATAAGTTTAAATTATTAAAATCCATTTGGAGGTTTTATGTTATGGGAGTTAATCAAGATTAAGGATATTTTGGGAGACATTTTTGGCAATACAACCCATTTCTTTAGTATATGTGAAGCATTTATTTAAGGAATAATGCCTTTATATTTCGTGGAAATAAGTTAAAGGTAAAGATAAACTTTAGGGTTTATATTATATTTGATTTTAAGGTGATTATGGGTTATTATATTTTTGAGAATGAGTTTTTTTGGATATAACCTTTGAGGTTAAAAAATTTATTTATTATTGAGTATATTAAGGTACTTTTTTGAATATTTTCATGGGAATTCTATATGAATTACATTGTTTTAGAAAAAGGAAAACCCAAAGACCAGGTGACAACCTGTTGCATCCAAAAAGGCTGTAATACTAAACCTAAAACCAAAGGGTGAAAAGGGTTCATTTCCTACCATTAGGCTACGTGATGACCTGGTTAGTATGAAATAGTTTTTCTTTATTTAAAATATATAGTATAGATAACCATGGTATTGGAAATTGATTTGGTGATATGTTATTTATGTTATTTCAAAAGATGCTTACTATTTTTGGGAACCCTATATGATTAAGGTAAACAAAGTATTATTGAATTTTATTTGAGGAATAAAGGTTGAATAATTGTTGGAGGAATATAAGATTTCATTTTAGATTTATGACAATTCATGTTATTGATGGAAATATTTATCATATCACAGAGATTATACGTTTAGGGACTGCACATTTTTGGATATAAATATTAATTTTTTCGTGGAAGACTATTTGATCAAATCATTTTGATTTTTGGGTTTCAATATTAGGTTGGAATATTTTTGTTGACATTTAAGGATAAATATTTATTAAATTATATAAGTTTAATTTTGGGTATTACTATTGAATTTTTAAAGATTAAAATATTTTTCCTCTTATGAAGTTTTATTATTTTGGGGAATTATATTATCTTGCACTAACCATATTGGTTTTGGTTAATGTCTGAAGAAAAATTTAATAGATTGTTATTCTATTATAGATTTTTTGATTTGTATAAGTTTATTCTAGTGAATTAGGTATAAAAAATCATACTCATCATTTAGTGAAAATGATAATTTTTTGGTGGAAATTGATTAAAGGATGGTATTATAATTTCCAAGTAAGTACATTTACTTATGTTATTACTCTAGGTAGTAAAATAATTTCTAAAATATAGGAAACTAATTTATGAAAAAAACATTATTTGTTTACTTTTATTATTGATAAATAAATGGTATTTCTATCAATCACATAATTATGGTTTCATAATGGTTGACTTTCTCATGATCATGTTTCTTATCACGCACCATAGAAATTAATAGTTATATTTCTCTTTTATGCCTATATTTTTAATTTCTAATAATGTTATCCTATTTGAAATCCTAATTTTATGGTGACCTTAATGTTTCAATTTACCACTTTTTAAGAGGAAGTTTGTTTAGAAATTTTTACAATGTTGGTTTTGTAACGCCCAGAACCCTAAAACCTAGAGAAAATGTATTATTTTATTACATTGGCATGATTAGAAGGAATCAAATTTCAAAGGACTGGTCAGTTTAGTAGTTTAGGAAAATCATATTACATATATGATTCCCATATTACATTTGTAAAATAAAACATGACACATAATAAACTGAAATGAACAATATCCTTGAAATATTATTTAAAGATTTATTCTTCAAAACCTGAGGAAAAGAAAAAAAATAAGGGTTAGATCAAATGCTCAGTAAGGGTAAGTACAACAGAAGTAATAATGAATCAATGGGAATAAATCAACAATGAAAGTTAAATAACTGATAACACATTCCATTCAAATAATTGGATAAGGAATAATCAATATAGAATGAGAAGTAACTGAAACTCATGCCATTTAATCAATAAACTAAAAATGAACTAAATCCATTGAAAATTTAAAATAAATAATCTCATGGATAAATAATAACTGAGTCAAAATAAGGCAAGTTCTTAATTATTAGACTCCATGTTTCCTAGGTACATGGAACCTTTACCATCAAGACCTTTCACTAGACAATTTATAGCATATCGAGTAAAAAACCATCTAATTATCCAACTAATTCATCTAATTAGACTAACAATGCATTGAGGAGATATATATAAATATGCCCAAACTATGTGGTACTTGTACACATAATTCCTCATAATTTTAATAATCCATTTAATTCACGAACAATGTGCAAAATCAAATATCCGTAATGAATAAAATATACAGATTTATCAATAATTCTTCAGTTAAATGAATAACTATAAAAGTGAACACAATATGTAAAAATGGTATATGGTTTAGGAAATAATAATATCAATTGAATTATAATATGGAAATTTAATATAAAATTGTCATATGGAAGTTATTGTTTCAAGATAAAGTTAACAATCACAAAAGAAAGTGATATTGCAAAGATAACTTTTACCACATGGTAATTTTAAAGCCAAAACCCCTTGGATGAGGTAATTCAAAGTAATAATTTAAATACCATGAATATAAAATGATTCATGATATAATATATGAAAATTTTCAGTAGATACACTACACAAAATAATTAACTAGTGAATGTGACATTTATCTCGCAAATGTAAAAAGTGAGATGAAAACCCCTTACCCAATCCTTCCTTTTTGTACGGTCATTAAACTCTTGTATAGTGGTTTTAAAATTTTAATAACTTATAATAGAACTATAATTATATTTATTATATCATATATTATCTTCTTATAATATCTTATTACCCATTTGTTAGTAATCTCTCATTATTTTCACTATTTTGGGTGTTAATTGCCTAGTTTCTTAAGTCTGTTTTGACTTGTTATTTGTTGTCCCTATTACTTAGATAATGATTTAATCATCTAAAAAATTTAAAACATAATGTAAATATAATATATATTCATTATATATATAATAATCTATAAAATTTTGATATAGTAAATGAAATGCACCGTTCATGGAGACGATAGGCCGTACGTATGCACAAACACTGCTTTCATTTCTTTTCCATATTAAAAGAGTGAAAAGTAAATGATATATATGTGTATTATAATTACATTATCATATAAATTTCTTATATGTCACATATATTTATTAAAACTATCCTTTATATGTTCCATGTATAGTTTGAACGAATCACATCGCTTTGAGGAGGTGATAGTCCACACTTCCACAAACGATGTTATCATATTTACACAAAATGGAAATCATGAAGGCATGTGTTACATAAAAAATTAGAGAAGTATGAATAAAAAATAAATAACATATATATAATATAATTTTTTTCCATTATAATTCCCACCATGAGAGGTGGTAAATGAAAAATGAACAATCATTGTTTCATGAGGCGGTAGTCTTCCGCACACACGAATGGTAAGTTCGTTACCCATTAAATGGAAGTGTGTGTAATTGTACTTATGAAAATTAGAATGAAAAAATATAATTATATTTATGATAATTATTTTATTATATAATCATGAAATAAGAAGATTTTATGGGGTGAATAAGGAAAATAAAACAAAGGAGCTTGTGGAAGGATATAACCTTATTTTTTGGGTAACTCCTTTTAGTTTGCACCAAAGGGATTCCGTGATTGGATTTATGAAAAAGGTGAGGGTTCTAGTATTATTTCAGGGATGTTGGGAGATTATTTTAATAGATTTTGGGTGATCCAAATGGCTTGATATTTTTCAATAAGAGGGATGGGTGGGTGGCTTTTTATAGTGGAGGCAGAGTGACATTCTTATAAATTTTGGAAAAGGGAATTCCACCCACATTATTCCCATGTAAAGTGGATAAAATAATGAAAACATTATATAAAAGGAATTATAGGGTCTAAATATGAACAAAATATGGGTTTTTTTTACAATTTTATAGGTCATTTTGGCTCTTAAGTTTAAGGTTTAGTCCTTTATTAAGATAATTTGTCTCTTAATCACTTCAATTAATTCTAATTAATTTTGCTAATATTTTTGGTCAAAAACAAAGTTTAGATTATTATAAATTATAAATTATGACAATGAAAAATATTTAATCTATTTTTCCAAATTCAAATAATATAAGTGGATGAAATTAATTTAAAATTAATCTTGTAGATATAATGACAATATATATTTTTAAAGTAAAAACTTTCAAAATATTGCTATGATTTTGTAACCACTTTCAAAGTAAAATTGAATCTAATGAACTAAATTGGATTAATTGATATAAAATTGATCTAATTATTATTTAAAAAAATAAAAAATTTAATTTAACGTTATAAATAAATTATATAAAAATGCAGTTTTGAAGTGAAATTCAGTATTTTTCACTATTCATCAAAAAAGAAACTTCATAGAAAAATACAAAAAATTCACCCTAACATAATTTTGATGTTTCTATTTCAAAAATGAAGTTGATTTTGTCATGTTAAATTTACTAAAATTTTCAAAATTTATTTTTAAAATAGGTTTTCTATTAAAAGGTGTCAAAACTACCTTATAAAAATACCTCCTAAAAATACCAATCTTAAGTACCTTAAGAAGAAATATTAAAGAAGTCCACAAAAGAAGAGGTAATAATTTTTATCAACTCTTTAAAATTTATTTCTTCTTATACTTCATATTAATGTGTTGTTTCTATCATAAAATAATAACTCTAGTATCATCCAATTACTGAGATGTTATTAAAATTATGAAACAATTATACTATACCTTTTATCTATCCTATGAAAAATGAAAGAACGACACATACGTACATATGAATTACCATCTCCACATAGTGATATAATTCATTTTTTATCACCACTTTATAAGGATGGTAATAATGATGAAAATAATGGATATATATGGTACTTATGATATGATATTTATTCTTTAAAATTAATATATCACCCATTTCCTTACAATTTCACCCATTAATGGAATGATATCATCGCTAATGCATATGTATAGCCTATCGTATCCACAGAACAATGTGATTCAATTATTATGTTTAACATTAAATATTGGTTCTAAAAAATATATATAATGAATAAATATGAAATATATGACATTAATATCATTCGTAAGATGATGTAACTATATATTATGCATAATAATTTGTACTAACATGACAAAATATGAATATGAAAATGATTCAGTTAGCACGTGAAACTAGGGTAATAATGAGATATTATTAACAAATGGGTTATAAGATGATATAATAAGATCATATATGATATAATAAATATGAATATAGTTATATTTTAAATTAATAACATTATTTAAACCATTATACAAGAGGTTAAAGTATGTTTAATTAAAGTAAAGTGAAAGGTAAGGGATTTCTTAACTCAATTTTCATTCATTGGGTTCAAATTTGACTTCATTGATTTTATAAATATAAGATTATGTGTGGAATGAATTTAAATTATATTATTTTGTATTTAAACTTGTTTTATGTCTATTTAATGTAGATATACATAATTAATTCATTTGATTAATTCTTACTTAAATGATATGATATTTTTAAGGGACTTCATCTCAATTTTCTTTTATTGAGGCATATTTAGATATTATACAACTATATTATTTTTTGAGGTGTATATACCATCCCTTTGAAATTTTATATCATGAATTTATTTATTCTCAGGATATTTAAAGTTTTGTTAAGTGTTATTCTTTCATGTGTCATATGATTCGACTGATTGCAAAGTGGTAAGGGTTTCTCATCACACTTTTACTTCTATGAGATATATGACTTAACACTTATTTTTGTGTGGTGTATATACAACCCATTTTTTATATCATATCATGAATCTAAATATCTTCATGGTATTTCAAATTTCATTTGAATTTATTTCTTTCATGGGGCTTATGATTCAGAAGTTACCAAAGTGGTAAGAGTTTATTTTACAATCACATTTACTTTACTATTTTTTTCAATACAAATATTTATGCTTATTATGTTTAAACCCTTTCATATTATGAATTAATTAGACTTAGTAAGAGATAACCAGTGACCACTATAGCCCCTAAATTCATTAGTAGGTCTCATGATACAAACTACTCTGGGTATTAGTCAAGGCCTTACCTGTTTATGTATGGTGTCTTGGACGAAGCCTTGAAAATATGTTTATGTTGTCCAATATTATGAATTACTTATTTATGAGTTTAGTAATTGATACTTCATGTGATTATTTGATTAGTAGAATATATATTGTTAAGTTTCATTCACTTGTGACTATTTATATGTCATTATTTGGTCATATTTTATTCCTATCATATTATTCTCACATTATTGATTAAATTGCATGTGTTTCAGTTATTTACCATGACATATGTTTATGCATTATTTATTTATAGCTTCCACTATAATTAACCATTAATAAGTATTTGATATCATCCTTATTTTTTCCCTTTACCTAGTAATCCATGAACTATACTATGATTTTTTATGCAAGGATATACTAAATTGAATAATGGTACTCTCAGAAAAAATTATGTTGAAATTTTGCTTTCAAATCTAATATGAGAATATTTTATATATCTAGTTTACCAAGACTACTAAACTATTCATTCATTAGGGATGTGATTCATTGTATCTTATTCCAATGTAATAAAGTATCTAATGACTCTAGGATAGTAAGGATGGGCTCTTTACACATAGATTAAGAAGGAAGAAATTAAAATTCTTAATAATCAGCTTGAAACATCACTCTTATAGTCTCTAAAAATTTATATTTTATGAAGTGTGTGATTTCCAATTTCCTCTAAATACCTTTACCTACCTCAAATTATGAAATCTTACTATGTATATTTTGTGTCATTGGGAATAGAAAAGTATATTAGAACTTATAATTACTTTGATATTAAAGTTTATCTTCATAAAAAACTGATAATGTTTTTTGAAGAATATTATAATTTTCATTCATAATTTGAAAATGAACCACACAATTATAAATAAGAAAATCTTTATCTAATCACACCAGTTCTCATAATCATCCCCATTAGAAATTGGAGGAGGGAATAGATTCTGATTTTTTAATGTTATAATTGGTATTCTTTTCACAATAAATATATATTTTTCCTATACAACATGGTTAGTGAAAGAGACATCATAATTTATAAAAGATAAATTCCAAAATATAAAAATAATTAGATATCAAATGTATCAGAAAAAAGGTATAGAAAAATATGATACCAAGTGTTGTCCCAGATAATATTTGTAATGAATCTTCAAGAAGGCGGGGGGTGAGTTGAAACTAAATATGAACCTAAAATTTTCACCAAATATATAAATTATACTATATAGAAGATCCAATATTTGAATAGATTTGAGTATATCAAATTAAACACACAATAGAAATTAAAATCTCATAAGTTAAAAAAATAAAATGAGAAAGCAATACAATAAAAAATTAAAGTAAAATAAAAACAATGAAATATATTTTAGGATAACAATCCTTAAACCCATTTAGATTATATTTAATGGATAATAATAGTTTATATTGATGGAAATATTTTCTTTTATCCTAAATGAGTGGGAGGATTAGTAACTATATCTATGGTATACGATTTCCATAGAATGAAGTTATTTGAAAAACCCATATGAAATAAAAGTCCTAAACTGATATATTCTTCAATAAAACCATTTGAATTAACTAGATATATCTCTAAGCTCCTCTTTGATTAGAAAGGTTGACTATAACTATATGACCCTAGAATTCATTACACTTCATAGTTTAGAAGAAGGAAGGATTTAATATTTGAGCCTCATTAATCAAGTAGGATTATAAGTATCCTATATTTCCATTCCTAGAATCTATTCGATCATAGAGATTAGAAGTAATGATTAAAATAATAAAAACATAGATAATTTACTGTAAGAACCTCACCATGAGATCTATAATTAAATCACATTGAAAAAATACAACTGACTCTCTAAAAATCACTTAGATAATGCACAATAACTCAATTGAAGGATTTCATTATCTTCCATTACTCAAAGCCTTAGTCTAATTTATAGAATTTATGATAAAAAACTCCCAATATTAATGTTCGATAGCTTCAGGATCATTTATAACATCATCTGAATCTTCTCAGCTTCTTCCATTGAAATGTTCAATGTGACTTTTAAATTATTTCAAAACTATATGTATCATTCATATCACTATAACATAGAATCATAAGTTAATTATAAATACAAATAAAAACAATAAATCTTTAATTAAGTGAAATTAAACTAGGATTTTGATTCAATTCATCAAAAAATGGATCTATAAGATGTTATTTTTAGAAAATGACTCAACATTTTCATATCCTTGACTATCTAATAGGATTTGTGTTACCATTCCATAATTAAATGATAATGTTTACCATAAATTAACTGGTAATGGATCATTATAATTGGGGTTTTGTAAGTTTTTTTTGTGATCCCACAAGGTTTATTTCAACCATTGGATCCAATAACTCCTATTTAGAATGATAGTCTTTTCTTTAAATCCTTTAATCTCCATGTTAAAAAATTTAGCTCATCCATTGGTTTGGGGATAATTGGGTTTTGATATTTTGTAGTGTACTCTATACTTACTCATTAAATCTTCCACGATCCAATTAAAAAATTAGGTTCCTTGGTCACTAATGATTGATCTTGGGATTCAAAATTTTAAAAAGATATTTGTCCTAAACAAATTATAAAAAATATAAGAATCATTATTTTTTGGTTTATTTTGATTCCACATATTTTGAAATATAATATATAGATGTATGAATGTATAAATGAAATTTTAAAGTTTCTATAAAATTTATTCCCTATACTTCAAATATTTTATGAAAAAAATAATTTGTCTTTGATAAGTTTCTTGTCTCTTGGAAAAATTTCCAATAAATAGACCTTGTTCACATTTTTTACAAGACTCATTGGAATCTTTAAATAGTTTGTTCTAGTATATTACAAATTAAAAATATCTCCTATAATTTTTTGAGGTCCAAAGTGTCTAATATTATCTAGTGCATTAAAAAACTCTAGTAGAAATTGTAAGTCACTTTTAAGTAGACATTTTCTAATCATTTTATCATTAATTATTTTTTCAAATATATAGATCACACCAAACATAATACTTCAATTCAAATTTGATTATAAATAATTTCTAATGATTCATATGTGATGTAACTTGGGAAGTTACAAGAAAATTTACCATTTTAGAAGACTATGGTGCCTATCATTTAATTAATTAAATTTTCTAACATGGGATAAATTCATTAAATTTACATTTTTTTATAATTTTTACATTTTTTGTGGGATAGAATACCCAAGTGATCTACCACTTGATTTTAATATCCTATTTAGTCTTTTATCTCCAAATAAAACTCTAGTAGAAGTAACATCCATCTTACCAGTCATGGGTTTTCTTCATCTTTTAATATGGATCAAAGGGATGAATGATCAAATAAAATAGTCACCTTAGTACCATAAATATATGATTTAAAATTTTCAAAAGTAGAAAAACTTATAAAAACTCATTTTTAGTGGTTGTAGAATGATTTTTGAATTTATCCAGTGCTCTTGAAGCATTCATAATAACATAGAGTCTTATTTAAAGTTTCTGAGATAATACTTCCCTAATAGCATGGTTTGAAGAACCACATAATAAATTAAATGGATAGTCCTCATTAGGTGGCTAAATAGCTAGTGGTGTGGTCAGTTTATATTTCATCTCATAAAAAACATACATTTAATGATCATTAAAAACAACATCAAACTTTTTCAAAAGTAATCTTGTGTGTGTAAAGGCAATAATAATAAAAACTTAGATGAATCTTATATACAATACTATATTTACCCAAAAGGATATAATATGTTTCACACAATTTGGGTAAGGAAATTCATTAATAAATTTAATTTTATACCTTTCAACCTCAATCACACTTTTTGAAGTTACATGTCCAGACACAATGCCAATCTCAACTATAAAATGACACTTTTAAAAATTTAAAAAATATTATTTTTTATATAATATTTCAAGAATTTATCATTATTTTCCAATAATTGATCAAAGGAATTTCTAAACATAGTGAAATTATCAATAAAAAATTATACGTAGTCTTTAATCAAAGGAATTGGAAGATGTTATTTTCTTATGACTTGATTAAATATTTTATAGTTAATACAAAATATCAAGCTTCTTTAGACTCTAAAAATGAATTAACTAATTTCATTTATTCTTCACAGTGATAACTCAATATATTTTTCACTATATTAACTTGTATGACCTATTGTGAATTATAAATTGGGTAAATTATTTTAGATTCCAAGATATTTTAATTATATTTTTTAACAACTTCCATCATTGTTGGGTTACATTACCTTTGAGGTTTCCTAATAGGTTTTGTATCATTTTATAACAAAATATGATGCATCCATATTTTGGAACTGAACTAAATTATATCTTCTAAATTACATCCCATATCACTCATATTTTCTCTCAAAAATATTTATCAATTGTTGTTCTTTATTAGAATAAAAATTTATAGTAAAAATATATGTTATCTTGTTTCCTTTTATTAAAAACACATTATTTTAATATTAGGTAATAGATTTAATTCCATATTTTTGTGTTGGAATAAATATGAAAGTATAATTGTTTTACCAACCTCAATGTCTTGAACTTACTATATAAGAAGGGAATTATCAACATCTTTCACATCAAATAAACAATCAAATATATTAAAAAATTATGATGTCACCTTGTAACACCCTGATATTTTAAAATAGGAACATCATGTTCAATAGTGTATATGACATGAAAAAACAAGATTAGAAGATAATAAACACCTAAATACTTTATGATATATTTATTTTTAAATAAATTCAATATCTTTGATAGCTTACAAAGCGCACAAAATTAAATTTAAATGAAACATGACACTCTATTAACAAATTATTATTTAAACATGACCATATAACTTAAACATTAAGTTTGTGGGTATGAGTAGGAATAACTAAATTATGAAAATTGCATGGTTTATACATGTATAAAATAAATTCAATAGTAATATATTGATTATAAATAAAATAAAAACCATTTGAAAGAAAAAGAAATGTTTTTGAAAAATTGCATTTTTTCTAAATAGAGGTTTAGTCACTCTTTGTGAACATAACTTATAATTAAAATTTAAGTTCCTAGATTAGTGTGAATCATTGAGAGGGGTAGGGGGTGAATCAGTGATCCATTTAAATATTTTTACTAATTTTTGTTTCAATTAAACCTCTATGGCTGGTTAAAGCCTCGATCTACTATTATTGTGTCTCTCAAAATTAACTCGAATGATGATGTAAATGTATTGGAACTAAACACAAGGATTTAAAAGGATAATTCAAAGGCCTACTCCTTACTGTATTGGTTATTCTCCTCAACATAGATTCTCTACTATAATATTATTATTATTTATAATGGTTGATATAGAGTTCCCATGTATCTCTCCTGAGACCCATAAGAGGTTCTTTATACTGCTTCCCATAGTGTTATTAGAGTCCCACTAGACTGCTTCAGAGTCCCACTGGCCTGATTCCAAGTCCCATTGAAGACTTATTCATCCTAGATTTTACAAAAGATGCTTCTTGATTCAATGTGTATGGATCTTATGATATTCCCTCATGAGCTTGCTAAATCACACTTTCTGATGAATCTCTTTAAGAATCTTCAACAGCCTTTGATAAGGTCCTTTTTCCTTGCTCAATAACTCTGATCACTTTTTTTATCCATCCTCAGTCTCAACAATGCTCGGGCAATTATATGTTATTCTAATGAAGACCTGGACTCATTGAGATGTGTGCCAATGGTGCACAAAACTTCTTCAAGAATATAATATGTAAGAATAAAATTGCACAATATCTGTACTGTCTTTCTTCATGGATTCTAAAACACTTTCAACTCAGATAAAGACATTATTTAACTCTATTTGGATTCAGTATCAATTCAAATCAACTTCATGCATGGATTTAATGGAATCTAAACCTATTATATTTGGATATCTCAATTATTTTCACCCATGCATGTGTTTATGCATGAATGTATGAATGTAAACTGTGTAGTTTTTCAACCTGAGCACACACTATCTTCATGTATCAATATTTTTTCTGTGCGTGTGGGTCATGCTATTACACATTCACTTTCCACTTGGTTCATCTCTCAATATGTACACATTCACATCCTTCTTATTTTGATTATTTTCACACACACACACACACACTTAGTGTTTAGTTTGGGTTCTATATGTGTGTTATTTATGTACATTCACTTCTTCTTGGTGAAACTCAATGTTCACTTTGCACTCAAAATTCATACTTCTTCAAATCACTTTTTATGCATACAGACCATACCAAGTTCTTACTCCTCATTCAATTGTAACTCTCAATGCACAAAAAATCCCTTCTTCTTCTTACCCCCATAAAACAAATGGGTATAACAAGGGTGTGTGTGTGTGGGTTCTACTTTCTAAAAAAGAAGTGTGTATGAACACTGTCTCAAGGGATTATCAAACTATGCCCATGATTTTCATGTGAATTATGGACGTATTCTCTTATCTGTGAAAACACGAAGCCTCATGTTTCTTCTTCATCAAATTAATCAGACACAAGATCCTTCCTTCATGCAATCAACTTCTTCTTAAAAAAACCCCATGCAAGGAAGTGTATAAATATATTCGTGAAAACATAGCGTGCTATTTTTCTGTTCATGAAACCAAAGGGTTAAAAAGTATCCTTATTCATGAAACCAGTGCATAGATATTCTATACACAGTACGTGCAATTATTCTTAATAGAACCAAGAAGGTTCATGTTTTCTATCTTCGTAAAGGTACACCAAGGGTGCGTAACACTAGTTGTTTACCCACAATATCTATGAAGCATGAATAGGGTTACAAGGAACCTATTGTGTGTTCGATAGCTTCTTTGCACTGAGGGATTTCACAAACCAAGATAGCTCACGATTCTCCTTCACACAAGGGATGCACAAAACTTTCTTCTTCACGTAGCAAGGCTGTGTAGAAACTATCTAGGTTTGGTGCCCTATTTTTTGAAAAACAGGATCTCTTCTCGATATTTTACCTAACCATGAAATAGGTCGAGGGACTCCTCCTATTATAGGAAGAGGACGCACACTTAAATCCCTGTGATATTCTCAGGGATTCAAAGATTTTAATTCCTAAGATATCCTCTTTTTAAAAATTTCAAACCACGGGTCAAAATATGCCGATTCTTTTTGTTTGTTTCCATTCAATGTAGACTCATTTCACGCAAAAACATCACGTGCATGCATTTGAGAATTCATGAAAGGCTTCTCTTTGAATACCAAATCTTCATGACATGGCCTCACACCTTTGGTTTCTTTGGCCATGTACGATATCATTATTTTAATGCATGCATGCACCTATTAATGAATTCATGATATCATTTATTCCGGATGATCCTAATGGAGAGGATTTGATCATTAATAGTGGATGGGAGTTGATCAACGAGGTGCAACATCATCTCTGGCATACTGGTTCACATCAGATGTACAGAGGTTAAAGACATTGGCATGGAGGATCAATGATCGTTTGATCAACACGGATCAGTAACAGACAGTGTGGATTAGATCGCAAGATGCTTGATGAATCATGCAATTGCGATCTTGCGCGAGTTCAGATGGATGGATAGGATTACCTCCACATTTTTTTAAACTTTTCCCACATAGAAATAGAGACACAGTACATGGATCATTTATAATACAATCCACTGCAAACTCAACTCATAATTCTCCTCCTCCCTCCATGGTATCTCCTCGTACTGTGTTCACCCTTCAGGAATGCTTCTATGCCCACTCTCTGCTCTTTCGGGCGCACTCTAGAGCCTACTATGCACTCGCCGCACGGGTTCACCATCATTTGTGCACCTGTGGGGCTTATGCATAGCCCACATGCACCTCTTGTGGGCTGGCTTCGTGGGCTTCCCCTTGGGTGTAGTAGATCCTTGGGTCCCACATATGCCTTGGGTGAGGGATTGAGCTGGCCTGCATGGTTGGACCAATTTTTTGGCAAAGGCACAAAAAAATATACTTTGTTAAAAAACAAAGTATAACCAAGATTATATACCATCTTTAAATACAAATACCCTTTTTAATTATCACTTCTTGTTTATTATTTTCCTTCAAAACATCATTATTCTCCCTTAATGTTTGGATTATGAAATCCAAACCTCTTTATTAAGCATCTTTGAATAAATCAAGAATGATGTGTGGGTTCTTTCTTCATTCCTCATTAATTAAAGCATAATGCATGGCCTTATTCTTGTCGGGGATGAGTTCTACATTAACACATATCTTAAACTTTGAGGAACAACTCAAACTATCATCTTATTTTTGAACTTCATCTATTTAGAATTAGTGGATGGATCTTCAACACTTCATCCACTTAGTGACAATGGATGGATCGCTACTTCTTTCTTGATTCAATTTAGTATTTCATGGACTTCTTCAAGTGTTGTAACAATGTATCACCTTAATACAAGTCTTGGAACTTAAGACCAGTTCTACAATCACCAGATTGATATGGAGAATGTCCAAGCATGACATATAATGTCATTTAATACTAATTCTATAAGGGACATCTGATTTGGAAAAACTTATCCTCTTTAATGAACAACATTACTTCATCACTATATTTTTATACACATATTGACACCTGATTAACAATTGAATACTTATTGAAATATTATTGACAACAAATGCAACACCATACTCAAAAATCCCCCCCTTTGTATTTTGTTGTCAATATTACTTAAGCATATATTGAATGGGTCAATATGTGTTCCAATTGTTTCTCCCCCTTATTGAAAACCAAATGAAAAGGTGTAGTGGGTTTAAAAAAAATTTTGTCCTCCCTTTGAAGAAAATCTTCTTGAATATTTTTGAGAGGGATGATATCACATGGTTCACTTAGAAAAGCGACTTTAGTTATTCAAATCTAAGTATACTTGGGATAACCCAGTGTAGAAAACATGAGAGATATGACCAAGGTATTCAATTCTATCCATAAAAAACCATACATGTGAAATCATGCTAAAAATGTTTCAATTATTAACCAAGGGGTTGAAAATAATCAGATTTATCCATGAAATGCTAAATCCTACAAATACTTCACCAAACATATTAAAAAGCTGAAATGAAAAGATAAATACCCCCTTTCATCCCATATTTTCATCAATCAAGAAATCCCCCTTAATTGACGTGATAAATAAAACTAAGAATAAGGGATGAAAGTGTGATTGGAATACCTCAAGTTTCATTTTCATAAGATGATATGAATTTCAAGGTTTTTCATGACATTATCCTTGATATCATCTCTTTCACGTTTTCTCCCCTTAAAGGGGTGAAATCCCTTTGACTTACCATGGTGGATAATATCATCAAATAATCTTAAAGATATGCATGTTTATAATCTTCCAATGTGGATCAATTAAAGTAAAATTATCAAATCATGAATAATGAGTCCAACTTATAGTTATCCACTTTTCTCATCCAATTTTTATCTTTAGGATGACCTTCACCTTTGATTACTTTAAATGTAATCACATTAATATAAAAAAAATATAAGGGAATAAGATGGAACACTTGTTAGATTCTAAATAAAAGCATTGGGGATGAGAATTTTCTCTCAACCCCAGAAATCTTTTCCTTGAAGCTCTAAAGTGTTTGATACTCTTTACGCCGATGTTTCATCTCCATTTGGCATTTTTATTTTGTATTGTCAGCATGGATTATTTACTTCATTCACCTTAAACTTGTGTGGATTGTTTGTTTTCACTTCTATTAGTAGTGAAATAGCTTTTACTGGTGCATGTTGTTCAATTTTCTCCATTTGTCCTGGTAAAATAGTTAAACATTTGTTTTCATGATTTCCAACCTTCTTGCACCTTCCACATAGTACTTGTGAGACACTTGGGTTGTCATTTTTTGACAACCTCTCAGGAAATTTGAATTCTTCTTCATGTGGAATGATATGTTTTCCATTTTTCTTAGCTTTAGATAGTAATTCATTTTCAGATTTTGTAGTTCTATAGTAATTTTCAATTGATTAGGCCAAATTACTAGACACTCATTCTTGAAAATTTCTAGATTTGAACTTCCACATATATTCTTCATTGTATTCAAGTTACCTTTCTTAGAAAACTTATTAAGATTATTTTCAGGAATGTCTTCAGTCAATACAATCTTCTTCTGGATTGATTCTAATTTTATTTTTATCTTTCTTCTATTCATTTCCATGAATTGTTTTCAGTGATCCTTGATATCAGCTTTATTTATATAGTAGAAGTATATTTTCTTGGTTGAGATGACATACTTGGAATCCATCTTAGAATTATTCTTGGTAATAGTTTGTTTCATAGTTTTCTTGACTTTAGTGTTTTTCATATTCCCAATAGAAGACTTTTTAAATATTTTTCCATTATCCTGCCTTTATAGTCGTCTATGATTCTTATCAACATATTCATGATTAATGGTGGAACTAAACCAGAATTCATGATAACTGTGACCACTTATATTGCACACATCATAGAAGTCTTCAAGATATTCAAATCTGTTCTTACTAGAGAGATTCTTCATTATCTGTTCATTCTTCCATAACATTTCAGGTTGCTTCATTTATTCACATATACTTTCCCTAAATGTAGGCCATCCAAAATTTTCATATGATGACATATTATGCCCGGAATCATTGGTGTGATTCCCTAACTTCCAAAAACACAAAAAAATATCCAAAAAATCTTATTCTTTTACTTGTAGTATCAGTCTGGTTAGATTTAGTGAATTTTTTTTTGGATTTATCTTTATTTATTTAGATAATCCTTTTGTAAGTTTCTATTCTTAATAATTCTAGTATCCACCCTTGAGGTTTTGATGGATGTATTGAAATTTTTATCAATCCACATCTTTTAAACTTTTGGCTCTGAACCTATACTTGCAGAAGAAATTACATTAGTATAAATGGAAATAATTGGGTTATAAGATACCTTATTCTTTGAGGATGTTGAAGTAGTCTTAGAGAATGATCTGATGTTCTTTTTTGAATCATATTCCTAAATGAAAACTTGAGTGTCAACAACTCTTGTTTCAGTTGTTTGGGAAGTTCCAACTTGGAGTGACTGTTGATTCTTCAATTTCACCTCTAGCTCAAAAAACATCATGTTGAGGGAGTTCTTTTCATTCGAAACTAATCTCATATTGATTTCCCAATTCCACTTCATCTTTGTCATTTGTTCTTCATGGAAATTCCTTAATTGTTGAAAAGAGATATAAAGATCCTTTACCTTATTGGCTTTGTCTTCTAGTTGAGCAGCTTTGACAACCATAGAGACTTTGTGAAACCTTTCAAGTGCCTGGAAAGCTTCTATAAATACAATCTCAAAGAATTATTTCTCACAAATACTTCCCTAAAAATTTTCAGTGAATTTATCATATATATCACTGAAAATATAATTTTTTCCTTCCTTTTCCTTCATAGGTTTTGTGAGATTGTTGAATAGACCAACCATTTTAGCCAATGCCTCTTCCAAGGCATCCAATTCTTCTTCCTGTTGCAATTTTTCATCTTGAAGAGTAATAATTCTTACAACGATGTGTCTTGAAAATTCTCTAGGGACTTTATTCAGATGATCTTTGAGTGTAGTATTAAGATCACTAATTGATCTATCATTATCACAACTTGAGTAGGCTTTATTAAAAGTGTCATAATAATAGAAGGAATTATCACATGTTGTACCTTCCGGATTACCTTTAGTGGAAGGTGTCTTCCCCTCAGTAGCAAGATTATTCTTCATCTTCCTTGCCTATTTATTCTTTATGTTCTTGTGATTCTTGGAAGATATCTCCATTTGAGGTTGTTTACTCATCTCCTCAAATCTGCACTTTATAAAGACTCTATTGGATCTTATAGAGGTGACCTTTGCTCTGCTACCAATTGAAGTGACCAGATCAGTGCGAATCAATGAGAGGGGGAGGGGGTGAATTAGTGATCCCTTTATTTTTTTTACTAATTTATTCTTTTCAATTAAAGATATATGGATGGTTAAAGCCTCAATCCTCTCTTATTTCATCTCTCATCCTTACCTCTGATTATTCTGTAAATGTAAATCCACTAAACACAAGGATTTACAAGGTTCGGTTCAAAGACCTACTCCTTACTGTGTTGGTTAATTATGAATTCCAAAATCTTCATTAAGATTATTTTAATCAATCAAGGATGATATGTGGGTTCTTTATTCATTCCTCATGCATTAAAGAATAATGCATGTCCTTCTTGTTGTGAGGGACGTGTTCTCGATTAACACATATCTTAAACTTTGAGGAACACTTCAAACAATCATCTCATTTTTAAACGTCATCCATTTAGACCCAATGGATAGATCTAAAACACTTCATCCACTTAGTGATGATTGATGGATCTTTACTTTTTTCCTCATGCAATTTAGTATTTCATGGATTTATTCAAGTGTTGTAACAATGTATCACCTTGATACAATTATTAGAACTTAAGAACAGTTCTAAAATCATTAGATTGATATGAAAAATGTCTAAGTATGAAAACCAATGTCATTTTATACTAATTATCCAAGGGACATAAGATTTGGAACAAATTATCCTCTTTAATGAATAACATCACTTCATTACTATCTTTCCAGACACATATTGACACCTGATTAAAAATTGACTCCTTATTTATAGATTATTGACAACAAATGCCACACCATGGTCAAAAAGTCTCCTTCTTAGTGCAACTAGTGCACAAATATTCTTTACATAGTATGTGCAGTTCTTCTTCATAGAACCAAGAAGGTTCCTATTTTCTATCTTCGCAAAGGTACAAAATGGTGCCTAGCACCGGTTATTTACCCACGATATCTATGAAGTACGACGAGGGTTCCAAGGAACCTATCACATGTTTAAGAGTTTCTTCGCATAGAGGGTGCAACCTCTTTCGTGAACCAAGATGGTTTTTTTTCTCTCCTTCATGCAAGGGATGTATGAAAATTTCTTCTTCACGTAGCAAGACTACATGGAAACTATATGGGTTTGGTGCTCTGTTTTTCGGAAAACAAGAGCTCTTCTCAACATTTTTCCCAACCTTTGAATGAGTTGAGTGAATTTTACTTTTATAGGCAGAGGATTCACATTTAAATCCCTGTGATATTCTGTGGGATTCAAATCTTTGAATGCCTAAGATATCCTCTATTTAAAACTTTCAAACCATGGGTCAAGATATGCTGATTCTTTTGGTTGGTTTCCATTCAACACGAACTCGTTATTTCACATGAAAACATCATGTGCATGCATTTGAGAACACATAAAAGGATTCTCTTTGAGAACTTGAGATTCATAATGTGGCCTCTTACCTTCGGTTTCTTCGACCATGTAAGATATATTTATTTCAATGCATGCATGAAACTTTTAATGCATGCATGATATTGTTTCGTTCGGACAATCCTAATGGAGAGTATTTGATCATTAATAGTGGATGAGATTAAATCAATGAGGTGAGACATTATCTCTAGCATACTGGTTCACTTCGGGTGGCTATAGGTTGAAGATGTCGATGTGGAGGATCAGTGATTATTGGATTGGTGTGGATCGGTAACAAAATTTTTGGATTAGATCACAGGATACTTGATTAAGCGTGAGGCCGCGATCTTGCGTGGGTTCTGATGGATGTCCAGGATTACCTCCACATTTTTTAAACCTATCCCACATCGAAAAGGAGAAACGGGACACAAATCATTTATAATAAAATCCACCACAACCTCAACTCATAATTCTCCTCCTCCCTCCACTGTACCGCCCCATACTGTGTTCACCCTGAGGGCATCTTCTATGCCCAATATCTTCTCCTCTGGGTGCACTTTAGTGCACACTTTGAACTTGCTTAATGGGTTCACCACTGCACACACACCAAAGGGGCTTATACACGACCTACATGCACCTCTTGTAGGATGGCTTTGAGGCCTTCCCCTTGGGCATGGTAGATCCTAGGGTCCCGCATATTCCTTGGGTGATGGATTCAACTAGCCTACATGGTTGGCCCTATTTTTTGAAAAGGAACAAAAAATATACTTTGTTAAAAAAAATCAAAACCAAGATGATATTCCATCTTTAAATACCGGGCCCCTTATTAATTATCTCTTCTTGTTTATTCTTTTCCTTTAAAACATCATCATTCTTCCTTAAGGTTTGGATTATGCATTTCAAACCTCTTCATTAAGCTTATTTGAATAAATCAAGGATGATGTGTGGGTTCTTTCTTCATTACTCATGTATTAAAGCATAATTAATGGACTTTTTGTTGTGAGGGATGTGTTCTCCATTAACACATATCTTAAAATTTAAAGAACAACTCAAAAAATCATCTGATTTTTAAACTTCATCCATTCTAACTCAATGGATAGATCTTCAACACTTCATACACTTAGTGATGATGGATGCATCTTTACTTCTTTACTCATTCAATTTAGTATCACATGGACTTCTTCAAGTGTTGTAACAATGTATTACCTTGATACAAGTCTTGGAACTTAAGAAAAGTTCTACAATCATCAGATTGATATGGAGAATGTCCAAGAATGACATCCAATGTTGTTTCATAAGAATTATCCAAGGGAAATAAGCTTTGGAACAAATTATCCTCTTTAATGGACATTATCACTTCATAACTATGTTTCCATACACATATTGACACATGATTAACAATTTAATCCTTATTGACAACTTATTGACCACAAATGCAACACCATGCTTAACAAAAATTTATCAATTTTAGAAATGCTATTTGAAAAAATAAACTTAATTTCGGAAATCTACATTTAAAAATTATCTTTGGGTGATTTTTTGAGATTTTTTAAAAGATTGTTCCTTTTGCTGCATAGTGAAAAATACTATTTAAAAAAATGCATTATCATTTAAATTATTTTAAAAGTTAAATTATATTATAAATTGGGTTTAAAGTAAGTTTATTTCAATTATATTAAAATTCAACTAATTTAGGTCATTGTAATCAATTTCATATTGAATTACGATAAAATTATTTTTAAAACCCTTGAATGTTTTTCTTTGGAAAAAACCATTTGTTCAACGCATCCTCAGGTTTAATTTTAAATTTAATTCTACAGATTTTGTGAATTGAATTTGAAAAAATGGATTCCATATTTAGAATAAGAATAATTTATATTATATAATAAGATCAAATTAATTTTTCATCACAATGAATAGTAAAAACATTAAAAATTAATTACCACAACTATGGTAAAAATGGGTTTACTTGGGGACTATACATAGAATATAAGGGTTAAAAATGATCCAAAACTTGACTAATTCCTCTTTTATAGTCATATTTAAACCATATCACATATAATGTTTGATAATGACCTATTTTAGAGGATTTTTTCATGAGAAAAATATGGGTATTACCTTTTCTTTTTAAATATTCCATGTGTGTCCTCTCCCCCACTTATAAAAGGTCACCCTCTCCTATCTTATTCATAATAAAAAATACCTTTGTTTAGGGAAATAAATAATAAAATATATTCCTCAAATAACTTCCCATATCCTATATTACTTAGTTTTATTAGGAAAATCTCATAAGAAGGATTTAGGTATAAATCTAAAGAGGCCCTCTGCAGAAGAGGTAAAATTCTTAAACTTGTGTTTTATTTTATTACTTTTTCCACCTCTTTAAAATATTTTTGAACTATGAAAATATAATAAAAAATATATACTATATACTAATATATTATTATGTTAATGACATAACCTATATCAATCTCCACTTCCATCAAATGGGAAACAAAATCATTGATCATGTGTACGACAGACAACCACCTCGCGAACCGATGTAATTTGTTTTCCATCACCACCTTTACAGGATGGATATAATGATATATTTAACAAATTTATATGAAAATTATGACATTATTATACATATGGAATTATAATATCGTATATAACTTTTTACTTACCATTCCAATGGGGGATACGATAACGTCTCTTGTGTGTATGGATGAATAGTGCCTCACGAAGTGATATGATTTGTTTTTCATTTAAAATTTACATTGAAGGTATTAAGGATAATATTAATGAATATATGTGATATTTATGAAGTAAAAATAATTAATTAATTATAATTTTACATATAAATTCGTACCTTCCAATCCATTGTAAAACAATAACATTGATCATGCGTATGTGTAAACAACTTCCTCCACGTAATGATGTGAAATGTTTTTTATTTTATTTTTACATGGACATTAATAAGAATATATTTGGTTAATATAAATGATATATATAAAATAATAATTATTTTTAAATTTTAATTAATATTTACCTTCCTTTCTATCTTTCTATAAAGATGTAAACAACGTTCACGCGTACATGTGGCCTACCGTATCTATGAATGGTGTAATCCATTTTCTGTTTATAAATTTAATAGATTACTCTAAATACATAAATAATGAATATATAGTATATTTATATCATGTTTAAATTTTTTTTTATAATGTAACAATGATCAAAGTAAAAGGAATAAAAATACCAAATCAAAATATACATAAAAAACATAGCTTTTATCACCCAAAACATTATTTTAACAAGGAATTATTAATAAATGGGTAATAAGTAAATAATATATGGTATGATATATATAATTATGGTTATATAAAATTTATAATGAACCTATATTTATTATATATAAGGTTATAATGTATATGAAGTAGTTGAACCTAAGGTAAGGGTTTCTTACCTCACTTTTAATTTCATGAGATGTATGACATATTCACCAATTAGTTATTTTTTATGGTGCATATACTAACCCTTTTTATATGTTATATCATGAATTAATTTATATTAATAGTATTTAAATTTTAGTTTTAATCAATTTATTTCATTGGGATTATGATTTAGAAACTACTAAGGAGGTAAAGATTTATTTTATAATCTCATTGTTTATCAAGACTATTTATGACTACATTTATGATGATGAAATATTATAATAAAACTCTCTAGAAACTCATGAATTTTCATCTCCTATAGTTATTCATGAAATTTTTAAGTATTAGTTCCATTTCCCTCTATTTGGTACTTAAAATTATTGAAAATATTATTTTAAGAAAACCCAAATTTATTTATATTTTAGGTCAAAAATACTTTTGACTTATATGTATATGTTTTCTAAAAATATTTTCAAAAATTAAAAAAAATTATTTATTAATTTTTTTTTCAGGATTGGTTTTTTAATTTTTATAAAAAGTAAAATTTCTATAATTTTTTAAATAATGTACTTTTTAAATTTTCTTAAAAAAATGTGAAAGGAATATTTGTTTTAACATACTCAGTATGGGAGGAACTTTCCTACTATCATGACCACTCATTGATTTGAATATTTATTTACAAGTTTATAAGGTTCATTTTCAAATAAAATGTTTTTTCCTAATTTTTTGGATTTTGTTTTTATTTTTTTAATTCAATTTTCAAAATTGAACATGATATTTTCCTCAATAATTTTTAATGGTATTTTATGGTATTTCTTTTCATCAACTAAACAATCCTCAGTTTACTTATGCTTCATTAGGAATATGTTATAATGATACCATAATTATTAGTTATCTGGATGTTTTATCATAAATTTTAATGGGGATGTACTATTTTGATACCATTTTCCATATTACCAGACAAGGCTATCCAGAAGCAAAGATTCTGACCATTTATTAAAAATAAAGAAAAAGTACATCAGAGCGGTGGACAGGGTCAGACAAACATAAATGCCCTCAACCACCAAGAGTAGTTTTAAAGATCATAGTACAACATATCATTTCTTTAATCATAGTCACCAGCAGACTCCCACTTAGATTGATACTTATCCCAATTTAAAACTTTCAAGATATTTGTATCCAATAACTTATACAACGATCTAGTTGACACGATTCTGGGAACATTAGAATAATCCTTACGTGGTATCCTCTTTGAGGGGATGGAGGTGAAATCTCCATCAGTAATATTCTTCACACCAGTTATTATTGCATCCTTGTAATAGGTGTTCTCACCACTTCCCAAGACTCTAATCGGGGTACCCAACTTCTCCTGTTCATCATCAGAAACGTTTCCCCATTTCTTAGGTAATTCAGATACATGAAAAGCTTCTATATTTCTTTCTGGAAATCAACATGTTGTTGCGCATTATTCTGATTGGAGACATCAACCTGGGAGGTATCAAGGGTCATCAATCCTGGAGTCTGTATGTGGGTGTCCTCACCTGGAGTAACCTCTTTGATTATGTTAATTGATTGGGGAAAATATTAACTTTTTATATGCTTGTTTTTTTAATAAGAATGTTTATGTAGTTTATTTTTCACCACTTTAATATGACGAATGCATTGTACTTAGTAAGTGATAGGAGGGGGCCTCTATATCCCCTAAATACATAGGTAGGTCTCATGTAACAAAACAAATTTAGTTTTGGCCAATTCCATACACATTTATATAGATGTACTGGTGCAAGTCCTCGATGATATTTTAGATGTCTTGGAACAAGGCCTCAAAAATATGTTTCAGATGTCCAAAAGTATGCATTCCATCATTATGAACTTAGTTATTAATGTCTAGGAGATTATTCTATTTTTTAGGATATCCATGGATTATTTTCTATATTTTTATATTATTTATATGGTTTTATTTGATTAACATTGTTTTTCGGCCATATTATTATTTCCTTATTAGCTTCCACTATATGATTACCTGTACTGAGCATCAAATCTCACTCATTTCATATGTTTACTTTTCCTAGTATTATAGGATTTTTTTTTATGATTGATATGAAGGTAAATGCTAGTGGGAATAAATATTATCCAAAAGAAAATACTTTGTTATATTATATTTTTTCAAATGTATGTGAAATTCAAGTATGTATATAGTCTACAAAAACTAATAAACTATTAGATTCTTTGGGATTAGATCAATTGTATCTTATTATAATATAATAAATTTAACACCTACTATGGTTTACTGGGGTTGGGGTCATTATAGTTGGTATCAAATAAAGTTTAGTATAAACCTTGCGAACTATAATTAAGAAAATATAGATTAGGGAATATAACCCTATGAATTACTTTAAGGATAATTATAAGAATAGGATAACATCATAATGTTTTTTAAGGTAGGTATTATGTGATTTTACTAGAAATAAATCCCTATATTAATAATTCAAGTGTACATGGTTCTGTCATAGATGTACCTAGGGGTAATAAATCTGAAAAAGGCACATTGGGATTGACTTGAGCGTTACCTGGTACACAAAAATAGGCCTTACTACACACCTAGTTTAACAATCCTAAGGGATAATCTTGGATTAATTAAAATTTTATTTATAGACCATTATGAAGAATTTGAAACTATTTTTATTATTTGAAAACTTTCCCAAATAAACTATGCTTATAATTATGAGAGTATCCATGAATAAAATTTTCAATTTATGCTAAGTGTTTCACTAGTTTTGGGATTATAAATTATGTTTCATAATGTTATGATCTAATATAGTGTATTAAAATTTTGAGAAATGGTGGCTAGTGGAGGAAATTAAATCTGTATCAATTCAGATACCCCATGTAGGAATTTCCCTCTTGAGAAATATAATGAAGATGGAGATAGATCTACAATTGGAAATGATCAAATTATTACCATATATGGGAAGCTAACTCATGTTATGAGAAATGAACTTGTACAAATGGAGAATCATTCTAATCCACCATGTGTGGTAACAATGTTAGACTACTTTATGCATCAACAACCTTTATCTTTTAATGGGACTACAAATCCATTTGTAGCTGAGAAACACATAGGTTTCATAGAGAGGATATTTATCGCTTTGTGAAGCAATAAAAGGGAGAAAGTTTTCGTGGAACTTTATCATTTTTTCGGAGATGTAAATAAATTGTGTTTATTTATTCAAGAAACTAAATATGACAAAGAATAGAAAAACATGGAATTGAAGGATTTTAAGGTACTCTAATTAGAAAAGTATTTTCCTCTCAAACAATGAGTGGATAAGTAGAGAAAATTAGTGATTCTAAGATAAAAGGAAGATAAAAATGTTACTAAGTATGAATATAAATTTACAAGGTTATCATGGTATACTAAAAACTACATACACAATCCAAAGATCAAGATTTCCCATTTCTTTGATGGGATTAATCCAATTATTCAAAGGTAACTAGTCTCCCAAACTTTCTCATCATAGGAGGAAATAATATCATGTGGTATCAATACAAAGAAAGAATTTTCCATGTATTATGGATTAAATAGGAAGAAAGATAAGAATATGAGGACAAATAAAAAGATATAAAAAGTTAATAAGGGAAAGAATCATTTTCCCCATGTGATAATTGCGGAATAATACACCTCGGTACTTGCTTGAAGGGAATGAGATTTTTCTATATGTTTGGAGAGGAAGGACACAATTATCATGATTGAAAGGGAAATAAATAAGTTTCCAATGTTAAATGAATAAAATGTAAGGATATGGGACACCACAAAAAATGAATTCCCCAAGTGTTAAGGGAATATACCATAGAAGAAGATTATAGACGAAGGTCAAGCTTATGCTATTACTATAACTGAAGTGGAATGATTAAAGTGATTGTGTATTTGGATTTAAGAATTATGTTGTAAAAGTATTATATCAATGATATTATCATTATAAAAATCATAAATCATATAGGTATTATACTATAGTAGTTTTTATATAAGTATTTGATAACATATGTTTATTGGTACCAATAACTAAGAAATGTGATACAGTGGTAAGTTGATATTTTTGGAAAACACATGATTTAGGGAAGATAACACTTAATATATTTCCTAAAATGAGATAATAATGATAAATATATTTTTATGGGATAGTATCGATGACCTTGAAATTGGTGAGTGATTTGATGGTTTATGTTATCTTTGGTAGAGTTTACATTAATTTTGGAATTATGGAATGAATTCGATAATTTCAGATTTTATTTGAGGAATAAAAAGACAAATAATTTTTTGAATCATGCATGTTTTCATTAAGGTTTTAAGGTGATAAAGGTATTAAAATATTTGGTATGTGTAATTAAGATATACATTATGTTGTTTGTGGAATCCAATGTTAAGTTTATTTTGGAAATTCAGTGGCATTCCGTCTAAAATTTTGGAATTTTAATTTTGATAGACATATTTTTGATGAGTTTTAAAGTTGATTATTTATGAAACATATTAAGTTCGAATTTGGGGTCATTATTGAGGTTTTATAAATTAATTTATTATTTAATTACTCATGCTAACCATTTTTGACTTGTAAGATATATAGAGATAAGAGGAATGACTTTTCATTCTTTTTAGGATCCATTAATTGTTAATCTTAGTGCTTCTGGAATAAAAATTCATTTTGGATGTTCATTTCTTGGAGTAATAATGAAGTAGGAATTTATTGAAGCAAAAATAAAGGATGAAATTGTGGCTATGAAATATAAATATAACAATCGAGTATATCTTATTATCTTTTAAGTGTATATGGTAAAAGAATTCCTCAACACTAGGAAAAGAATCTTTAAACAAATATGTTATCCGAGTAACTTCATTTTTGATGAATCAAATGGTATTTTAACTCATTAAAGATTTATGGCTCTATAGATATTAAATGTTCTATATCAAACACTTTATTGTGATCAATGATATCTATCAATATATATATACTTTAATATTTTATTTTATATCTATATCTTCACTTCCCACTAATGTTTTACTAGTTAAAAACCCAGGAATGTGTTATTCTAGATGACTATCTTACTTCCCTTTCTCTCTTATAAAAGTAAATTTTTATTAACCCTTTTTATGTTGTGGATTTCCAATAATATAATTTTAAAATGTCAAACCCTTGATTACAAATATCAAGATTAAATTGTGTGGACACAATTTATTTATGTGGGCTAGAATGTTGCACCCCAAGATTTTAAAATAGGAAGATCATGTTCGATAGATTATATGACATAAAAACCCAATATTAAATTATAATGTAAATCCATAAGACTTTGCAATATATTTATTTTTAAATAAATTCAATATCTTCGATAGTTTGTAATGCACACAACACCAGGTTTAAACGAAACACAATACTCTATTAAAATAATATTATTTAAACATGACCATTATAAACTAACTGTCAAGTTGATGGGTATGAATAAGTATAAATAAATTATAAAAATTTATATGTTTTATAAATTTATAAATTATATTCAATGTTTATCTATTGATTATAAATAAAATAAGAACCATTTGAAATAAAAAGAAATGTTTTCTGAAAACTGCATCTTTCTAAAAGGCGGTTTAGTCATGCTTTGTGCACATAATTTGAAATTAAATTTTACAAGTTTTATAAAATTTATTTTTAAAAAATAATCTTCATTTTTGAAATATACATGTAAAAATTATCTTTGGGTGAGTTTTTTATAATTCTCTAAATGGATATTTTTTTATTAATAGTAAAAAAATATGAATTTTCCTTGAATACTGCCATTTTGTTTAAATTATTTACATTGTTAAATTATATTTTATATTGGTTTTAAAGTAAAAGTTTTTAAACTATATTATAATTTAACTAATTAGGTAATTTTAATCAATTTTAGTTTTAATTTTTACAAAAACACTTTTAAAACTTTTGAAATGTTTTATTTGGGAAAAACATTTTTTTGATGCATATTTGAGTTTATAGTATATTATAGTACACATTTATTTATAGACACAAATACCATTTATAAACTACGGGTTACTACATTATTACCCACATTATAAATATCCTCCCTGAAATTTCAACTCTAATTTTCAGTTGATAATTGGTGAGGGTACTTCTGTTTCATTATTTTCTCTGGTTCTCATGTTGCCTCTTCATACTTATGGTTCCTCCACTACACTTTGACAATTTGAGTTGTCTTATTTCATATAACTTTGTCTCTATGGTCTAAGATCTTCACTGAATGCTCTGTGTATTAGAGGTCATTCTCCTGTTATACCACATATGGATTCAGTACATATGAGGGATCAAGTATGTACTTCCTCCAGAGTGATACGTGGAACACGTCATGAACATGAGCCATACTTCGTGGAAGTGTATACTAATAGGCCATTTCTCCTATTTGATCAAGGATCTCAAATGGACCTATGTACATTGGGATAAGCTCCCCTTTCTTTCCAAACCAGATGAATCTCTTCCATATTGATATTTGAAGGAAAACTTTGTCTCAAATATTGAACTCCAAGTCTCTTCGATGGTTTTCAGTATAGATCTTTTATCAAATTTGAGAAGCTTTTATTTTTTGTTGGATAAATTGAACCTTATTTAAAATTTCTTGCACAAGATCAAGTCTAATTATTTTTTTTCCAGGTTTATCCCAAAAAATTGGAGTTCTACACCGCTTACCATATAGATCTTCATATGCAGCCATTTTAATACTCAAGTGGAATCTGTTGTTACATGATAACTCAAACATTGGGATATGTTGATCCCATCCACCTTTTAATTATATTGAGTAGGATCTTATCCTGTATTCATGTTTATAAATATTTATTTCTAATTGGCCATCATTTTATGGGGACAATCCATGTTGAAATTAAATTCAGTTTTCACGAACCCCTCCCCACAAGGTGTACCCCTCCTAGGCTGACAATGTGAGAAGGGAGATAATGGACCCCAAGTCCCGCCTACAGTAGGCCCCTGGTTGGCGACTTGCACCGAGGGTATGGTAAACACACAAATGGGAGGCATTACCATCTAATATAACACGTGTGAAAGACAAATAAGACATACACCAACCAACTCCAACTCAGACTGCAATATAAAATAAATACCAAGTACACATATATAACGTCATGAAAGAACTACTACAAATGAAAGGGAAAACAACAAGTACAAAAGGAAAGTAAAAAACAACAACCATGAAGCCCGAACAGCTCTTGCAACCCCAAGCTAGTAACAACCAGCCTGATCTCTAACCAACTCGAAGTGACCTGGAAAAGAAGTTTATATATACGTAAGGTGAGTATAACAATATAATTGGTAGGATAATCCCCATAGTCTCTCAGGAAAAATTAAAGAAATAATGCTAAAACAAAGTGAACAAAAAGTGAAACTAACTCGTCACTTAAATAAGTATACTATGTTCCCAGCCTCACTATGGATACTCTCATCAAGTATCGCATACAAGAGTATAAAATGTAATAAATAATATCAAGGGTACCCCAATACTACTTGCCCACTGTTTTTCCACTTTTCCCCAATGTCACACATCCTAATCAATCTCTCTTGAAAAATATTTTCCCACAGGCACCTAGGAGAAGCACTACAACATGAACCTCATGCAGCACAACCACCAAGTCCATATAACCAAAGTAACTAGGTAGTTTCTGAGATCCACCAAAGCTCGCATAACATGTATCATACGCCAGGTATTAAACCCCAAGCCATTATATCCCATACAACGAGTAAGGATCCTCAAGCCATAACAACCTATACACGTTACACCTATAGTAGTCCATAGGAAACTATATCCAGAATATAAGTGTGTGAATAACCCCAAGCCATTACAGCCCTCTACACACATATATGGGAAAAACTAAACGTTGTGCCTACCAGTACAAGTAACTACCAAGAGAAGAGAGTGGGGCCAAAGGGGGTAGTCAGCCATCCATCCTTCCACCAGAATGATGGGGATAACACCCCCATGGCTCAGAATCCTTGAGGTGTTAGTTTCTCTAACTAACGAGGTGGATTAACATATAGAAACAAAAAAATTATAGAATATAGTATAGATCACAAACACACTATGGACATAACCTAGTCATAGAATCAACTGCAGCAAACATCTCTCTGACTCCCGGATGCCACTACTAAGACTAGGTATCCTATATGAAAAAACCATTTAAAGATATTTATTATATTAATCTTTTTTTTCTATTTCACTTTACATTAATTAATTATTTAAACATTAATTAACCATTAACAATTCCACATTATATTTCATTAGCATCACACCAAAGTATCATTCCCTCTAGGAGTAACCAAACCAAGTCCACATCTTCTAAAAAATATTACCTTAGCATTGCATCCTAGCAAGCTCAAATCCCATGGGTTAACATTATTTATTCAATAATTTATTAACAACATTATTACTTTCCCATATTCCCTGACATTATAGAAAAAAATTTAAGTTACTAAACACAATGGGGCTCAACATGGTGGGTAGTTAAACTACCCATCAAGTATTTTCCACCCATAGAAAGATCATAGACCCATCCTCCCTCGAGAAGCTAAACACAGAAAGCACATGGCATACCCCATGCATCTTCACCCCTTTTGGAAGGAGGGTATGCAAGACCAACTACCTTAAGAAGTGGGGAAAGTGAAGCAGATAAACAACAACCAAGATTTATCAAGAATAAAACATTCACATCCAACCTGTTTCATCATATTTGGTGTGCTCCTCAACACCCACATGCATAAACCGATGCATCTTTCCACTATAGGTATCAACTGATGCCACAACCAATGGGCATCCCTGCCCTCACACATCACAATAGCCATCTTGACTCACATCACAATACAAGTGGCAGGAAACAAAAATCACATCAACTGGACTCTTGGAGCTTAAACATGGCATCCAGCCTTCACACATCATGAGCACTCATGGCTCTGAAGCATAAGTCACTTGGCCTTACAAGCAAGAGGGTAACTCATAACCCTTCTAGGAATTATATTTTTATCAAAAATCTGGTTCTTTAATCCATATGAAATTAAATGATTTATTATTTGTAAGTTCCAACTATAGGAAATCCAAACATAAAGCTATCATAGCTATCAAAAATCAATTAAACATGCATACTGCATCAATTTTATTATAATTAATTTACAAAATAAACAACCAGATTCATTTACATGCCTCTTTATCTTTGAAAAATAATTATAATTATTCTTATTTTACATTCTTTACCAATTACCATCAAGAATGACATGATAAACAAGGAAAGAATAGATATCACAAAATCTAGCAAAATAAGAGGCAATAATATACAATCGATACCAATTGATTTATTAGGTTCAAATATTTATTATGTCAATTCCATTCTGGTCTAGTGGATAAATCATGATAACTTTACAAATGCACATAAAAGAATATAGAAGCAACAAATCGCCTACCTCAAAAGGTTCTTAACGTTCTTTATATGAGAACGATCCACATAACAGATTGTGATCTCCTCCCCCATGACAACTGTATCCTCCTAAGGACGCCAAGACATGACCGCACCAATAGACACCCCTGAAAACTCCATTAGAAGTATAGAGATCACATTCCATAAAATTGATAGGGGAAAATAGGGAAAAATGATTGTAGAAAACACAAGTACGGAGGTAGATCATACCTTCTATCGATGACGAATCAACAATTGCTTCTTGCACTAAAATAGGGGGTGCACATGTAGTAGGAAGAAACTTCAAGGGGAAGAGATCCAAGGATTAAGGTTTTATCACACCACTCTTTTGTAAAGAAGGAATGGTTCAAGCATCTCTCACCACAAAATAAGAAGGTAGAAAAAGAGAGGAAGATATCTCGTCCCTTTTGAAGACTTATGGAGCAACAGTTTAAGATACACTATATTTTCCATTAAAAGAAGATTGCATTAAAGCACATGTTTTGACCAAGTAAAGAATCCTGAGCCTTAGGAAAAATTAATATAGGATTTATGGTATTTGAATCAGCCTTAAATCCCTTAAAACAAGGCCTTGAATGCATTTCACGTCAAAGAAAACATTAAAGGGGAGAAACTGTAGGAAGTTGGAAATACTATACACCTACAGATGCTAGAAACACTATACACCTACTGATGCTGTAAACACTATTCATAGAATGACTCAGCAATACCGATATAACTATTCACAAAATGACTCACCAATACTGATGAAACTATTCACACATGTCCCATCGATGACACTATTCACATCCGACTCACCGATACCGATGGCACTACTCACAAAATGAATCACTGATACTGATGGAACAGTTCATAGAATGACTCATCAATACTAATGGAACTATTCACAAAATGACTCATCGATACCGATGGCACTGTTCAAAAAATGACTCACCGATACCGATGTCACTATTCACAGAATGACTCACCAATACTGATGTTACTATTCACATAATGACTCACCGATATCGATGGCACTGTTCACAAAATGACTCACTGATACCGATGAAACTATTTATAGAATGACTCACCTATACAGACAACACTGTTAAAAAATGACTCACCGATACCAATGTCACTGTCCACAAAATGAATCATCGATACCAATGGCACTGTTCCCAAAACATGAAACGTTGTTCACAAAAATAGAAATTTTGAAAAGTGTTGGGGATAAATCACCTTGACCTCCCAGAACACCTCAGACAGTATATTTAAGCAAAGGAATGGACCAGAGATGTCTGAACCACTATCTAAGATACCTCTCAAAACATTCTCATTCTCGAGAATTCAAAACCAACCGAAAAAAGAAATAGAAAAAGGGTTTGAACAACCATCCATCGAGATACCTCTCAAAAGAGAGAAAGCCGCCAGAAGCAACAAAAGAAATCCATCTCATAAAAACTAAAGGTCCACAACCACAAAGAAAACATCGTTAAATGAAAAGAGTTAAAAATCTAACAACTTTGGGTACTGATCACATATCTATGACTCACATTCCCAGGTACTCTCCAATATGACATTGTGTCACCACAAGACACGAACCAAGGGCATAGAATGCACACAAAACAGGCCGCTCCTTGAAGGTCTTGGATCCCCACAGGCCGCTCCTTGAAGGTCACATCATCATCAACATCGATCTCTCCCAAATCAATGACGTGAGAGTCATCATGAAGATAATGAATGAGCTGTGACACATGAAAAGCATCATGTATCCAGCTCATCTGCGGGGGAAGTGATACTCAATTCCCCACAGGTCCAACATGATCCAACACCTTGAAAGGCCCAAAAAACCGGGGAAGAAGCTTACTCCCACGACCAAAACTTCATTATCTAGGACATGGATTCACCTTCAGAAACACATGATCCTCAAAATAAAACTCTAAAGGTCTCCTCATTTGATCAATATATGATTTCTGATGATTCTACACTGTCTTCATCCTCTCAAAAATCAACTGAACCATCTCTATCGTATTCTACACTAATTCTGGTCTGAGAATTACTGACTCTCCGACCCCATTCCAGCACAACAGAGAACAAAAAGGTTGGCCATATAAGGATTAAAATGGATCCATACTGATGGTGGATGGAAAACTATTGTTGTAAGTGAACTCCACCAATAATAAGTGCCTCAAACATGAACCTCCAAAATACAGGATACAAGAGAGAAACATGACTTTAAGAGTATGGATGGTCCACTATGTCTGACCGTCTGTCTGTGGATGAAAAGATGTTATAAGGCATAACTAAGAACCAAAATCATGCTGGATACCTCTCCACACCCTAGAGGAAAAATAAGGACCTCAATCATAAATGATCATCCTCAGGACTCCGTGGAGTCTCACCTCCTCCTCCAAATACTAACTCGACAAAACTTCTAATGAGTTCAACTCCTTGATCCCAATAAAGTGGGATGATTGTGTTAAACAATCCACTACCACCCAAATAGTATCATGTCCTCCCTGAGATCAAGGTAAAATAGTAACGAAGTCCATTGATATGTCCTCCCACTTCCACTAAAGAACATCTAATAGCTGGAGAAAACCACCAGGGACACGGTGCTCGACCATCACCTTCTAGTAGACCAAATAATGAGACACAAACTCTGTAACTTCATGCTTCTTCCTAGGCCACAAAAACTAAATCCTCAAATATTGGTACATCTTTTTCAAGCTAGGATGTACTGCTAAAGGAGAAATATGGAACTCTCTGAGAACCATCTAACGCATCACCAAAGGAACAAAAACCATTCCTTGATATAACACTCAATGTTGTTTGTCCTCAACCCAACCTTCAAGGGCCTCGCTATAAACAAATCAGTCTCTTCAGACCTCCACCTCTAGATCCTCCAATTAAGACTCTTCCACATGCTGCACCAAAGATGACTACACCATCATCTAAAAATACATCCTATACCCCCAACTTCTCCCATATCGAGATGTATTGTTGAAAGTTCTTCCATCACTCTCTAGGAATAACTAGATTAACGCACTGCATCACTATGTGACTTCCAGATCAATGCCTCAGCCAAAAAATCCCCATTTCCAAGTGTATACAATATTTTGAATTCGTATTCCTATAAGAACTCCATCCCCCAATCCTGACGCAAGTTCAAGTCATGCCGGGAGAAAAAATTCCTTAGGCTCTTATGATCAGTGAAAACCAAAAAGTGCTCTCTAATGAGGTAATGTATCCCCAACATCTGAGAAAACACCAAAACTACCAAATCAAGATCATTGGTGAAATAGTTACGTTCATGGGGATAAGACTTAAGAGACCCATAAGAAACAACTGATATCAACTACATTAGAACACAACCTATCCCCAGATGCAAATCATCAGAGAAAACATCAAACTGAACTCCCTCTATTGGAAGAAAAAGAACTAGAGCACTTACCAACTTCTCCTTTAGATACTTGAAAGTTGTCTGACACTGATCAGTCAACACAAACACAGAATCCTGCCTGGTCAAGGCTATCAGAGGATTTATAACCTGAGAGAAATTGGCTACAAACCTCTTGTAGTATCTCGTGAGGCCAAAGAAAATTCGCACCTCTGCTACTATATTAAGGAATTCCAATGACACAACCACTTATATATTTGATGGATATATAGATAATCCCTACCGGGACACCACATTCCCTAAGAAAATAACTTCTCAAGCCCAAAATGCACACTTTGAAAACATCACAAACAGATTCTACTAATGAAGAACTCCCAAAACAGCATGCAGATGCTCTTCATGATCCTTCTCATTGATGAAAACCACCATGAACGTTTCCAAGAACTCACAGAACAGAATGTTCATCAATACCATGAACACAACTAGAGCATTCCTTACACCAAACGACATTACCAAAAACTCATAATGGCCGTTATGAAAATAGAAATAAGTCTTAGGGATATCCTCATCTTTCACACATATCTGATGATATCCTGACAACAAGTTAATCTCTTAGAACCAACTTTCACCCTTCAGTTGATTGAATAAATCATCAATCCAAAGAAGAGGATAGTTATTCTTCACTATCACTTTGTTTAAGTGATGATAATCGATACACAATCACAAAATGTCATCAGCCTTATTCATGAACAAAACTGGTGTTCCCTATAATTCCACACTCATCCAAACAAAACCACATTGAAACAGAACAGAAAGCTGTATAAGTATCTCTTTTAACTCAAAATGGGCCATCCTATATGGAGACATAGATATAGGAGATGCTTCTAGCTATAGCTCGATCCAAAAATTTATCTATCATTGATGGGATAATGTTACAAACTCTTCTGAAAATACATCAGGGTATTCTTATATAACCCTAGGAAACACCAACTGCTAAACCTCTGAAGAAATCAACATCAACTCAGCCATCAAGGATGACAAAGACAGAACATGCCTCTAACCCATTTGAGGGTCTCCCTCGCCAATAAACAACGATGGCTCTCCATCAACATAGAATAATACCACCTTCCTCTTGAAGTAATCCATGATAGCCTAGACAGAATACGAACAATCCATACCAAGGATGAAATCATATGGTTGTATCTGTAAACATAGGAAATCTCCCTATGAGCGTTGCTACCCCAACACTAGCTCACAATATTTACATACTTCAAACAAGTAATCTCGACCTCCAACTGGTGTAGTCAACTCCAAGGGCACTAGAATCCTATCTACCTCACATACCAAATCATGGAAAAGGGTAGGTGATATAAAGGAGTGCCTTTCTTATGAATCAAACATGGCATACAACCATGTAGAAAACAAGAAAAGGGTACCTCGAACAATGTCTGGATCACCTAGCGCTGGCAATGCTAAAGCATGAAGCTGACCATGACCTCCTCCATAACCTCTCTGACCCTAATAAAAATCACCACCATGGATAAACTCTACTCTTTGATGATGGGGAATGTCACATGTGTGTCCTCTTCTAACCCCATTTTCTCTCTACTGATCCAAATCTGGAGCAAAAAACTGTTGTTTCCTCGGCTGGAACTACCTTAACGAAGGAACATGAAGCGGAACACCTGGTGCACAATGACTACTATGAAAGGTTGGGAACTCTCACTACCGATGAACTCAAACTACACAAGAAAAACAAGCACCTGATCCCTTGTTATAGGCCTAAGATCTGCCCCCATAGAAATAAGATGTTGAGGGCTGGGACCTACCCCCCGCAGAACAAAAACTCTTTTACCCTGAAAACAGAGAACCCCAGACCACAAATCTGATTTGTGAGGAATCATGACTACTACCCTCTCATGACGATTCAGTTCTGTCCAATTTCCTTTCGATGAACTCTTCCCTCATTAGCACCTCAATATATTTCTTCAGCATAAACAGGGTGACCTGACACTAGATCTCTGGACACAAAGCCTCCTCAAAATGCCTTTCCCTGACCTCCTCATCTAGAAATAGGTCTGAATTATATCTTAAAAGGTACTTGAAATGGATTAAAAACTCTCTCACACTGGAGATACTCTATTGAAGGATAAGAATCTCTTGGATAATAGACGACTTCATGATCAAAGAAAGAAACTCGACTCTGAACATGTCTTGGGACTCCTACCATGAGATTGCTGACTCCTCGCGATCCCCAAGGAATAAGAACCACCACTTCCTTTCTTCCCTACGCATCATCGTCAAAACCAAAGAAACCTAGTGCTTCTTATGAGCATAGATTGAACTAAATGTTATCTCAACCTCCTCCAACCAGTCTTTCGTAACTGCATCTGAAACGGGGCCTACATACTTCTATAGACTATAGCGCTAAAACTCGTGAAGTTTCCTCCTCTAAGTGTCATTCTCGTGAACCTCTACTCTGCGACGATCTGTTGAAACAACCTGCTATACATATTTTTCATGAACCTGATGAGGATGTCAACCTGGAGCCATATATGCAAAATAAAAAACAGTTATATCTCCTAAACCTGGAATATGGAAGAATCAATCTCAATTAATTAATTTTTTTTTTTCTGTTATTCATTTTAGGATAACCTATCCCAAGATATACCCATTCAAACACAGGCACAAAGAATAATGATGCATGATCCTTTCCCAGGTCTCTACCGTAAAACTAGTGTCACCTCATTTAGTAGCCACTGAACACTTAAATATCTGTGCATCATATCATAGGGGGCCCTAAAATCCTATGTCTCATCGAGTCTCCAGTGTTTACATCACTTACAAAACTTAATTGACATAGTTACCCTACTAACCCATGCAACCTCACCTATGCCTAACACCAAACTCCATCCTATCCCTCAACCAGATCTTTGATACCACTCTGCCATGAACCCCTCCCTACAAGGTGTATCCCTCGTAGGCCAACAATGTGAAAATAAAGATAGTGACCCCTGAGTCCCACCTCCAGTAGGCCCCGAGTCGGTGACTAGCATCGAGGGTATGGTAAACACACAAATGGGAAGAATTACTCTATAAGAGAACACATGATAAAGAGTGATATGAAAAAAACCAACCAACTCCTACTCAAACTGCAATATAAAATAAATCCCAAGTAAAAATATGTAATGTCATTCAAGAACTACTACAACTGAAAGGTAAAACTGCAAGTACCGAATAAAAGTAAAAATAGCAGCGACCACGAAGACCAAAAAACTATTCCAACCCCAAGCTAGTAGTAACCATCTTGATCTCCAACCAACTCCAAGTGACCTAAAAAATAGTTTATATATATGTAGGGTGAGTATAACAGTATACTCAGTAGTATCCTCCCCAGAGCCTCTCGCAAAAAAGTAAAGAAATCATACTAAAGAACAATAAACAACAAGTGAAACTAACTCATCATCTACACAGGTATCCTATGTTCCTAGCCTCACCATGATTACTCTCACCAAGTATCGCATAAAAGAGTATAAAATATAATAAAGAATACCAAGGGTACCCAACTATTATTTCCCCACTGGTTTTCCACTTTTCCCCAACGTCGCACGTCCTAATCCATATTTCTCTAAAAAGGCTTGCTCGAAGACACCTAAGCGAAGCACCACAACATGCACCTCGTAAAGCACAAAAAAGACATCCACGTAATCAAAGTAACCAGGTAGGTTCTGGGAGACACCAAAACTCACATAACATGTATCATACGTCAGGTATTAAAACTCAATCCATTATATCCCATACACTGAGTAAGGATCCTCAAGCCATCACAACCTATAAATGTTACACATATAGTAGTCCATACAAAACTACATCCATAATATAAGTGTGTGAATAACCACAAGCCATTACATCCCTCTACACACATATATTGGAAAAAATTACCGTCGTGCCTACCAACACAAGTAACTACCAAGATAAGAGATCAGGGCCAATGGGGGTATTTAACCATCCATCCTCCCACTGGAATGTTGGGGAAAACACCCCCTAAGCCTCAGAATCCCCAGGGTTTCAGTTTCCCTAAATGATGGTGTGGATTAGCATATATAAACACAAAAATTAAAGAATATACTATAGATAAAAAACAAACAATGGGAATAACATATTCCTATACTCAACTGCAGTTAACTTCTCTCAAACTCCCTGCTGCCACTACTAAGACTAGGTATCCTATAAGAACAAAACCATTTAAATATATTTATTATATTACTTTAATCACTTTTTTTTAGTTTCACTTTACATTAATTAATTATTTAAACATTAATTAACCAATAACAATTCCACATTATATTTCATTAGCATCACACCAAAGTTTCATGCCCTCTAGGCATAACCAAAACATGTCCACAACTTCTCAAAAATATCACCTTAGTATTTCACCCCAACAAGATCAAACCTCATGGGTTAACATCATTTACTCAATCATTTATTCAATCATTTAGTAACAACATTATTACTTTCCCATATTCCCATTCATTCTAGAAAAACCTTCTAATCTACTAAACAAAAGGGGGATCAACATGGTGGGTAGTTGAACTACCATTCAAGTCTTTGCCACCTATAGTAAGAGTGTAGAACCATTCTCCCTCAAGAATTTAAACATAAAAAGAACGTGGAATACCTCACGCGTCTTTGTCCCTTTTGGAAGGAGGGTATACAACAACAACCACCTTAAGCAGTGGGGAAAATAAATAAGATAAAAAAAAAAGATTTTGGAATAATCCAACATTCATATCTAACCCATTTAATCATCTCCAGTGTCCTCCCTGACACCCACATGCATAAACCGATGCATCTCTCCACTCTAGGCACCAACTACTGCCACAACCAATGGTCCTTCATGCCCCCACATATCACAATAGCCATCACAAATCACATCAAAATACAATAACCAGGAAACAAACATCATATCATATAGGCTCTTGGACCTTAAACTAGGCATCCAAACTTCATACACGATGAGCACTCATGGCTCTGAAGCACAAGGAACTCAACCTTAAAAGAAAAAGGGTAACTCAGAACCCCACTAGACATTATCTTTTTATCAGACAGAAAATTATTTAATCCATCTAAAATTAACTAATTTATTATTTGTAGTTTCCAATTATGGGCAACCTAAACAAAAAGCTATCATAGCTATCACAATAAATTAAACATTCTTATTGCGTCAATTTGATTATCTTTAATTTACAAAAACAACAACTAGATTCATTTACATGCCTCTTTATCTTTGAAAAATAATTAAAATTAATCCAAGTTTATATTATTTTCCAATTTCTTTCAAGAATGACATGTTTGAAAAGGCAATCATAGATATCACACTATTTAGAAAAACAAGAGGCAATAATATACGATAGATACCAATTGATTTATCTGGTTCAAATATTTATAATGTTAATTTCATTGTGGTCTAGTGGCTAAATCATGATAAATCTACAAATTCACATAAAATAATAGAGAAGAAACTAGTCACATAACTCAAAAGGTTCTTGACATTCTTTATACGAGAACAATCCACACAAAGTATTATGATCTCCTCCCCCCATGACAACTGCATCCACCCAAGGATGTTGTGACATGACTACACCAACCAAAACCCAAGGAAACTTCATTAGAATCATGGATATCACATGACATAACATATAAAGGAGAAAATAGGGAAAAAGGATTGAAGAAAACACAATAATGGAGGTAGATCATACCTTCTATCGATGACAGATCGACACTTGCTACTTGCACCAAAATAGGGGGTGCACATGTAGTAGGAAGAAACTTCGAGGGGAAACGATCCAAGGATTAATGTTCGATCACACTGATCATATGAGAATAAAGAAAGGTTCGAGTGTCTCGAACTAGGGAACAATATGGGAAAACAATGGAGGAAGATATCTCATCCCTTTAGATGATTTAGGGAGCAATGGTTTAAGATACGCTGGATTTTCCATGAAAAGAGGATCACATTAAACCACATGGTTTGACCAAGTAAAGGCATCCAGAGACTTAGGAAAATTAATATAGGAGTTATGGGCTTTTAATTGGCCTTAAATCCTTAAAAAAGGCCTTGAATGCATTTTACATCAAATAAAACTTCAAAGGGGCGAAACTGTAGGAAGTTGGAAACACTATACAACTATCGATGCTGGAAACAATGTACACCTAACCATGTTGGAAACACTGTACGCCTACCAATGCTGGAAAAATTGTATACCTACTGATGCTAGAAACACTATTCATAGAATGACTCACAAATACTGATGGCACTTTTCAAAAAATAACTCACAGATACCGATGGAACTGCTCACATCTGTCTCACCAATTACACTGTTTAGATCTGACTCACTGATACCAATGTACCTATTCACAAAATGACTCACCAATATTGATGAAAATATTCACAAAATGACTCAACGATACCGATGGAACTATTCATAGTATGAATCACTGATAGCGATGACACTTTTCACAAAATGACTCACCGATACCGATGGCACTGTTCACAAAATAACTCATAGATACCGATGGCATTGTTCACAAAATGACTCACCAATACTGATGGAACTGTTTATAGAATGACACACCAATACTAATGGAACTATTCAAAAAACGACTCGCCAATACTAATGGAACTTTTTATAAAAAAATCAATGATACCGATGACACTATTCATAAAATGACTCACCGATACCGATAACACTGTTCACAAAACTAGAAACACTGTCAATAGAACTAGAAATTTGGAAAAGTGTTGGGTATAGGTCACCTTGACCTCCCAGAACACCTTAGACACTAGATTTCAGAAAATGAATAGACTAAAGAAGTCTGAGCCATTACATCAGTACATAAAGCATGTTGATTACTTCTATAGAATTTAGATGTGAACCTTGTATAATGATCAAAGATGATCAAAAGTGGAACCTCATTCAACCTCACCAATTACTTCACATATATCTTGGAAAGTTATTCAAGTGATAAATATCCTTGAATAGTGATAAAGTGGGTTGTTTTGGTGAGTCGATCCACCAAAACCCATACCACATTATTTCCATTGGATATATTTAGGAGACTAGTGACAAAGTCCTTAGTGAAATTCCCCCATTTCCATGTGGGTATAGAAAATGGTTGCATCATCCCTTTATACTTCTATTACATTGATTTAACTTTATGAAATACCAAAAACTGTGATATATACTCTAGAATATCCTTATTCATGTTTTCCCACTAGAAGTTCTCTCAAATATCATGGTATATCTTGGTACTTCTAGGACTGATGGAGAAAGTTGATCCATGCACATTATCCAGTAGCTCCTTATTTATCTTAGGTGATGAAGTAACATAAAGACTCATTCCAAAACAAATCACACCATCATCATTGATATAGAACTCATGTATCTTCCCCTACTATACTACTTTTACCTTCTTTTGTAGATCCAGATCATCCATTTTTGCCTCCTTGATCTTCTCTTGGATTGATGGTTATGTAATAATTTGGGAAAGGTAAGATATATTACCTACCGTTATGATTTCCAAATCCATCATTTGAATATACAAGAAGATAGGTTCTATTCTCAATCCAAATCATGGATATAATGACAGGTTATTTTCTACTAAGAGCATCAGCTACCTTATTCGCCTTAACTGGATGTTAATGAATAGATCAATCATAGTCCTTGATTATCTCTAATAAATTTCTTTGATGCATGTTGAGCTCCTTTTGTGTGAATATATATTACATACTCTTGTGATCAGTATATATGTCACAATTTTCACCATAGAGGTAGTTATACTAAATCTTCAAAGAAAAGATCAAAACTACTAACTCTCAATCATGCATTGGGTAGTTATGCTCATGGATCTTCAACTTTCGTGAGGCATAGGCTATAAATTTTTCATTTTTCATGAGTACTGAACCTAATAATTTCTTCAAAGCATATTTTTATATCACAAAACCTTCTCCACTTGTTGGTAGTGTTAATATAGGTGCAGTGATTAGCCTCTTATTGATATCCCTAATGATTTACTCACATTATTCTTTCCAGATATAATTTACCCCCTTCCATGTTAACTTAGTTAGTAAGCTATAGAATCATGATAAATTTATCAAAAAATGTTAGTAGTACCTAGATAAGACAAGAAAACTATGGATTTGCATGATACTATTAGGTCTAATCAATTACTTAATTGCATTTTCTTTGAAGGGAACATAGAAATTCCCTTATCTATGATCACATGCCCCAAAAATGTGACTTTCTGCATCCAAAAGTCACACTTGCTTAACTTATCATACATTTATCCTTATTTAATATCACTGGAAAAATACTTAGATTCTATTGATGTTTTTACTTTCTCTTAGAGTAAATGAGAATATTGTTGATAAAAAATACAACATTTTTTTGAGGTAGTCTCTAAAGACTTTATTCTTCAAATCCATGATGGTTTTAGGCACATTAGTAAGTCCAAATTCCATCATTATGAACTCATAGTTCCCATAACTTATATGGAAATAGTTATTATGAATATATTTATTCTTCACCATCAGTTGATGTTTTCCAAAATGAATATCCACCTCTGAGAAGTACTAAGCTCCTCATAGTTGATTGAATAAGTCATTAATATTTTTAAGAGGACACTTTTTCTTTATGGTGATCTTGTTGAGATCCCGATAATCGATACACAACCACATTGATCCATAATTTTTCTTTAAAAATAGAACTATTGCACCCCAAGGAGATACACTTGGGAATATGTACCCTTTGTCCAAATTCACTTTCAGGTTCTTCTTTAAATCCCCAAGTTCAATCGGGTCCATCCTATAAGGGTATTTTGAGATAAGAGTAGCTCCATATATGTGCTCTATTGATAAATCTACCTCACTATCTGGGGGAATTATGGTTAAATCTTCGGGAAATACATATATATATTCGATAATAATGGGAATTTCCTCTTGGTTGATACCTTCATTTGAATCAACCATTTTTGTAAGGTATGGTTCCCCATAGGGTATCAACACCCACATCATTGATGGATTTTCCAAAGGAGATTCATGATCTTTCTTTCATTTGTAAAGAGGGAAGGGATGGTTAAGAATAAGAAAATATTTTTCATTTTCATGATAGTTGATGTGTGATCTATAAAACAAGAGACAATCCATGCCCAGTATAGCATCCAATTCCACCAAAAGAAGTATCTCAAGAATCACCAAGAGAATATTCCCACATATGCTAATAGGAGAAGATTCCAACAATTGGGTTGAAATGATTTCACCACTATGTGTTTTTAAAGATATATATACTTTAAGGTATCAAGGATTTGATTCAATAGTTTTTGAAAACTTGCAGGATATAAAGGAATGTATAGAACCATAATCAAATAAAACCTTTTCCACTATTGAGTGAATATAAATTGTACCTTATACAAATTTATTTTAATTCTCCACTTCAGCAATAGTGATTGAATAAGATTTACCTTGGTTCATTAAATTTGGTGATTGATTAAGTAGATTACCCTCAAGGACATGTGGTTTAGTGAATTGGATTTCATAGTTCCCTTGTTCTCTACAGTTGAAGTATTGAACCGTGGGTGGTGCATAAATAGGTTCTTTCCTTTCATTTGTCATGTTTATTAGGAAAGGGAAGTATAAAATTTATATTTTTTATAAATATGATAATTATAGTAGGTAAAAATAATTAATATAATTTTAACTTACTAAATAATTAATTTAATATTATATGTTTTTGAAAAAAATTAAAAAAAAAGAGAAGAAGAAAAGAGGGAAGATTTAATTGAGAATTACTATCTCCTTGGTGAAAATTATCTTGTATGACACTATAAATCCCTTGGTGATTAGAGTTTTATTTCTCCAAAATGTCCCCAATTATTCTAAGGGTCTTTAGATGGAGGATTTGGGTAGGGATTGGTCTTTGGAATTGGTGGGACGAGTGGTTTCCCATGGGAAGGGAGAGATGTCATTCATACTTTAGGAGAGAGGTAATTTTAGAATAAAATATTGAATAAAATATTGACTGAAATATTTTATCAAATGAAAAACATGTAATAGTGAATTTTAGACAATATAAATTGATGTGGATCTTATTTTATTCATTTTTCCACACCATTTTTTTCAATTTTAAGGAACATTTAATGATAAAATTGGTATTTATTTGGTTAATATGAGTATCATGATTTATTTAGTGGTAGTTAGTTAATTGTTGATTATTTTATAAAAATGTTTAAATTATTGTTAAAATAATGTTTCTTTAAAAATATTAATTTTAAACCATATAGATAAAGCTATTAATGTTTTTGTTTTTGTTTATTTTCTTCTTTATTTAAAGAAATAAAAGTTATTATTTTTTTGAATTTAATATTAATTTTTAGTATTTATTTATTTATTTTTCTTATAATTTCATTATTTTGTTTTATTTTTAGTGTAGGATGTTCAATAGATGAATTTATTTTTCTAATATGGGTGTTATATTTTTTTACAGCAAATACCATGTAATATGAATCTTGAATGACGCACTATTGGAATATGATACTACCACTAAGATAAATGATTGGAGAGTCAATGATTAATTGAAATCTCTCTTAAAAATTCTCAACAGGCCTGGTATAAAATAATTTCCTATAAGGTATCTATTGGATGCATAAGATAGTTACATTACATCCCGTAAGATAATACTCATCACATAAGATAATTTATCTTACATGACTCATGGGAGTAGTTATATAAGGGTTAAAAAACAATATCGAATTACACCTGAGGCTGATGATTAGAGGGATTCCAAAGATTGGAATCATGTTAGTCGACTTCATGATGAAGAAGATGATTGAGAATGAGAGTCGACCTAATTCGATGTTGGGAGGGTTGAATATGAAGACTCTTTTTGAACTGAGTGAGAAAGAATGATTCTCAAACTCACCGAGTTCAATTTGGGTAAAATGATGAATCAAAACATGAAATGTAAGCGAGTTAGGGTTCATAATGGATATTCAAGACAAAGTCCATGCATTTGAAGCTTTCTATGACAACTGAGGACGTAGATCCCTGATGAATCCAATCACATTCATCACAGTTTGAGGTAAAAGATACTGAAAATTTATTTTCTGTATGAGATTGAGATCTATAATTTGACCGAGGAAGTCACCAAGATCTTATTATCACCAATCTAGGCCAAAAGTACTGAGTTCTTTAAGAACATTCAAGTCCAAGTGTCCGATGGATGATATTGACTGAATTCAGATATCACAAATCTAAATTTGAGGATGAGGCAAATTATATCTCCAACATTGCAATGAGCATGACTGAGTTGTTGAACAAAGTTTCTTATATTTTGGGTTCAGAAAATCAGCACCTGGGTTCCTTGCAACTGTGTCGAACGATGAACTATGGTTCTCATTGAACATCCATATGATGAATATTCTCAATGAGTTTCACCTTAACCCTACCAATACATGTTTAACAACAATTGGTGATTCATTTTGATGGTTTCAAGAATTTCTACACCATTTTTGTTGATTTATAAATTTTTATTCCACTACAACTGGGGCCCCAGATAAAAAATATGGTGATGCATAATTGGATGGGTTGAGGATTGATTAAGAGTGTATTACCCAAGCTCAAATTGAAAATATGGTGACTCTATTATGACTCTAGGCTATCTATGGAATGGTGATGTTAGCTTCATATTCATTGAATTTGGTATTTTTGTTAAATAATGGAGGTTGAGGTTAAAGAAGATGATGAAATCATTAGATGTCAGATGTAATTATTAATTATCTGATCATGTGTCAGAGTTAGAAACTTTTATTACATTTATAGGTAAGTGACAACACGTTTTTGTTTAAATAATGGAACCTATAGTAGGGAAGTGACATAAACTTGTGAGTTTATAAAAAAATTGATGGAATCTTAGAAAATAAAAGAAAGAAATCAATGAACGAAAAAATGGAGTCAGCCTTTATTTTCATGAAAATGTTTGGAATTAGGAGATGTATTGTATAGATCCAAGAGCAGAAATTTTTTTGGGGAGAATGAGCACATACTTAATCAGGCAAGATAGATTGAGCTAATGCGATGTGAGACTGACTTCAGCTCAAGAGATGAGATTTTTGTTCTCCTTCATTTTTTCTTTTGTAATTGCACAAATTATTGTGTTTGTGTTTCCAAATTTAAAATCATGTATTCCACTTAATTGAGAGAGGAATATGTGTTTCTTTGTTAAATATTTACTTCTTTACGTTACAATTTCTATTACATAAGATTCTTAGGGTGAGTTCAATTATTGATGTAATAGTTGTTTTTGCTTCTTAAAATTAAAATTTATACCATCAGTTTCTTTTGGTGAGATTGATTCTGATATATATACTTCAATTTCATTGTTTTTGGATGATTCTTGAAGAGGATAACTTCAAGAATCATTCATCATTAGGTTCTTCTCCTGGTGATGGAGTTTAAACAATTATTTTATAAGGACATAGTTTCAATTAAATTCCTCAAGAAAAAGAAATTATTTCTAAACCAAAAATTGAAATTCCTATTGCACTATCTCATCTTTTCATGTCTCTGCTCTTTAATATAGTTTAGTTTTTAACAATTTTAACACTATTGTTTTCTTCCTCACCATTTTCACACATGTTCACTATTTCATTTGTCCCTTTATTTTTTATATTTTCATAGTTTAGGACAATTAAATAATTCCTTAGATATCTATCCATCCTTCCTTTTGGATTAGCCCCTCTAAACACTATCCTAATAGTAGGAAAATATAAATTTTAATTTGACTGGATTCTAATGACCGCACCATGAATAAATTTTAGCATTGCTTCTAGGGAAGGCATGCAGTGAGTGACTTAGGAGTTTTTGAAAAACAAAACTCAACATAAAAACAAAAAAATATAAAATATTAAAAAATTAAAAAAAACCACTTGAGACATCATGGGAAAATATTTTTTAAAAATATTACTTGAAACTGCGGAAGTGGAGGATGATGGTTTAGCTATTATTATAAAATACCTCCATGAACAAATCATTTTAATTGAAAATCAGTTCGAAAAACCAGTTCAAATAAATATTTAGTGGAAATATTCTCAGGATAGTGATTTAGAAGAAAAATTTCAAAATAGTGACCTTATAAACAATTTTCAAAGAGATTAGATTATTTAAATATGTCATGAAAAACATTCAGAAATTGAATTCATGGAAATAAAATTAAGGGAATATAGTAACTCAATTAAAATTCCATAGTTTCATCCCGAGATCTTCAATATTAAAGAATCACTCACAATAACAGTGGTGTGAAATGATTTTTGTGATTTTATATTTGTGGAATTAATTTATATAAAGGTTGAATTTGATGTATTTGATCATTTTTCATGCATACATTTACTTATTGAGTTTGGGAAAAGTGAAATTGATCATATTTCTAAAACTGGAAATTACTTGGAAGAGGAAACTCTTGTGATTGATAATGATTTTAATTAATCATAAAACACTTTTGAAAACCCTCTCCCAAAACTTTTTTTTGTGAAAAATTTGATCCTTGCACCCTTGTTTTTGATAGTTTATAGTTTATAAGTGAATTTTAAAGTTGTGATAATATCATCATACCTGTAGAAGTACCCATTTCACCATTTTCCCTTCATAAATATCCAAATTTTATCAAATATAACCTAATCAAGAAGTCGAAAAAACTACTTCCAAGAGTGATTTTGATAATACTTTTTCTATTGATGAGATTAAAAGATTCATTGAATAGATTGATGGTGTTCCTTATTTTTAACCCAATCCTAAATGTCTTGAAAATTCTAGGAATTTAAGCTTGGGTGAGGGATTTTCTGCTCCAATTGGATACATCTTTGACCTGTCCCTTGATGTTGTTGGGTGTTTCCTATGGAAATTTACAACTATTAAGAGAGTGAAGAGTGGTATTGGAAGTCTTTATACCCTTGAAATTAAAATCAACATTAACAATTCATGGGAGAAGCACATGTGGTGGTTCTTACTTTGGAAACCACATCCCCCTAGTGAATACAACTAGTCTCTAGGAATGTTCAGCTAGATAATCTAAATATAGCGCTATATGGGAGGTAACCCATGATTTAATAAATAACTTTTATTTTTTCTTTTTTATTTTGTTTTTAGTAATAAATAATTCTTCACCATATTTGTTAGTGCATTTTCACACTCTTATCATGATCTCTTTGCCCAGTTCCCACTATTGAACACTCTCATTTTTTATTGGTTTTATCTTTTTAATTTTCAATGTGTGGATTTAATGTTTCTTTTATTTTACCTTTGAATTTAACATCATCGAAGAGGGAAAGTATCCTTTGAAATGATTAAAGATAGTAATATTTGATCCAATCTATGAAGTAATAAAGAATCATTTTTAGGTAAGTTCTTTCTCTCATTTTTCTAACATTATTAATTTTTGAAAACATTTATTTCTTCCATCAAAAATTATTTATAATATGAAAATATTTTTTTAATTATTCTCATATTGGTAATTAATTATAGGGGTTGTTTAATACTAGGAAGTTACTTTGTGAGTCTGTATGAAAATATTAGGTGTCAATATTAGCTGTATCTTCTATGTTGAAAAGTATACAAAAAATAAATTTATATTTTTTTGACACCCCTTTAAACATATCTGGGATCAACACTCTATTTGAAGTGAAATCACTAGATTACATGATATTTTTTTTAATTTGAATTTTGTTTTTCTATCACAATGTAAAAGTATGTAAAATATTTAAATAATATTTTGTAAAGTGAAAGAATTTTGTGGAAAAAATCATAATGATATGTGTTGTGACCCTTTTAAACTTTTCATAATACTACTGAATTGAAAATCTATTTTGAATTAGAAGGATTAATATTTTTCCACCATTAAGATAGAACTTTGAGAACAAAGTTGAGTTTTAAGTGTGGGGGAGAGATTCTTATTTGAGGGAGAAATCACTTTTTTATCTAGAAAGTGTCTATGGTGGAAAATATTTTTAAAAACTAGTTTTATGTGGAATTCTAGTTTATCACTTTTAAGATCTCTTTAAATCCAATGAAATTGATTAAGTAATTTCTTGAGGACAATAAATTCTTAATTGTGGGGGGATTTGATTTGGATCTTATTTCATGCATTTTTACACATCATTTTTTTTATTTTTAATCAATAATTAATAATAAAATAGGTATTTATTGGGTTAATTTGAGAATCATGATTTATTTGGCATTAGTTAGTGAATTTTTTATTATTGTGTAAAAAAGTTTTATTTTTTGTGAAAATAATGCTTCTTTCGAAATAATAATTTTAAGCCTTATAAATTAAGTTGTCAATATTTTTTTTGTTTATTTTAAAAAATAACAGTTACTAATTTTTTGAATTCAAGATTAATCTTTAGTTATTTTATTTATTTATATTATTCTTATAACTTCTTTATTTGGTTTTATTTTCGGTGAAAGATGTTAAATAGATGAATTTATTTTGGTAATATGGGAATTAGATATTTTTTTGATAGCACATACCACGTAAGATGAATTGTGAATGATTATATACTGGAATATGATTCTTTTAGTAAGATAAATGATTGGAGAGTCAACATGCTCAATACTTAAGATGAGTTCTATGTTAAAAATGATCAGTATGCCATATATAAAATAATTTTTCATAATATATATACTGGTTTCATAAGATAATTACATTTCATCCTGTAATATAATACCTATGATGTATGATCATTTATCTTATGTGACTCATTGGAGTAGTTATGCATGGGTTACTGATCGACACTGAACGAAGCCTAAGGCTGATGATTAGAGGGATTCTGAAGATGGGAATCGAGCTGACCAAATTTTCCATGAAGAAGACGATCGAGAATGAGAGTCAACTAAATCCGAAGTTGGGAAGGTTGAACATGAAGACTCTTTTTGAACAGAGTGTGACGGGATAATTCTAGAACTCGCCATGTTCGATTTGGGGAAGATGATGAATCAGACTATGAACTGAAAGAGAGTTAGGGTTGGTAATGGAGATTCAACCTGGTGTTCATATCAATGAAGCTTTCTATGCCGAATAAGGATGATGAACCCTAATGAAGCCAATCAGAGTCATCATAGTTTGAGGTAAAAGATCCTAAAAATTGATTTTCACATTGAGATTGAGATCTCTAATTTAACCAAGGATGCCACCGAGATATTTTTATCACAAATCTGGGCCGATGATGCCAAATTCTTGAAGAAAATTGAAGCCCGAGTGGCGGGTGACTAATGCTGACTGAATCCAGATGCTAGAAATATAAATCTAAAGATGATGAAAATTAGATCTCCAGCATTGTAATGAGTGTCATTGAATTGCTGAACCCGGATGCATGTATCTTGGGTTTGGAAAATTGACACTTGGGTTCCTTGAAACTACAACCACTGAAGAACCATGGTTCCTGGTGAACCTCAACTAGATTAATATTCTTGATGAGTTTCACCTTAACCTTGTCGAACCAAGTCTAACAACCACTAGTGATTCAGTATGATGATTTCAAGCATTTTTTTCATTGTTGTTGTTGATTTGGAAATTTCTGTGCTGCTACAACTAGGGCCCCAGATGAAGAAGATGGTGTTGAGTCATTATATTGGTTGAGGTTTATTGAAGGGTGTATTAACCAAGCTCAAATTGAAAATATGATGACTCAATTATGACCCTAGGCTATCTGTGGCATGGTGTTGCTTGATTCAGAGTTCTTGAGTTTGGTATTTTTAATAAACATTAGAGATTAAGGTTAAGGAAGATAATTAAATCATTCAATTTCAGATGGAATAATTAATTTTATGATCACATGTTAGAGTTTTAGAAGTTTATAATAGTTACAGGGCACTGGCTAGATGTGTTTGTTTAAATAACGACACTTGTTATAGGGAAGTGACACAGACCTGTGAGTTTATAAAAAATGATGTCGGTGGAATCATGGAAAATAAAAGGAAGAACTCAAAGAATAAAAAAATGGAGTTGGACATTATTTTCAAGACACATTTTGGAATTGGGAGATGGATTTTCTAGAGCAAAGAGTAGAAAAATTTATTTTGGAGTACATGCATGTGCTTCATCGAACGGAAGATATGGAGCTAAAGTGAGGAAATGTTGACTTCGACTCGAGAGATGATATTTTTATTTCCCTTTACTTTTTCTTTTTTTATTTCACACATTATTATTTTTTGTTTCAATCTGTAAAATAATTTATTACACTTAATTTATAGATGAATCAATGTTGTTTTGTTAAATCTTTACATCTTCAAATTACAATTTTTGTTACATCAAATTCTTACGGTGAGTATGATTATTGATGTCAGAGTTGTTTATGATTCTTTAAATTGATCATTCTTCTTTTAGAATATTTTGGTGAGATTGATTATAATATAGATTCTTCAATTTCATTATTATTGGATGATTCATGAAGAGGAGACCTTCAAGAATAATTCATCAGTAGGTTTTTCTCCTAGAGAGGGAGTTGAACCTATTATTTTGTAAGGATTAACTTGAAATTAAATTTATAGAGAAGAAGAAATTATTTTGAAACCACCAATTTATATTCCTCTTGAAATATCAAATCTTTTCATATCTCGTATCTTTAACATAGTTTATTTTTTAATAGTTTTAACACTACTATTTTCTTTATCACCATTTGAACACATGTTCACTTTTTTGTTTTGTTGATTATTTTCTTTTTTATTTAAACAATTAAAAGTTATTAATTTTTTGAATTTAATATTAATCTTTAGTTTTTATTTATTTATTATCTTTTTATTATAATTTCTTTATTTTGATTTATTTTCAGTGCAGGATGTTCTCTAGATGAATTTATTTTTCAAATATAGGTGTTAGATATTTTTTTGACAACAGATACAATGTATGATGAATTTTGAATGATGCACTATTGGAATATGATGCTGCTAGTAAGATAAATGATTGGAGAGTCAACATGGTCAATGCTTGAGATGACCTCTCCATTAAAAATTCTTGGCAATCCTAGAGTAAAAGAATTTCCAATAATATATCTAGTGGATGTGTAAGATAATTACATTTCATCCTATAAGATAACACCCTTCGCATGAGACAATTTATCTTACTTGACTCATTGGAGTAGTTGTGAAAGGGTTATCAATCAAAACTGAATGAAACCTAGGGCTAAAGATTAAAGGAATTCCAAATATTGGAATTGATCTACTCAAATTTATTAGTAAGAAGACAAATGAGAATGAGGTTCAACCTAATATGAAGTTAGGAATGTGAAAACACTTTTTGAACCAAGTGTGATAAACCGAGTCTCAGACTCACCATGTTCTATTTGGGGAAGACGATGGATCAAACCATGAATTGATAGCGAGTTAGGATTTTTAATGGATATTCAAGTCAATGTTCATTCCATTGAAGCTTCCTTTTCTAACTAAGGATGAAAAAATCTAATGAATCCAATTGGATTTTCCATAGTTTAGGTAAAATTTTCTGATAATCAATTTGACGTATGATATTGAGATCTGTAATTTATTTGAGGATTCTAGTGAGACATTTTTATCACTAATATGGGCTGAATCTACTGAGTAATTGAAGAAAATTTAATTATAAGAGGTCGATGACTGATGTCGATTGAATCAAGATGTCACAAATATGAATATGAGGATGAGGAAAAATTATACCTCTAGGATTGGAACAAGCATCATCGAGTCATTGAAGTTGGATGATTATATCTTGGGTTTGGAAAATCATCACTTGGGTTCATTGAAACGGTGGCCATTGAAGAACAATGGTTCTTGATGAACCTATACAAAATTAATATTCTCTATGAGTTTCACCTTAACCCTACCTATCCAAGTCTGACAACCACTAGTGATTCAGTATGATCGTTTCATGCATTTTTTCACCTTTTTTATTAATTTGGAATTTTTTTGCCGCTGCAACTAGGTCTCTAGATGAAGAATATGGTCCCAAGTCGTTAGATGGATTGAGGGTTATTTAAGGGTGTATTAACCAAGATCAACTTGAAAATATGGTGACTCAATTCTGACCCTATTCTATATATGGTGTGGTGATGTTAGATTTGGAGTTATTGAGTTTGGTATTTTTGGTTAAACTGTGGAGATTGAGGTTAAAGAATATGATGAAATAATTTGACGCCACATGGAATAATTAATTTTCTGAGTATGTTTCAGAGTTGGATAATTTTATTATAGTTACAGGGTAGTGACTAAATGTGTTAGTCTAAATAATGACACCTACTGTAGGGAAGTGACCCATACCTGTGATTTTATTAAAAACAAAGTTAGTGGAATCTTGGAAAATGAAAGGAATAACTAAAAGAACAAAAAAATGGAGTTGGATATTATTTTCAAGACACATTTTGGAATTGGGAGATGAATTATCTAGAGACAAGAGGAGAAAAATTTCTTCAGGAGCATGAGCATGTGCTTCATCAGACATGAGAGACATAGATAAAGAGAGGGGAGACTAAATTCGACTTGAGAGATGAGATTTTTGTTCTCCTTCACTTTTTAGTTTTCTATTTCACAAATTATTGGGATCATGACTCCATCTATAAAATCATTTATCACACTTAATTGAGAGGGGAAGAAATGTTGATTTATAAAATCTTTACATATTCTCCTTAAAATTTCTATTACATTAGATTATTACAGTGCATTTGATTATTGATGTAAGAGTTGTTTGTTCTTCTTGCAATTTACCTTTTTTCTATACGAATATTTTAGAAAGATTGATTCTGATAGCGATTAATTAATGTCATTATTGTTGGATGATTCATGAAAATGAGACCTTCAAGAATCATTCATTAGCAGTTTGTTCTCATGGAGAGGGAGTTTAACCTATTATTTTATGCGGAAGCACTTGAAATTAAATTCTATGATAATAATAAATTCTTTTAAAACTGAACAATTTTAATTCCTCTTACAAATATCCCATCTTTTCATGTCTCTGATCTTTAACATAGTTTAGTTTTTAATAGTTTTAACACTATTTTTTTACATCACCATTTTCACAAATGTTCACTTTTTTTGTTTATTTTCTTTGTTTATTTAAACAATTAAAATTTATGAATTATTTTCATTTAATATTAATCTTTATTTTATATTTATTTATTTATATTTTCATTTAATTTATTTATTTTGTTTTATTTTTAGTATAGGATGTTCAATAGATGAATTTATTTTTCTAATATAGGTGTAAGATATTTTGTTTGAAAGCACATACCACATAAGATGGATTTTGAATGATGAAATACTAGAATATGATGCTGCAATTAACATAAATGATTGGAGGGTCATTGTGGTCAATGCTTAAGATAACCTCCTTGTTAAAAATTCTCAGAAATCCTTGAATAAAAGAATTTCTCATAATATATCTACTAGATGTGTAAGATAATTACCTTTCATCCCATAAGATAATATCCATCACATAAGATAATTTATATTATGTGACTCATGGGAGTACTTTTTCAAGGTTAAATAATTAACATCGAACAAAACCAGAGGTCGACGATTAAAGGGATTATGAAGATTTGAATCAAGCCAGGTGAATTCTACATAAACAAGATGACTGAGAATGAGAGTTAACCTAATATAAAGTTAGGGAGGTTGAATATTAATTAATTTTTTGAACCAAGTGTGACATATTGATTCTAAAACCCACTGATTTGGATTTGGGGAAGATGATGAATCAGACTATGAACTGAAATAGAGTTAGATTTCATAATTGAGATTCCAGCTGGTGTTCATACCATTAATGCTTCATGCGCTGACCGAGGATGAAGAACCTTGATTAATCTAATCAGATACATCACATTTTGAGGTAAAAGATCCTGAAAATCAATTTTCCCTACGATATTGAGATCTATAATTTAACCAAGGATGCCACCGAGATCTTGTTATCACCAATTTGGACCAACACTGTCAAGTTCTTGAAGAACATTGAAGTCTGAGTGGGTAATGACTAATGCTGATAAAATTCGATAGTTATAAATCTAAATATGAGGTTGAGGAAAATAAGATATCCATCATTACAATGAGCATCGATGAGTTGTTGAAATAGGTTGCTTGTATATTAGGTTTGGGAAATCAACACCTGGGTTCCTTATAATTGCGGCCACTAACAAACCCAACTTCTTAGTGAACCTACACATTATGAAGATGCTCTATGAGTTTCACCTTAACCTTTTTGAGGAAATGTTTACAGCCACTCGTGATTTGTTATACGTTTTCAAGAATTTTATCACTATTATTGCAGATTTGTAAATTTTTATGTCACTATAACTAGGGACCCAAATGAAGATGATGGTGCTGATTCATTGGATGGGTTGAGGGTTGTTGAAGGTTGTATTATTTGAGGTTAAATTTCAAATATAGTGGCTCAATTTCTACCTTAGGATATCTGTGGCGTGGTTCTATTAGCTTCAGAGTTCTTGAGTTTGTAATTTTTTTTAAATAGCGTATATTGAGATTAAAGAAGATGATAACATCATTGTATGTAAGATGTAATCATTAATAATCTAATAATGTGTTAGTGTAAGAGAATTTTATTATAGTTATAAGGAACTGGATAAAGTTTTTTTAATAATGAAACCTATTGTAGACATAGACCTGTGAGTTTATCAAAGAAGAATTTGGTGGAATCTTGTAAAATACAAGGAAGAACTCAACGAATGAGAAAATAGAGTTAGCCATTATTTTCATGTCACATTCTATAATTGGGAGAGAAATTATCTAGAGCCAAGAGTAGAAAAATTTCTTCAGGAGCATGATCATGTGCTTCATCAAACATTATAGGTGGAGCTAAAATTTGGAAAGACTGAATTTGACTTGAGAGATAATATTTTTTCACCTTCACTTTTTATTTTTTTATTTCACAAATTATTGTGTTCATGGTTCCATATGTAAACTTATGTATTAAACTTAATTGAGAGATAAATTAATGTTGTTTTATAAAATCATTACCTCTTCACATTAAATTTTTTGTTACATTAGATTTTTATGGAAAGTTTGATTGTTGATGTAAGAGTTTTTCAGGATTCTTTCAATTGAACATTATGCTATCATAATCTTTTGGGAAAATTTATTCTGATAGTGATTGTTTAATTTCATTATTATTGGATGATTCATGAAAAGAATACCTTCAAAAATCATTCATCAACAGGTTGTTCTCTTGGTGAGAGAGTTTAACTTATTCTTTTGTGAGGACCCACTTTCAATAAAATTCTCATATAAGAATAAATTCTTTTAAAACCAAACATTTGAAATTTCTCTTACACTATCTAATATTTGTATGTCTCTTCTCTTTAACCTAGTCTAGTCTTTAAAAGTTTTAACACCAATATTTTCTTTATCACCATTTGAACACATGTTCACTCTTTCATTCATCACAATCTTTCCACTATTTTCATAGTTAAGAATAATTAAATAATCCCTTATATATTTCTCTATTATTCCCTATAGACCGAACCTGCTTTCCACTGTGCTAAGAGTAGAAAAATATAAATTGTAATTAGACCAGAATTCTAATGACTACACTATGACCAAAATTTGGCACCATTTCTAGGGAATTCATGCACTGAGTGACTTGGGTTTTTTTTAAAATAAAAAAATAAAAAAATTCAAGAGAAAAGAAAATAGAAAATCAAGTATTTAAAAAATTTCAAACAAAACTGCTTGAGCCATCATAGAAAAATCTTTTTTTAAATAAAACTTGAAACTATTGAAGTAGAGGATGATAATTTAACTATTTCTATAAGTCACCTGCATGAAAAATCAGTTTAATTTCAAATTAGTTCAAAAAACTAGTTCAAGGAAATGTTTAGTGGATAGATTCTCCGGATGCTAAGTTAGAATAAAAATTCCAAAATAGTGATCTTTTATCCAATTTTCATAGAAATTTAATTATTTAACTATTTCATTATAAACATTTTGAAATTTAATTCAAGGAAATATAATTAATGGAATATGTTCACTCTATTAAACTTCCCAAGTTTCATCAAGATCTCTTCAATTTTGAAGAATCACTCACAGAAACAGTGGTGGAAAATGATTTTTTTAATTTTCTATTTGTGGAGTTAATTTTGATGGAGATATAATTTGATGTATTTGATCATTTTTCATGCATAAATTTTATTTTTGAGTCGATTAAAAGGGACATTGTTCATATTACTGTAGATGAAAATTACATGTAATAGGAAACTCTTATGACTGATAATAGTTTTAATTCTTCATAGAAAACTTTTGATAAAACTATTCCTAATATTTTTTATGAAAAATTTACTCCTTTATCCCTTATTTTTGATAGTTTATAATTTTAAGTGAATCTATAAGATGTGAGAATATTTTCATATCTCTAGAGGCACACAATTTACCACTATCCCTACTTAAAATTCAAATGTTTTCAAATATGAACCTAATATAGAAGTGGATAACACTACTATGAAGAGTTATTTTGATAATCCTTTTTATGTTGATGAGATTAAAATATTCTTAGAAAATCTTTAAGGAGTTACTTCATTTCACCTAAGCCTAAATGTAATGAAAACACTATGAATTTAAGCTTGGGTGATGGATTTTATACTCTAATTAGATACATCTCTGAGAAGACCCTTTATATTGTTGGGTGTTTCCTCAGGAAAGTTTCACCTATTAAGAGAGTGTAGAGTGGTTTTGGATATCTTATTTCTCATCAAATTTAAATCAATATTAAAAATGGACAGGTGAAGTACATTTGGTAGTTTCTATTTTAGAAATCACATCCCCTTAGTAACTATGGTTATTCGCTTGGAAAGTCTGGTTGGGGACTTTAAATCTATTGATTCATGGGTGGAAACCCATGATTGAATAAAAACCTTTTTTTATTCTTGTTTCTTTTATTTTTAGTTATAAACAATTCATCATCATCCTTGTTAGTGAATTTTCACACTCTTATCCTACTCTCTTGGCTCAGTTCTTTCTGCTGAGCACTCTCATTTTTTCTTGGTTTCACCTTTTTAATTTTAAATATGTGGATTTAATGTTTCTTATGTTTTACCTTTTAAGGCACCTTCGTAGAAGAGACCAAGTATCCTTTGAAAATATTAAGGATAGTGATTTTTGATACAATATGTGAAGTAACAAAGAATCATTTTTTAGGGAAGTTCTTTCTCTCATTTTTCAAGTATTATTAATTATTGAAAACATTTATTTCTTCCTTGGAAAGTGATTTTTAATAGGAAAAATTGTTTTTAATTCTTCTCTGATTGGTAATTAAGTATGGGGGATGTTTATTGATAGTAAATTATTTTGTGAGTATATATTAAAATATTGGGTGTCGAGATTTCTTGTATCTTCTATGTTGAAAACTATATTAAAAATAAATTGAGATCTTGTTTTAAACCCCTTTAAATATTTATGGGATCAACACTCTAATTTAAGTGAAATCTATGTCTTATATGTTACATGTTTTTTTTATTTGAAAACATTTTTACAATTACAAATTCAAAGCATGTACAATTTTTAAATACAGTTTTGTTAAGTATTGTATGTTTGTGGAAAGATAATAATGATGTGTGTTGTGACCCTTTTAAACATTTCATAATACCATTGAATTTAAAATATATTTTGAATTAAAATTATTAATTGTTTAATTTACACCATTAAGATACAACTTTGAGGAAAAATTTGAGTTTTATGTATGAGGGATAGGGTCATCTTTAATAAACTAAACTATGATTTAATGCGAAGCCCATAAGAATCACTTTATTATTTTTCAAAAATTTGAGTTTCTGAATATTTTAATTACAATTTAAGTAGATCAAAATTTTTCTTGATTTTGAAGATTGTGATGCCCCTTTGAGGTAGTTAATTTCTATTACTCCATAGATTTAATTAAGTAAATAACTTTTATTTTCCTCTTAAAATTTTTATTTTTGGTAAAATATTTGTGTAATTTTATACAATTGTGTTTGGATTTGAACTTTTTTTATTAAATTTAAATTTATAAGATATGAATCTAATTAGAATATGAAATGAAAATACTAATCTGGGTTGTTCCAAAACTCTTTATTCTTTTATTATTTAATTCTATAAGCTATTGGATGAGTTATTTATCTTGCTTGTAATTATAAAACCTTCCCATCTAAGAGGAGTGACTATTTATTATTCCTTTTAATTGTATGTTTCATCTCACATGTAGGTAAAGATAATTTTGGAAATTCCCTTGGATTAAAATTGAAGTTTGTTTAATTATTTTCAAAAATTTCATTTTCAATTACTTTTTTAAATAAGGAAACTGACTTTGAACTGAATTTGTTGATTTTAAGGGGTAATCACTTTTCTAGCTTGAAAGAGTTTGTGGGGGAAATTTTTTTTATTGACTAATTCTATGTGGCATTTCAGTTTATCACTTTTTGAGATTTCTTTTAAATCCAACAAATTTTATTAAGTAATTTATTGAGGAAAAGTCCTTTTAATTTCAAATCAGTTCAATAAATTAGGTCTAGGAAATATTCTGTGGATAGATTTTTGGGATGCTGAGTTAGAATAAAATTTCAAAATAGTATCCTTATGACCAATTTTCAAAGAGATTCAATTATTTCACTATCTCATGAAGAACATGATGAAATTGAATACATGGGAATAAAATTAAGGGAATATGGTGACTTTATTAAAATTCATGAGTTTCATCTTGATCTCTTCAATTTTGAAGAATCAGTCACACAAACAATGATGGAAAATGATTTTTTTTGATTTTATATTTGTGGAGTTCTTTTCTATGGAGGTATATTATGATTTATTTGACCATTTTCATGCATAAAATTTATTTTTGAGCCTAGGAAAAAGGGACATTGATCATATTTCTTGGGATGAAAATTACCTGGAAGAGGAAACTCGATTGATAATGGTTTAATTTTTCACAAAATACTTCTGATAAGCCTCTTTATAATTTTTTTGGGTAAAATACTCTCCTTTATCATTTTTTTATAGTTTACTATTTGGAAGTGAATTTGAAAGCTCTGGTAACATCATCATACCTCCAGAATCACCCAGTTCATCATTATCTATTTATAAAAATTCAAATTTTGTCAAATTTAAACCTAATCCAGAAGTGGAAAACACTAATTCCAATAGTGACAATCCTTTTTCTGTTGATGATCATGAGATCTTATTAGAAGATCATGAATAAGTTCCTTCTACTTCACACAAGAATAAATTTCTTGAAAATAGTAGGAATTTAACCTTGGGTGATGGATTTTATGCTCTAATTAGAGATATCTTTGACAAGTCCCTTGATGTTGTTGGGTGTTTCTAAGGAATGTTTTAGCTATTAAAAGAGTGGAGTGTGGTTTTAGAATTATTTTTACCCTTAAAAATCAAATAAATGTTTAAAATAAATGTTTAAAATAAATGGGAGAAGCACATGTGGTGGCTCCTACTTGAGAAACCACATGCCCCTAGTGATTTCTGTCAGTCGCTTGGAAAGTCCAACTAGGGACATTAAATTTAGCACTGAATAAGAGGAAACTCATGAATGAATAATGTTTTTTTATTATTTATTTTAGTAATAAATAATTCTTCATCAACATTTTTTTTTCATTTTCACACTCTTATCCTGCTTGCTAGGCCCAATTCTTGCTGCTGAACACTCTCATTTTTACTTGGTTTCATCTTTTTAATTTTCAATGTCTGGATTTATTATTTCTTCTATTTTAACTTTAAAGGAACCTTCATGGAAGAGGCCCAATATCTTTTTAAATGCTTAAGGAATGTGATTTTTTATCCAATTTGTGAAGTAATAAAGTAACATTTTTAGGGAAGATCATTCTCTCATATTTCTAGTATTAATAATTGTTGAAAAAATTTCTTACTTCCTTGAAAATTGTCTTTTAATGTTAAAAATTATCCTTGTACCCTCTATGTTGAAAACTATATTTAAAATAAATTGAGATATTGTTTTAATCCCCTTTAAATATACATGGGCTAAACACTATAATAGAAGTGAAATCATTGTCTTACATGATACATGTTTGTTCTGATTTGAAAACATTTTTTTATATTACATCATCTAAGCACGTACAATTTTTAAATACTATTTTTAAAAGTGATGGATTTTTGTAGAAAAATTATAATGAGATGTGTTTTAACCCTTTTAAAAAATTTACAATTATACTAAATTGAAAATCTGTTTTGAATTAAAATGATTAATAGTTTTTTCCCACCACTAAGATAAAACTTGGAGGAAAAAGATGAGTTTTAAGTGTGGGGGAGAGGGTTGTATTAATTGTTCTTTAATTTGAAGCCTATCACAATCCCTTCATTATTTTTTAAAATTTTGAATTTTTAATCTTTTAGTTACAATTTTAGTTAGATAAAAAAATTTCTTGGGTTTGAATATTATGATGCTACTTTGAGGTGGTTAATTTCTATTAATCCATGGACTTAATTGAGCCCATCATTTTTGTTTTCCTATTGAAATATTTGTTTCTGGTATAATTTTAGTGGAATTTTATACAATTATATTTTTCTTTGAGATTTTTGATTAATATTAAACTTATGAGATATGTATATAATTGGATTATGAAATTAAAATCTTAATCTGGGTTGATCCACAATTCTTCATTATTTATTTTTTTAATTATTTAAGCAGTTGGATGGGTTATTTATCATGCTTGTAATTATTAAACCCACATATCCTTGAAAAGTGTCTATTTATTATTCCTTTTAATTACGTGTGTCAAATCACCTATAGGTAAGTATAAGGTTGGATTTACCCTTGGATGTAAATTTACATTTGTTTAATTCTTTTCAAAATTTTCAATTTCAATTAATTTTGTAAAATATGAAATCATCTTTGAATATAATCTGTTTATTTTAAGGGGTCAATAACTTTTCTAACTTTAAAGAGACTATAGGGGAAATTTTTTTAAAGACTAATTCTATGTGTCATTCTAGTTTATTACTTTTTAGATTTGTTTAAATCCACTGAAATTGATTATGTAATTTCTTAAGAATAGACAATGTTTAAGTGTGGGGTAATTTTATGTGGCTCTTATTTCATGAATTTTCCAAATCATTTTTGTCAATTTTAATGAATATTTAATGACAAAACATGTATTTATATGGTTAATCTAAGTATCATTATTTATTTGGTGTCAGTTAGTTAATTGTGGATTATTGTGTAAAAATGTTTAAATTATTTTTAAAATAATGCTTCTTTAGAAATATTAATTTTATTCCATATAAATTTATCATTCAATATTTTATTTTTCTGTTTATTTTATTTATTTATTTAAATAATTAAAATATATTTATTTTTTTGAATTTAATATTAATATATAGTTTTTATTTATTTATTTATATTTATTTATAAATTTTTTATTTGGTTTTATTTTTAGTGTAGGATGTTCACTAGATGAAGTTTTTTTTCTAATATGGGCATTATATATTTTTTTTGATAGGACATATCGAGTAAGATGAATTTGGAATGACACACTACTAGAATATGATGCTGCCAGTAAGATTAATGATTGGAGGGTAAATGCGGTCAATTATTAAGATGACCTCTCTGTTAAAAATGATCATCAAGACTTGCATAAAATAATTTCTCATAAGATATCTACTGGATGCATAAGATAATTATATTTTATCTAGTAAGATAATACACATATTATAAGATAATTTATCTTACAAGACTTGTGGGATTAGTTGTTCAAGGGTTATCAATCAAAACGGATGGAAAACTGAGGCTGGTGATTAGAAGGATTCCAGAGATTGGAATCGAGCTAGCCAACATCACTATGAATAAGATGATTACAAATGAGAGTAAACCTAATCTGAAGTTAAGAATGTTGATGATGAAAATGATTTTTGAACAGAGTGTGATAGACTGATTCTCAAACTCATCGAGTTCGATTTGAGGAAGATGATGAATTCAGATATGAATCAGAATTTAGTTAGGGTTCATAAAGAAGATTTAAGATGGTGTTCATGATGTTGAAGTTTCATATGCCGAACAAGGATGAAAAACCCTGATGAAGCCAATTGGAACCATCATAGTTTGAGGTAAAATATCATAAAAATTGATTTTCCATATGAGATTGAGATCTATAATTTAATCGAGGATGCCAATGAGATCTTGTTATCACCAATCTAGGCTAAAGATACCGAGTTCTTAAAGAATATTAAAGTCTGATCAACCAGTGACTGATTTTGACAGAATTATGATGTCACAAATCCGAATATGATGATGAGGAAAATAAGATCTCTAACATCGAAATGAGCGTCGATGAGTTATCAAACTAGGTTTATTGTATCTTGTATTTAGAAAATCAGAACTTGGGTTCCTAATAACTACAACCACCAATGAACCCAGGTTCCTGATGGACCTCCATAGGATGAATATTCTCAATGCATTACACCTTAGCCTTTCCGAGCTAAGTCTAATAGCCAATGGTGATTTATTATGATGGTTTCAATAATTTTTTGATCGTTGTTTTTGATTTTGAGTTTTTGTGCCACTACAACTAGGGCCCCATATTATGAAAATGGTGTCAATTCATTAGATGGGTAAAGGGTTATTGAAGGGTGTATTACTTTAGCTCAACCTAAAAAGATGGTGAATCAATTCCGAACCTAGGCTATTTGTGGTGTGGTGATGTTATCTTCAGAGTTCCTAATTTTTGTATTTTTGTTAAATAGTAGAGATTGAGGTTAAAGAAGATAAAGAAATAATTGGATGTCAGATGGAATCATTAACAATCTGAGCATATGTCAGAGTTGGTGAATTTTATTATAGTTATAGGGAAGTGACTAATTTTTTTTGTTTAAATAATGAATCATGTTATTGGGAAGTGACACAAACCTGTGAGTTTTTTAAAAAATTATGTGGCATCTTGAAAAATAAAAGGAGTAACTCAATGAATGAAAAACAGAGTTGACCAATATTTTCAAGACATAATATCGAATCAGAAGACATATTCTCCAGAGCTAAGAGGAGAAAAATTTCTTTAGGATATGATAGTGTTCTTCATCAGATGTGAGAGGTGGAGCTAAAGTGATGTGAGACTGACTTAAAGTCGAGAGATGTGATTTTTGTTCTCCTTCACATTTTATTTTATTATTTAAAAAATTATTGTGTTCGTGTTTCCATCTATAAAATCATGAATTACACTTAATTGAGAGAGGAATCACTGTTGTTTTATTAAATATTTACTTCTTCATGCTACAATTTTTTTACATCATATTCTTATGGTATGTTTGATTATTTATGTAAGAGTTTTTTATGATTCTTTCAATTAAAAATTTTTTCTATCTGAATCTTTCAGTGAGATTTATTCTAATAGAAATTCATCAATTTCATTATTGTGTGATGATTCTTGAAGAGGTGACCTTCAAGAGTCATTCATAAGTAGGTGGTTCTCCCAGTAAGGGAGTTTAAACTATTCTTTTTTGAGGACACACTTGCAATTAAATTCTCTGTGAAGAAAAAATTATTTTAATACGAAACAATTGAAATTCCTCTTGCACTATCCCATATTTTTATGTCTCTTCTCATTAACGTAGTTTAGTTTTTAACAATTTTAACACTACTTTTTTCTTCATCACCATTTACACACGTGTTCACTTTTTTAGTCATCCCTTTCTTTCCTTATTTTCATAGTTTTGGAAAATTAAATAATCCCTTACATATCTCTCTAACCTTCCCCATGGATCTACCCTACTTGACACTATGTTAAGAGTAGGAAAATATAAATTATAATTTCACTAGCATGCCAATGACCTTGACATGGCCATAAATCATATATAAATATAATACAATGCATTTAATTCTTTAAATCTCCTTTATAATTCAAATTCATTAGTTTAGAAAAAATGGAAGGTGGAAAAATGGGAAAATAATATTTTAATGTAATATTTTAAAATTTTAATATTTGGAAAGTAATTTTAGGTTTAGAAATTAATTTTATCATATTTTAATGACCCATTTATAAAATTAAATATGTCATGGAATAATTTCAAGTTCAATAAAGGATCATTTCATTATTACATCATGAATGATGTAATTTAAGATACATCAGTTATCTGGAAAACTATATTTTTACGATTCACCTAAAAATTATAGTATTTCAGAAAATTACCAAAAAATCACCCTTGGATAATTTCGATGTGATGATTTCAAAAAATGTTATTCATTTTATGAAGATAAATTTCTATAATAGGAAATTTTCATTTTTAATTTAAAAATAATTATTTTTATAAAATGATTTAAAATATAGTTTCTTAAAAATGTGCTTATATATTTTCTTTGAGTTTATAAATCATGATATTTATTTCTTAGCATTATAAAATTTATATTTACATTAATTATTCATGATAAATATTATTTATATCACAATTTATTATTTTTGGGTAAAATTACTATTCCAATAGCCAGGTTTCTATTCACAATGGTCAGGTTACTATTACCAATAATTAGATTACCATTCCAATGATCACATTACTATTACAACAGTCAGATTACATCCAATATATACAACTCCATCCTTTCATTCAATATTCACATCAATTCCACTCAAGGTTCTATATCTCTATTTTCTGTAATGTTTATTGGTTTACTATTAGTTTTTTTTTTCATTTCTATAGTGTTGGTAGTGGGGGTGATGATTCTAGTAGATTGGAGTGATCCATATTTTACCATTTAAGATTATTAATTGTATATTTATTACCCAATTGTAATGTTTTTAATTTTAATCAATTTCAATACTGATTAATGTAATAGTATTTATTAATGATTTTTTTTCAGTTTGTTTATGTGCATGATACTATATAGTATATTATGACACACATTTATTTCAAGATAGAAAAACCATTAATAAACTCTATATTGTTACCCATAAAACCTTCTAAAATCAGATATTATATACCTTTGATGATCTTAAACAATTTCCATGAAGAGAAGTTCACATTTCATTGAATATATGTTAGAAGTCATCATGTCTATTACTAGAGACACTCCTTATCTTGAAAGTACGTCCACCTAATTTTTAGATTCTCTAGAAGTTTCCATTTAAATATTTTACAATACTCACTAAACCAACAAATTTACTTCATTAACATGATTTTTAAAGACAAAATTCTCACAGATACTCCTTACTTCACCTTTGGAATCAACTAACTGATATTTTAATGATTTTACTTCGGACATCAACATTGAGTAGCTTTCTCATTCCCTTTCATTAAAGGTATATAGCTTTGATATAGGAATTGTTGAACTTGTTTGTTGTTATAGAATAGGATAAAAAGTTTTATGATGAACTTATGTACTTATTGTTTCATCACCCTATATATTTACATCAATATTAGGTCTCTCCTCTAGTCGGGACTCTTCTAAAAATTCTGATCAAGCTCTTCTATTTGCAACCAGCTGATCTACATTCTATTCTTCTTATTATTCTTCACTAGCATCATTTTGACTAATAATGTTAACATATTATATTCTAAATATTCTAATCATCTCCCCAAACATAGATATTTCAATGAGAGGTATCATACCTAACATGGTTGACATAATACTTACTTGACCAACATTTACTAACCTCATAATGGAAAATTCCAACAATTCTCTACCCACAATAGTAGGTATAATATTAGGCTATGTAGTGGAAGTAGGTGAACTAACATGATAAGAAATTACTTCTCTAAATTTAAAAGTAACCCATACTCTTCTAAGACTCTTAGTAAGAGTTGAATTATTAAGAACATCCCTTATATCAGCAGTTTGTACTGGTCTTTCTATATAAACTGGTACAATAATAGGATTCTGAACAATAGAATCACTAGAAATTTCTATTCCGGATGACTCTCCCTAAGTCGAAGTGGGATCTACTTCAATATTTTCTTCAAAACCTATAGGAACCAACTTATTTAAATAAAAATTCCAATAAAAACCACTTCTCTTTATGATATCTATGCTCAATGACATCAGTCCATGACAACAAATTATAGTATTTTCATCTAAAAAACACTAACATTCGGAAAAATGAGATTTAATATCATTACAAACTGATAAAAAATTTACTAACTTATTCTGGACATGGCATATATATCTCACAATATAATGTGCCAGATTTACATGATTCTCTTCCAGAAAAAGAATATAATAATGTAACATCTTAAAAACAGTGTTTTTAAAACTCATCATTGCATTGTGTGATGACTAATTGAATAAAATTTATAAGATATTTTCGTTTAGGTTCCACGTATTTAACATGATTTTTCTCAACATTTAAAGATATGAACGTAGACTTAATCATTTTTGGAAGACTTACTATATCTACAACAACAAAAAAAGTACTAAAGTCCATGCAGCCTTCTGGTGGGAACCTAAACACTTGAGACATTACCAAGGATGTCATTGAGAAACTTTTATGGTTCATTTTCATAGTGACTAAGTTCTCATTGTCACCAAAATAGAAAACTATAGTCTCATAAACTCACAAATATCTTCTTCAAAAAAAAAATCAGTTGGTCTTTTCTCAAAAACAAATTCACAGCCTTGATGGTTTATGACCTTCTTGAGAAACATGTAATATCCATCTATCCAAGTAAAATACATCCCTCATCTAATTTAAAATTTCTTTTTCATCCTTGAGAATTTGATCCTTCTTAAGGAAGCACCATTAGTTCTATTAGTTTTCCAATTCATAAAAGGATTTGAAAGATTGGAGGGTTATGGGAGAGGGTTTCAAATAGAAAATAGATGGGGGTTCAATGGTTTTCAAGGGTTTTATGCATAAAAATAATACACTTTATTTTGTTTAGTGGAAATTTGAGGTCCACATAGTGTGATGCAAAGAGTAATGATAACAAAAATGAGATGGAATATCCAATTTTGATGTGACTAAAATTTAAAAGAGCAATGCCAGATCTCAAATAAAATAAAGTTAATAAAATATTTATCCAGTCACAAAATTATGATACTAGGAATGATATAATCAAGTAAAATTAAATAAAAATAATTATGATTTAATAAAATAAAATCTATCAAGAGGTAATGGTTTAGTAACGATGTATACTAATTGATTTTATGTGGAAAACAATTCTACAGAGATACCTACTTTTTTATGCATGATCTCTTAAGAAACTATATCTTAGATAAATGTGATTTTTTCTAGAATGTTTGGTTGGATTCTTTGAAATTTTGATAGAATTACTCTTATCACATTTGATTATAACACAATTAAAATTTAATCCAAAATCCATTAGAGCATGTTTCATCCACACTACTTATGCACAACAACTTCCTACTAAAATACATTATACTTTGAAAGTTGATAATGTTACAGAGTACTATTTATTTCTTGACCATGATACTAGAGATTTACTAAGAAAATTGAAGGTTCGTTAGGTTTTCTTATCTAGTCTAAATCTAGAAAAATCATCATTCGATTTTGAAGTTAAATTGAAATTAGAGGTTTTTGAAAAAATTAGAGAAATAGATATAGTTTCTTTTAAATATATTAAAGTTATTTTGGAAACATTTAAATGAGATTCATTCAGATCAGATTGAAATATTTCACAAAGAAATATAGAAAACATAATGTCTGGTTTACTTTTATAATGTCCCAACCCAGGTTCCACTTAACTTGTGCCCTAATCTAGTTGGTCACATAGAATCAAGTGCACCTCCCCATATGCCTGAGACTCTTGAATAGTAGTGAGAGTCTAATTTGGTATAGTGTGGAGACTGTACCATAATATCAGAGTGGAAAAATTGATATAATTTATAAATAGACAATAACAGAAGCATAAATAAACATATGTAACAATCGAAACAAAATAAAAATTAATTGTGAAAGCATAGATAACCAAAAATATATAATAATAATCAAAATACCATAGGCTAGGTCATATATATTATGATTTCATGGAATGATGATATAAAAAAAGTGAAATAGGGGATACATGCGACATGCATATACAATCATGCTATACAAAAATAACAAAAATAAAAAAGACTGCTCCACAAGAATCAAGAGAATATATTCAGTCCACTACTCCTATTATCTAAGTTATAAGTAAAACAAATCAAGAATACACAGAAGGGTTCTTGTACTTATCTATACATGCAGACATAAATTTTACTTGGGTACCAAAATAGACCAGAGTAGAGTGTGAGATAAACTCAGTAGGACACCAACAATAGTGTCTAGAAATAGTCCATATAGTGTACATAACATAATAGTGTGCCGGTAAAATGAATAGTCAATAATGTTGAATAATAAATACAAGTTGGCTGAGGTTCAACCAAGAAACAAGGAAGACTCTAACTACTTCGGCATAGGCTGGAATATGTCTGACCTAAGTAACATATATATATAAGTGATAATATATATAGTTATATAATGTATACATGTATATGTGATAAGTACTTGAGTACATAGGTATTCATTTACATGGATACTAGTGCTAGCTAGACCAGGGGAAAAATTAGGCGTCTATAACTATTCTAGTGAGATATGATCTCTAGCAAAGGGTACACGCCCTAAATATCAAATAAATGTGAGACATAATACCCATCACTCAAGATGGTTGGGTGAGTCATCATTCCTAACACCAAATATAGAGGAACGTGAAATGTTATGCCCATCACCCAAATAATAGTATAATAGTGAGAGATATCATACAAAACACCCAATTTAAGGGATTGTGAAACATCATGCTCAACAAGTCCCTTAACCATCATTCTCCATCCAATAATAATTGTGTAATCATAATGATAAAAATAACCATGAGGAATCACCTATAATGAATTTATATCCATATAAAAAAATCCAATGGTGCAAAATTTTAAAAACTCATGTTTATAATGATAAAACATGAGGTGTAGCCTTACCCCCATTTCAATTCATTTATATCAATCCATTAAATTAATCATGGAAAGGAAAAAAAATTCCAATGTCGATCTAAACACTTAGAAGGTTATTTGGTCATCTAGAAAAATACATAAAAGAGGTAAAATCCATTTTCAATACAAGATAAACACTTAGGTGGTGTTTGGTCTATTAAATAATTCTATAATAGATGTAAATTAATTTAGAACACCCAAAGGGGTGTCAGGGAACAAGGTCAACAACCTTTCATCATTTATAAAGGGTTTGTGGGAGTATAATAATATAGTTTAATTTATTTTGAAAGGAAAAAACATTTTGAGAAACATGTGGAAATGAACAGTTTGTAGTGTAATGGAGAGACTATAAAAACATTACGACTTTTAGGGAAAAAATTATACCACCTACTTTAGGGATGTACATGACTCATTGTCCAATATCAAATTCAAATTTATAGTAGAATGGAAGAAATCAAAGAAATAGACCCACACCCTAAAAATAGACAAAAAGAGATCATACCTAAATATAATAAGATTTAGAAAGATAAAGAGTGGAAGTAATTAATAGGATTAAGAATCTTACCAATGCAGATCTAATTGTTTTGATAGCATTCTATTTAGAGTTCAGATGAGGGAGGAACCAAGATCCCTAGGTTAGGTGGAGGGAGAGCTCACATGAGGAAGATGGAGGAGATGTATGCTCTAATTTAAGGGAGGAAGATGTATTTTGAGTTAAAAAACATTTTAGGGGTAAAATAGTAAAACCCACCCTCATCATTGGGTCACACGTTTGAAAAAACCATGTGCCAATTGTACACCACCCATAGTCTAAAGAGGGACCATATATGGGTTAGGAACATGGTTTGACTAACATTGAGCAAGCCGTGTGTAAAGCCACTATCACCCTACCTCTGAAATCTCACATGAGTGTGCACCTTGAATCACACAGTTATAGAAAAACAATACAAATTCATTCTTCCCACTGAGTTACCCACATGGTTAATTCGCACGGTTAGTACTAATTGTGTGCTAACCATGCGGCCTATTATGTTTGTCCAACTCTAAGAGATTCAGGATCTGAACAAGCCCTAGATGCTCCCAAAACATTCTTTATATTGTAGGGAACATTTACCAAGATAAAACAAAGGATTTTAACTAACAAAAAATCTATCTATACCTTTTAGAAAAAAATGGGTAATTACAACCTCCCATCCTTAAAGAAACTCATTCCTAAGTTGGTCTACTGAGGGTAAAGAGGGATCATATAAGAAAATATTAATCCACTAGGATCATACCGAACACCTCCATATCCCTCTCTGATGTGATTTTGTGCTCTCACTATGGTGCACTTTATCACCCTCTATTTCACAGGATCAACGCCTTGCTTTCGTTGGAAGCTGTGATGTTGATCGCTCACAGGAACATACATGGATGATGGTTGTTCGCCCTGGATCAGTTTGTGGTGCTAGTGGTTGTCATGGTTCCTATGCTTGGATTGTTTTGTATGTTCTTGGTTTCCTTTGCCATTGTATCATGCTCCTTCATGCATGACTCCAATTTGGTCATGTTCGAAGGATTTTATGATGTTTTGGATGGTGTTGGTGGATTTGAAGGTGGAACTCTTCAGGTGCTTCTGTTTGATTGCATTGTCCATGATAGATCAGCTGTCTCGTGGTCCCTCTTTCCAGAGTTCTATCGATGAAGCCCTCACCATCGGTCATCCTCCTTCGAAGGCTCCAATGATGTTCAGCTTCTTCCTGTTTTGTGTTTTTTTTTGTGTTTGTTTGGTTTTGTCTGGATAGTGTCTTCAATGGTGGATCCCCTTGGACATGTTGCCTCACCTTGTTTTTCTTGTTTGGTTCTCACTTATCCAAAAAGTGTATTTGAAAATAAAAAAAATGAATTTTCAGTCTAGAGAATCGAGGTGAAATCTTACCCTGCCTATGAATTCAAAAATTCCCCAACCTAGATGAAAATCACAAGAAAACCCTATCCTTGACCTAAAACTCAAGAGGTCACCAGCGTCAGCTAACATATGACTGCTGTCTGGAATTAGCTTTCAGCATGTGCTATCTGATCAATTAGACCTTCTTTGAAGTATCTTAGATGAGATATAGTCCAAGAAAATCCGCATCCCCTACCTTTAACTAGCACAAATGTGATTAAAAAGGCCTACCATATAAGGATTCATAAGTATCCATCTAAATTGTATCCTAAAATATATTATTGTAAGCAAAATCAACTAGGGGTATGTTTTTCTACCCATAACCCTATAAATCATGGACACATGCACAAATAATGTCCTCTAACACCTGAATCATGTGATCTATCTATCCACCATTATGAAGGTGATATGCCATTCTATGAAGCACCTGTGTACCAAAGGACATCTTCAACCCCATTTAGTACCACGAAATAAAGAGATAATACCTTTCAGATATGATATATGAAGGAGTTCCAGGAAAAAATATAACCTCCCTGATATATAGTTTCCATAGCTTGTCTACCGATAAGGTCTCTCATATAGGTAATAAGTGTGATACCTTCATCAACCAATCAAAAACTACCCTAAATATATCATAGTGATGAGTAGGTCTAGGAAAACTTGTCCTGAATTCAATATAGACATCATCCCATTTCCATCCAGGAATAGACAATGACAATAAAAGTCATGTCGGTCTTTGATGTTCTGCCTTCACCTATTGATAGGTGGAACACCGAGTGATAAAGTTGGATATCTCCCATTTCCCACCAGACCAACAATACTGGGGACATAATTTTTGATACATATTGGTGATAACGGGATGTACTACCTAAAATAAGGCATGAAACTCACACATCATCACCTCTCTAATGTGTGCTAGGATCCATGCACACACATGAAAGCATAAGTTCTCATCCTCATCCATGGTCCAGCCATAAGATTAATCATTATCTAATACACTGTACCCTAAGAATATACCTTTATGTTCTAAAAGGTACCTCATTCTCATTCGTTAAATAAGGGTAGAGGTCACTTTTAAGGCCATGAGGACCCTCTGATGATGATCCTGCTAAACCTTAATGTGAATTTCTAAAAACAAGGCTATGAGCTGTCACTCACCACTATCCTCCTACAAAAAATGTTTTTGGGTCTTGTAGCTCAAGTCATTGGCTACTACATTTCCTTTTCCAAGCATATAGACAAGATCTAAAATGAAGGATTGTCAGTACTCAACCCATATGTTCTACATGACATTTAGATTATTTTCAATAAATATGTATTTGATGATTTTGTGATCCATGAATACCAAAAAAATTCTACACAATAAAATAGGTTCTCCAAAAAAATAATGCATAAATGATATAAGATAGATCAAGGTCACGTGTCGGTAATTCTGCTCATGAGGCCTCAACTGATGAAACTTGCTTGCGACAACTCACTCATCTTGCCTGAGAACATCTTCCAACCTAATACCTGATGCATCACAGTAAATGGTATAAATCCTTCCTAGATCTAAAAGCATAATTTTTTTAATAATTAATACTTCAATTCAAATCTTTAAAGGATTATTCATAAGATTCTAACCATACAAAATTCATACCCTTCTTAGTCAAGCTCATAAGATGTGTTTCTAGGTGTGATAAGTCCTGGATGAAGTGTCTCTAATATCTAGTATCCCCATGAAACTATTTATATTAAAGAAATTCTTGGTAAAATACTACTAAACTATATCTCTCCCACTATCTGGTTCTATTGATACCCTTGACTCAAATATTATATGACCTAGGACGTGAACTCTGTCGATCCAAAAGTGGAATTTTCCAAGATTTGCATAAAGTGAACACTCCCTTAGTGTATTCAATATGATATAAAGATTTTTGGAATGGTTTTATTGAGAATGAGAATACACTAATATATTTTCCAAAAATACCACCATGAATGAATCTAGATATGGGTGAAAAATCAAATCATCAAATCCATAAAAACAATTAATGCGTTCATGAGACTGAATAATATTACAGGGTACTCATAAAGATCATACCTACTCCAAAAAGTTGTATGAGGTATGTTTGAATATATGAATCACACCTGATGATAACAAAAACTAAAACCAGTCTTTAATAATACCATTTCTCTTCAGAGCTAATCAATGAGTTCATCTATTTTAGGTAGTGGATATCAGTTCTTAACTGTAATCTAGTTCGTACGTGAGTAATCCATGAAAATCCAAAGGGTACCGGCCACCTTCTTAGGAAAAAGGACTAGTGAACCCCATGGATAAGTGCTGGGGAATATAAGAACATTATCCTCTAAGCCTTACAACTTTTTATTGAGCTTTAGAAACTTCATATATTATATATTGTAAGGAGTAATGGAAAATGGTGTGAGTCTTTGAATAAGATCAATGGTAAATTATACCTCTCTCACTTGAGGTATCCTAGAAAAGTCACCAGGGATGAAATACATGAAATTATCCACTATAGGATGTAAAATAGTAGGTTATGATCCTTGATCATCCAATAAGAGACTCACAATATGAGCTATCACCCTTCTAAAACCATGGTGTTCAGGTCCATCTTGAAATGAATAAACATCCCATTCTACTTTATGCACATGTATACCATCATTTGGAGATGTAAAAATCCACCTGAAATGATAAAAGTACATATGGTATTGATAGAAAACTATCCAGTCCATCCTGATAATTACATAAAACTCTATTATGTCAAGGATGAAAAGATTCCACTCAAAGAGATATCCGCCCATCTCAAGGGAAAAATCATTACAATGGTGAACTCTCTCTGATCAAATACCCAATGAGGTATTAAGTGTCATGAAACCATAGTAAAACTATATATCAAGGCCCATACTTTCCATAATTGCATCATATATAAAGCAATGTGATACACTAATTTCAAACAAAGTATACACTAAGGTAGAGGATACAAGAATATTACCTCAAACAGTAGAATCTCTAGAATTATGCCCATTTGTAATAGGTTTCACTGCATGTAATTAGCCCGTAGCATGACTATGAGTTACAACACAAATTCCCTAATAAATCTTTCTCTATTTACACTAAAAATCCTAAGTCTAATTACCTATTCCTTGACCACCTCTTTGGCTTGAGCGGCCGGTGATATTCTAGCCACCAGCCTGGGGAGATACCATTGTCCTCATTCCATGATGTGGGGTAGGTGTAGATCCCCAGTCAATAGGCACCAATTGAAAAGTATTAAAGAAGTTTCAGATACACCCCATCCTATTGAAGCCTATGCATTCCACTAGGTCTCATATACAACAAGGATTGGTGTGTCCCGACTTCCCACACAAGTGAAATTTTAGGAAGCTGTTAGTATGAGATGTATGATTGATGTTAACCCCACGAGAAACCTCAAAATGATATTTTATCCCACTAGAATAAACACTATTAGGTGTGGGTGTTGAACTGCCCTAGTTACCTCTATTATATTACCTAAAATTTCTTTTTCTAATGAGGCCCTAGTTGATTATCTTAGAGATATTCATAATATGGAAGATATTGACCTATGATCAGATGGTGTATACCAGCCCATCATTGAATCAACTCGCAGTCATAAGATCATCACTATCTAGAGCCTGTGTGAAATTCTGCATCTCTGTAAAATGAGTAGAATATTCCATGACATACATGGATCTCTACTACAGTTTCATAAATTATCTTACTCAGTCATCCCTCAATGTATGAGGAAAGAAGTAATCATATAATATTTTCTGGAAAATTTCTTAGATCATATCTCAATTCTTTTATAACTGGGTAATAACATCCCACCATCACTTTGTAGAACCACATAGCATATAAGAATCAAGTTTGACCCTATAATTTTGAGGCATCTTTAAATGAGCATAAAAATAAATCATTGCCTCAATCCATGACTTTACAACATGTGGTCTTCCATCCCCTGAAAAGGTGTGAGGATGATGCTGCTGGAGATCCCTAGTCAGCTCTTCCATAGTTGAGGCAGGTTGAGTGACACCTTTCATAGACTGCATCATAAGGATAATATCCTCTTAAAACATGGAATTAGTTCCCATATTAGGAATAATAGGTGGTTCCATAAGCGACACTATAGGATGTATCACTAGTGGCTCAGGGTCCACCATCTCTGGTGCATGGTCTTCACCACCTTCCTAGTGTATCACTCAAGGCTGTCATCATGGCGTGATTCTATAATTCCAAACACATGCCTCAAAAGATAATTTATCTGTCAAAAATAATTACGGATAGACAATATGATATGTAAATATCCTTCCAATATAAAAGGTCACACCTCTCTACCTACTCCAAAATTTAGGTCTTTGGGGTAAATAAAAACTATAATAGGTTATAAGAATATGATAGATACTCGCAACTACCCACTACCAAGGTTGGGTTCATGTCTAGGTCTCATATCACACGACATGGGCTCTGATATATGGAGTGTTAAATTCAAGGTATAGAGGAAAACACACTTTAATTTACAATTGGAATCCCATTTAGTGGTAACCATTTCACATTAAGGTTTTAATTTGATTGAGTTCACACTCTTTGTATAAATACATATATATATATATATATATATCACGGTCTAGAACCAGTAGGCCTAGAACCCATAATATGGTATAATTGGCTAATTAAGTTTTCATCACTAATATATGTGAAAAAACACAATTTATATTGATGTAGTAACTTTAATTAGTCAATTATATTCTCTATATAATAAATATTAGTACATTTCAATATATAATTATTAAGACACTAACAGTATGCAGTAGGAAAATGCAGGCCTGAAAAATTTCATGGTATATTTGTCCTAAAATTCCTATAATGATGCATGAAATTCTAATTCCTTGAATTACTAGGCCAAGGGAAAAAATATTCTATAACAATAATAATATCAATATCAATAACATCACAACACATGTCCGCCACCCAATAGTGAAGTCTTATCAACTATAACAGGCGAAAAATTAAAATAGAAATAACCCATCCTAGGCAATTTGGGGTTTCCCCTGTATGTGAGTTAGTTACTCCCAAGCACAAGCTCATTACTAAACTCCATTTCATCCTAGAATATGATTTAATACCCAAATAGTTTGAAAAAGTAAAAAATAACTACTTTGATACTACTTTGTAACGTCTCGGCCTAGGTCCCACCTAACTGATGGCCCGAGATGGTAGATCACAAAGACACAAGTGTACCTCTCCATATGCCATGGGCTATCGACCAATAACATGGGTTTAAGGTGGTATAGTGGGGAGAATATACCTTCATATTAGAGTTTTAAAATGGATATAATCAATAAATAGACAATAGTGGAATAAAAAATAAACATATGGCATAACAGAAGAAAAATGATAATCAACTGTAAACGTGTAAATAACCGAACATCTGTAATAATAATCAAAATCCCATAGGACGAGTCATATACATGATGATATCATTCCATGTATATATATAAAAAGGGAAATATGAGATTCATGGGACAAGCATATACAATCATATTATACAAAAATACAAAAAAATCCAAAAGACTGCTTCACTAGAATCACAAGAATATGCTCGGTCCTTTTCTCCCATGATCCATGCTTTAAGTAAAAAAAATAAAGCATAAATATTAGGGATCTTACCTTTATCTATACCTAAAGATATTACTTCTACTTGGGTACCAAAGGTTTCTAGAGTAGGGTGTGAGATAAACTTAGTAGACCACCACCAACAGTGTCTAGAAATAATCCAGCTAGTGTACATAACATATCTGTGTGTAGGTAAAACGAATAATCAACAATGATTATTAATAAATACCAATTAGCTCAGGGACCATCAAGACACTTGGTAAACTATACCTGATTCAGTATAGGCTAGAATATGTTTGATATGAGTACTGTATATATGTAATAATATATATAGTTATATACTATATACATGTATATTCACTAAGTACGTGAGTACATAAATAGAAATATACATGGATACTAGGTGCTAGCTAGACCCAAGGCCTAACCCAAGCATCCATAAATATTCTAGTGAGATATAAACCCCATCAAAGGGTATAATACCTAAAGCTCATATGAATTTGAGACATCATTCCCGTCACTCGAGATAGTAGAGTGAGTTTTCATGTCCAACGCTTGATATAGAGGAATGCTGAACATTATTCCCATCACCCAATAAAAAGTACAATGATGTTATATGTCATGATAAAAAAATAATGTAAGGGAGTGTGAAGCATCCATATTAACAAGTCTATTAATAATAATTCACCATCCAATAATAATGGAATAATCATAATGATAATAGTAACCATGAGGAATCACCTATAATGAATTTATATCCATATAACAAAAATATACAATGGTGAAAAATTTAAATATCTAAAGTTCATAATGATAAAACATGGGTCAAGTCCTTGCCACCCATTTCAATTCATTTAGAACAAGACAATTAATTTATCATGTCAAGGTAAAATAATTCCATCGTTAAGGTAAACACTTAGAATGTTCTTTTGTAATCTAGAAAAATATATAAGAGGGAAATTCCATTTTTGATACAATCTGAACACTTATGTGGTGTTTGGTCCGTTAAACAATTATATAATAAATGGAAATTAATTTATCATAGCCAAAGGGGTGGATGTGAACAATGTAAAAAAAATTTGATCCATTATAAAGGGTTTATGGAAGTATAATAACATTGTTTGAATTTATTTATAAAGTGAATGCATATTTTAGGAAACACATGATAATGGACTTTGTGTGGAAAAATTTCAAGGCTATGAAAACATCATCACATTTATTGAAACAAATAGACCACCTACCTTAGGTCTGTAGAAGACTCCTCATCAAATATCGACTTCATATTTGATGTATAATGGGAGAAATCAAAGAAACAAACCAACACTCTAAAAATATGGAAATGGATCTCACACCTAAATAGTGTAAGATACACAAACATAAATTATGTAAGGATAAAATAAGATTAAAAAACTTACTAATATGGATCCAATGTTTCCAATGGCGGTCCTTTGGAGTTTTTATGAGGGAGGAACCATGATCCCTAGGTTAGGAGGAGGGATATCTCATGAGAGGAAGATGGAGGGTTTTTTTACTGGAAATGAATCGAGGAAGAGGGATTTTGAGTTAAAAAATATTTCAATGTTAAAATAATAAAATCAACCCTAAACATTGGGTTTAAAGATTTGGATGCACGATTGGACAAACCGTTTTCCAACCATGCACCACACACTATCTAAATAGGGACCCTACATGGGCTAGGTGAATAGTTTGACTAATCATGCATAAGTTGTGTGTGAAGCTACTATCACCCTACCTCTGCAATCTCACTTGGGCATGCACCTCATCATTCATGGTTACTGAAAAACTATACGACCTCCTGCTTCCCACAGAGTTCCCCACAATGTTAAGTCACATGGTTAGTACTAACTATGTTCTAACCATGCGGTCCACTATATTTGTCCAATTCCCAGAGCTTCGGGATCTGAAAAAGCCTCTAACGCTAAAAAAATTTGTTTGGATATAGGGAATGTTTACCAAGATAAATAAATAAATATTATTTGAAAAAAAAACATTACATTTAAAAAATTTGGGTTTTTAAAAATTTTAGTAAGACTCAATAGACATCCAATTATTCCTCTATAAAAGGTATTATCGACTAGTTTTCTAGTCTAATCCATATTATGATTAACAATAGAGCTCATAGGAGTTGAATAAGCCTTATTTTTTTTCAAGTCCAAAATTCTTAAGTAAATCCATTTTTTACTTTATATAGTTTAAGACATTTCCAAAATCTTTTTGAAAAATTTTAAATCATAGAAAATAGTTTAACTCACACATTATACTCATTTAAAATTCCTTTTGAATAAGTTTTGATAAACCATTCAATAATTTTTGATTCTCTGATCCAAAAATAACATCGTGAACATATATTTATACCAACAAGATATCTTAGAATGATGTTTTCTTAAACATTATAGGGTCTTCCATTACTAATGAAAAATGATATGATAAAAGAAAAGATATTAGTCTCTCATACCTTTATCTTGGTTCTTGTTTAAATCCATATAGATCTTAGGTAAGTTTATAAATAGAATATTTAAAGTGGGGGACTTAAAAACTAAGAGGTTATTCAACAGAAACTTCATCTACTAAAAATCCATCTAAAAATGTATATTAAATATCCATTTGATATAATTTAAAATTCATATAATTTGTATATTCTAAAAGGATTCTTATTGTTCTTAATCTGGATATAGGTGCAAAAGTTTCTTCATAATATATTATTTCTTCTTGACTATAACATTTTGAAACCAATCTAGCTTTATTTCTATTGATTAGACCATGATCATATTTTTTGTTTCTAAATACCCATTTTTTTCCAATAATAGGATAGTCAGAGGTTCTATCAACTAATTTCTATAATCTATTCCTTTTGAACTAATTTAACTCTTCTAGCATATCTAAAAACCAACATTAACCTTATAAATCTTCTTCAATAGTTTTAGGTTCTTCTTGAGATGAAAAGGAAGATAATTATACTAGATTTTATATATTTATTCTAGTTTTTACACATTAATCGAAGATTATTGTAACTATTTATAAAGGATGGTCCTTAATATTTCTAAGTAATATAGGCAGTACACTTTTTGGTTCACTAGAATAAACTCTTACAAGAAGTGGTTGAAGATATCCAAGTTCCAAATAATCATCCTTATTATTGTTAAGGAGAGTCTTATGTCTCATGTACTTGAGGGAATCACTCAACTCATTAGTTTGAGTCATTTTGATATCAAAAGGATCACTTTCATCAAACTTAAAATGATTTTATTCATCAACTATCCTCAAAATTTTGTTGAAAAATATATAATCCTTGGATGAAGTTTAAAAACCTAGAAAAATACCTTAATCATTTTGGATCAAACATTCCATGATTATCCTTCGTGTTAAAGATGTAAACCTTGAATCCAAATACTTTAATATATCCTACCTATGGTTTTATATTATCCAGTAACTCATAAGTAATTTTCTTTAATACATGACTTATTAGAACTCTTTTAACAATATAACATGCTGTTTTAATAGCCTCATCTAAAAAATGAGAAGCCATGTTATATTTACTTAACTCTATTCTAGAAATTTATTGCAAATTCATGTTCCTATTTTCAATAGCACCATTATTTTGAGGTTTCTTTGGGGCATAAAAATTATGTTTAATAACTTGTATTGAGAAATATGTATTAAATTCATGATTCTAAAATTCCCCTCTACTCTCAAAGTCACTATTTTAGAATCTTTATAATTTTTCAAAATCTAAAAAAATTAATAAAAATAGAACACATTTATCTTATAAGTATTAAAAATTAAACCCATGTAAATATAGAAAAATAATTAACCAAAAAATAGAGAAATTATTTATCAACAAGAATTTCAGTTCTAGTAGGTTCGAACAAGTCCATGTGAATAATTTCTAAAGGTCTAGATGTGAAACCCTATTTAACTGGTTTAAAAGATGATTTGTGTTGCTTTAACATTTTACCTACATCACCTAGTTTCATTTTATCTAATTTAAGGTTAGGAAAGTCAAATATCAAATGTTTCTTAGATATTTGTTTCAAGAAGTGAACATTACAATGTCTAAGCCTTCTTTTTGAAATCCATGACTCATTAATTTTAGAATTCAAAAAATTTATATTTTTTCTACATGAATAATTAATATCTAATGTCTAAAAATTATTTGTTATGGGTTCTTTGAAGTTTATATATTTCAATATGAAAACTAAACATGCATTGTTATAAAAATAAATTAAATAAGTACCATTAAAAAGTTGATAAATACTTATTAGGTTGTTCTTTAAGAATTTAACAGAAATAAATTTTTTAACTTGGATATATTTTGGATTTACAAATAATTCAATAGAAATAATTAATCATTTTTCATTGTCACCAAATGTCACATAGCCCCCATTAATATTGGATAGTGAGTGTTTCAGAAATATACATTTATGTGTATTGAACAACCACAATCCATAAAACATTTTGAATTTATGTTCATGTGGTTTTTTTCCCTATGATAAAAATTAAACAACATGATTTTTTGGTACCCAAATTCTCTTGGTTCAAAAAATGTTAGCTATAATTAACTTGAGGATAAAAATCTATTTGTGTTTTCTAGAAAAATTAGATATACATTTGGATTTTTTTGAAATAAAATTACTTTTAATTCCATAAAATTGAGTCTTTTTCTAAGTATAAATATTAGAATAATGTCATATATCTCCACAATAAAAACAAGTTATCTTGTAGAGGTTATTATTTTTAGAACAAGATGAAAAATATTTTTTATAAAACTTGGGCCTTTCATGATGAATTTGTATTCAAAAATTTTATTTTTTTGAGATGATTTTTATCAATAATTTTATTTATATAATATTACCCTTTATTGAAAACACATGAGGAATATTTAATGTTTTTAAACTCCTTCTATAGGTTCTATATTTTCTTAACTTGTTCAGTATATGAGGTAGTAGACTTTTCCAATTGATCTTTCAAATAAAAAATCTGTTTGTTTAATTCCCCCTCTTAATTAAAATTTTATTATAAGATTTCCTGAGTGATTTTTTTGTAATTTTTTAGGATTTTATACTTAGTTTATAACATGGAAAAATATTCATTTAATTATTCATATGATAATTTTTCATTTTTTGATTCTCACCCATGCTTAGAAGAGTAGTAAGAATGAAACTCATCCGAATGTTCCACATAGCATATGTTGGACTTTTGATTAAGATATTTAGCTTTTATTTTCAAGATGTAAATTATCTAGAATATTTAGATTCACTACATGTGGACTTCATGGTATTCTAGGGTTTCTTCTTATAACCAACCTTCATGAATAACTTTTTGTCAATATTTTTATTCTCATGAAATTATGGAAAATCTTCCTTGATATGTCCAAAATTATTTCAATCATAACATCTTAATTATATAGATTTTTTACCATGATTCTTGTACTTGTTAATGGGTCTTATGAAACCTATTATCTGATTATATGATTTTAATAAGTTTTGATTAAACTTTTCAAGTTCATCATTTGATCCATTATATCTAGAATAATCTTCTTCTTCATATGTTTTATAGATGTTTATTCCTTTGTTCTTATTATCATCATTATAAGTATAAACATTTAAGGAATCATTTTATTTCTTTTTCATTTTATATTCTCCAGCTTTAGCTTCCATTGCATCTTCATGTGTCATAAGAGTTATAATGAGGTATTTTATTTTGAAATTTTTGACCCCTATTGATTGTTTGATAGCAGCTAAGATTCAAATCTTCATAGATGGTAAAACTCTTAGAACACTCAATTATTGCTCCGGCTCAATAATTGTTTTTTCTAGAAAAAAAAACATTATTCGATATCCCAACACATCTTCCATTAAATTTTGTAATTCTCTATCCTTAAACCATTATGAATTTTTCAAACTTATGTTTGGCAGTATCATATCTAAGAGCCTTTATTTTTTCCATTTATTTGTACACAAATACTATAGTAGTCCAAATTTCATAAACATATTGACACTAAAAAACTCTATTGAACTCATCTAGTCCTGAAACATAGATTATAACATTCATAGCTTTAGAATTCAGACCATAATCTTCTTTGGTTGTAGAATCCCATGTTTCAGGTTCTCTATTTATAATTGTATAAAGGTTTACTTCAATAAGTTAAACTTTTTAGTGAATATTTATTAAATATATCATCACACAAGCCTTCCAACAACCATAATTTTCACCATTAAAGAAAATATCTTAAACAATTTACATAAATTACTAGTTATTAGGAATAATATCCATTTGAAATAATATATTTAGAATTAAAACTTTGAAAGCTATGAACTCAAGAGTCATAAGATCTGATAAAAATTATTGTCCCAGAGAAATGGCCAACTAAAAACTCAAGAGGGGGTAGAATTGAGTTCCTAATTTTTTCTTTTCTTTTAACCACCCACTTCTAGATATGTGAGTTCAAATATTTTCCTTAAACAAAATATGTACTAAAAATATAAAAATATTAATAGAAAGATATTTAACACATGATATTTATAGTGGTTTGGGGGATAAAAATCCCCTATTCCACTCCATCAATACTCTACTCCATGAGTTTAGTGATTTTCACTATTAAAACCCTTTTCTCTGGGCTCCCAGCTGAGTACAAGAAGTAGTTACTTATTAAAAAGGTTTAAGAGATTTTAACTAGGATTTCCCTTTATAAGACATATCCATGTCCTTAAACACACTCACTTATAATGAGTGTTAATAAAAATGTATGAATTATATTTTGAAGAACTACTCTAGAACATAGTTGTAACAAGAAACTAACAGTAGATGAAGTTACTGCATGAGAAGATGATAAACTTTAAAGCTCAGATCTGGATGATCCTCAATTTCACTGATAGTCCTGAAAGTGTAGCACATAAGTGTTGTATATGATATTGTCTATGTATATGAATTATTTGTTACAATTATTATAGTACATACACATTTCTATGTTTATTAGTACGTTTAGGCATGAAACAAATAACTCTTCCTTTTATGTATCATCTCTGATTTTTACATTAATCACATGATATAATCATAATAGTCATGTTGATAATCTATTGAAATTTTTATAAGATAGGATATTAATGAAACATGCCAATTCTTTCCAAATATAGAATAATATTCTGCCATGATGATGTAATAGATCTTATTCTTTAGATCCTTCCATTCCTAAAAAAATTATAATTTATAAAAACTGATCTTTTCTTAAATGGAAAATCCCTTTTATGATACTCTAAAAATAATGAAATGACTGATAAAGATATTTTGAAATTAATTATAAAATTATAAATTACAACTAATCCTTTATAAGATATCCAACAAGTAGTACTATTCTTGTAAGATAACTTCATAAGATGCTTCATAAGATAAATCCAATCTTTAACTCACACTATTCATAAGATAAACTGAATTCAACATTGTGTAGGATAATTATTCAACATAAGATAAATATGTTACTGATGTGTGATACTTAACATCAAAAATATTTCTAATTCTTGTAAGATAAAATTTTGTGAATATGTTTTTCTTAAGACAAAGACTTATTATAATTACACTATGTATAAAATATATGACTATGAACACATGGTATCTAGTCCATTCTCTTCGTAATAAAATATATTATGTAGTAAGATAAATTTTCGACACAATGTTTTATGATTCGGAGTAGATGAGATATATTCTTTTAAAAGTTTGATTTTTATATGATAAAACACTTTTTTGTAGATTGAATACACCAATATATATAATATAAAATCTAAGAGTAAGTGTAAGATAATTTACTTATAAAAAAATATCATTTGGAACACTTAAGATAAAATAATTTGTTGGACCCTTTGTGAGATATTTGTTTTAATAATCACAAATCATGCCAATTTCCAAGTCATGATAATTCACATATTATGGTTTATGTGATGATAATCATATAAATGAATATTTATAAATGAATAGATTGTGTCACATGGTATAATAAATTTCAACAAGTAAATAAATTATGTATATTTGTGTTTCAATATATTTACAAGTTTGTATTTACATGTAATTATGAATTTCACTTAATCTGGTAATGTTCAGTATAAGATATAAGCTTTGTAAGTTTTTTAAGGTATATAACACTGATTGGTTGAAAGGAGTTACTGATGGATGACTCACTGATGAGGACTCACTAGTCAAATAAGACACCGATACAGGACACACCGATAAAACAAAAAATGCACTGATGGACAAGTCACCGATGATCGGTCACACTGATAGTTCAATCTACTCACTGATGGATGACTCATTGATGGGGAACACACCGACAGTTCAAAGGACTCGCCGATGGATGAATCACTGATGGGAGACACACTAATAGTTCAAAATGAGTCACCGATGCCCTGACAGACCAATAGTACAAATGAATGCTTGATGCCCTGAGTCACCAATAGTGATGGAAAGGACTCATTGATACAGAGAGTCCCTAATGCTGATAGAGCGATGCTAATGAATCCCCGATACTTATGACTCACCAATAGTCATAAAAACTATTTTTAATTTATTAATTCAAATTTATATCTAATAGTTATATTTATAAAAATTAATGCTTATAACATTAATTAATGCTCTTTTTAGAATATTTATAGGAAAATACAAGGTACATGAATGTGGGGAGATAATTCTTCTTGATAGACCTCAATGGATAAAAGGATAACATGTTGGATCATTCAAAAAATACAGAAGAGGAGAAAGAAAGGAAAACCAAAGAACTCCGGCAATTCTCGAGCATACTTCCAAAACCTAAGAACTCAAAAGGAAGAAAATATAAAGAGATAAATAAATCAAGCTAAAACTGCTGAGATGACTTGATCATATTTAAAAAAAGAAGGTGAACATATCATAATCCTGCAAGCCAAAGTATAGAGACTTCATCACTCTGTTTTGGAGTCAACTTCCAGAAGAGGACTCAAACTTCAATTCCACTACATCAAACGAGTCCAGAGATGAAATACATAACACATAAAGCTTTCAAAACCTTACTCTACATATTTATCTATGTTGTGTTCATTTATTTACATTTATGATCAGTGTGTGTGTCTACCTGTTACACATAAAATGAATTCTATGCATAACTGGAGGATACTTTTTATCCTCAATCCCAAATTCTATTTATCCATTTGTATCCCACGTAGAACTGTGGAAGAGTTTGTGTGCGACCTGTTATTTGTTTTTCCCACCAAGAACTGTGGTTGAGGTCAAGTGTGACCTGGATAGCCTTGTGTGCTATTGTGAACCCTGATCTAAGGTGTGCATCAATCTTGTTTATTAATTTAAACTTCTTGGTGGAAGGTGACCAGAAAGTGGAGAAGACTGAGTCTCGACTTGAGACTGAACCTCTTTTTTTAAATTCTATTGTACCTATTGTTATTTTCTTTTACTTTTTTTTTATAAAAAATTTAACTCAAACAAAGTAAAAATATGATAGTTAGTTTAGAAAGTGTTTATAATAGTTTTAAACCAGTAGGTTAGTTTTAAAAGTTATATTAATATTTAGATTAGTATAGCTGAGAACTGATCAATATCTTGAGAAATTAATTGAACATTTAGGACTCTTATAAATTCACTAGAAACTGACTTGGATTATTTTTTAATTGTGGAAATTTTGAAAGAACCAATCATTAACAAAATTTTTATGGGGAGTCAATTCACACCCTTCTTGAGTAACCTACTCCGACCAACATTTGGTATCATAGGATTTATGAATTTTTCAGTTTTCAATGACTTTTCAAACTTTTTCAACTGTGATTGTAGTTGTATTTCAAAGATCTTAAAATTTCTATTAATACTAAATTTTTTCTCTTTGAAATATTTTCCAAATTTATATTATGGAAAATAGATTAGAAGGAGTTGCTTTGAATAGAACACCTTTTTTCAATGGAAGAATTTATGCTCAGTGGAAGCTTAAAATGAAAATACAATTAGAAAGCATGATATTTGAATTTTGGATTGATTTTGAAAGTAAATATGCACTACCTACTAATGCTAGAAACACTTGGGATGAAGATACAAAGATGTAATATAATAATAACTATAAAGAAATGAATTCTATATATTATGTAATAGGAGATGAAGAATTTAATCACATTTCTGCTTATAAAACTGCTCATGAGATTTGGGAAACTTTAGCTTTTTTCCTATGAGGGAACAAATAGTGTTAAAAATATGATATTAAATACTTATACTATTAAATATGACAATTTTAGAGTAAATCCTGATGAATCTGTTACTGATATTTATCTCAGGTTAAATGAAATTGTGAACACCATGATTTATTTAGGAAGAGATGTAATAGCAATGGAGCAGACCATGATGATTCTAAGATGCTTACCAGAGAGATGGTGAGGGAAATCAGTATCCATAAGATAATCATGCGACATTGATAAACTTCTAGTGAAAGAAGTAATTGGAAAATTAATGATGTGTGAAGAAGAACTAAAGGTGAATAAAGAGAAAGAAGATCCAAAGAGAAAATCTATAGCCTTCAAGACTACCACATCAAAGAGAAAAGACAAAGATGAAGTCCAATCTATTATTGAGAGAACAAGTAGTGAAGAATCAGCTTTAGAAAGTGACGAGGAAATGGCCCAGCTGGCAAGGAGATTCCAAAAATTTTACAGAAAGAAAAATTTCTTCAAGAAACCAAACTATAAAGGAAAATATGAAAACAAAGGAAATTGGAAAAAGGATTGGAAGAAGCCTGAAAAATGAGAAGAAATTTTTTTCTACGAATGTAAAAGGAGTGGTCCTGTCAAAGATGACTGTCCTAAATTAAAGTATAAAAATATGTATGAGAATAAAGATAGGAAACATAAGAAAGCAATGAAGTCCACCTCAAGTGTATCTGAGGATAGATCCAGTGAGTCTTCTTCTTATCATAATGAGAAAGAAGATATGGAAAACATGTGATTTATAAAAAATACCTCATAGGTACTCTTAAACTCTCTAGTACCTAATGACTATTATTCTAGAGATGAATCTGAATCTAAAAATATGAAAAATAATGAACTATTTGAGTATTGTAATATGATAGAAGAAACTTGTAATGAACTGAAGGATAAGTATAAATCATTAAAGAAAAAACATACACTCTCTTCAAATATTAAATCTAAACTTACTGTTGATAAATAGAAAAATACACAACCTCTAATGGAAAATAATGACCTAAAGTTATGTAATGATTTTTTAAAGGTTGGGGCTGAAGCCTCATTTATTATTAAATCAAACAAAATATATCTTCAACTGGGTAGAGGGAGATCCATTAAATAGCCCGAAGGCCCAATAGTCATTTAGCCCATTACATGGCCCTTAGGCCCAATTTTTTAGCCTAAGGCCCATTTTGTGAATAGTACTGCTATAGTAACCGCCTGCTACAGTTCCACGCAGTACCCGCTGCTGCTAAAGTGCCCTTCTACTGCTACAGTGCCCGCCATTGCTACAGTACCTCCATTGCTACAGTCAGTATAATACTGCTACAGTACCCTGCACCCAATGGGTTTTGAACCCCCATTTTTCATGTAGGATTACTGGGTTCTCACCACTAATCCAAACCCCAACTACCCCTAAAGTTATCTAATGATCAATTAAAGAAGGATCTGAACAAGTTTACCAATGAAAAAACACACTTACTCAGTTACTTGGTAAAAAGATATCTCCTAGGTACACTACTAGAATAGGATATCAATAATGACAAATAAATTTATCTAAAACACATTTTATAACTAAATCTAGAAAATCTGCGTCTTTGTCCAAAAAATTGTATTTTACGACAAGTTTCCGTTCTGAAAAATCTTTTTCTGCATCATGTTTTTCTAGACCAAATAAAGTTTATTTTTCAAATAATTTATAATATACATGTAGGAAAACCATAAGAAAATTTTGGGTTTCTAAAGACTTTATTACTAATGTTTCTGGACACAGACAAATATGGGTACCAAAATCTTTTCTTGGATGATTTTTTTATAGGTAAACTGCTTAAAGGGTTCTTGTAGAAATATTTGGTAATTAGATAGTGACTATTTAATACACATGATAGGTGATTACTCATTCTTCAAGAATCTCATCATGGTTTATGTAGGACATGTCACATTTGGTGACAATGGTAAAGGAAAAATCATCATATTAGGCCAGATTGGTAACCCTAACTCTATTTCAATTTTCAAAGTACTCTATGTTGATGGATTAAAATATAAATTACATAGCATATATCAACTATGTGATGATGTATTTAATTTCAAATTTAAAAATTATTCATACCATGTTTTTTATTCCAAAACTAACTTAGTATTTACTGCTCTTAGAAATGACAATGTATATGCAGTAAATTTAGACACACTAGCATCACAGAATGTTTCCTGTCTAAGTGGATTTCAGAAAGAGTCATCGCTCTAAACAAAATACTATAACATTATAATGTACAATCCCTTAGGAAATTAACTAGAAAAGGTTTTGTTAAGGACCTTCCCAAATTAGAGTTTACAGACAATAAAGTGCTCAATCCTTGTCAAAAGGGAAAGCAACATAAAATATTTTCAAATAAAAGGAAAAAGTTACAACTTCTTAACCTCTTGAGTTGGTTCACATGGAAAAGTTTGGACCATATAGAGTTTCAAGTCTCAATGGGAAGCACTATGTTTATGTTCGTGTAGATGAATTCTCTAGGTATACTTGGACCTATTTTTAGCTCACAAAAGTGAAGATTTCTCTCATTTTACCAAGTATGCTTGGACTGTAGAAAATATTAGTTGAATCAAAATTAAATCTCTAGGAATTGACCATGGATGTGAGTTTGAAAATAAAAAAATTGAATATTTTTTCTCACATAATGTCTATAGGCATAACTTCTCTTCCCCTAGGACACATCAACAGAATGGTGTAGTAGAAGGAAGAAATATAACCCTATAGAAAATTATCTGAACTATTCTCAATGAATATGACCTACCTTTTTATTTTTGGGTTGAAGCTGTTAATATATCATGTTATATAATAAATAGAGTCTTAATCAGATATATCCTTAAGAAAAAACCTTATAAGTTTTGGAGTAATAGGAAACCCAATGTAAATTATTTTAAAGTGTTTGGATCTAAAGTTTATATTATGAACACTATATCTAGATAAATTTTCCTCCAAAAGTGATGAAGTAATATTCCTTATATATTCAACAACAAGAAAAGCATATAGAGTCTTTAATAAAAGAACCAAATGTGTGGAGGAATTTGTACATGTCAAGTTTGATGAAACTAATCCACATGAACCTAAAACCTCACTAGATAATCCTGAAGAGGATATTTACAATCTGGAAATTAATGAAAAACCCTATGACCATCCTATAAATGAATCTGTTAAAACTTCAAGTTCTGGAAATTTTCGAGATGCTAGCCATAATGAACCAGAACCAAGTGATGAACCTAAAATAACTAGACCTACTTTTACTAGACCAACTAGAACCCTTAAAAACCATCCCATAGATTCTATTGTTGGGGATTTAGAAAGAGGAACAAAAAATATAGATTCTTTGGGAAATCAGGTTGAACATCAAGCTTTCTTGTCACAAATTGGACATTATGAATAGTAACTTCCCTAATTATTTTATTTACCATGGTTAAAGGGTAAATATATTAAATAAGGGTAAAATATAATAATATTATAATAACATTTAACTATCCTAACACATGTTATAATCCTATTGAATGAGATATGTCTGACTATGGGTATCCTTGGGTCAATTTTGGGACCTCTTGGAGCCACTTGGATGTGAAAATGACATTTTATAAGAATTAATTTAATGTAAAGAAAAATGTAACATAAACATGTATCTTTTATTAAAACAATTTTATATGGGGTTATATAATTGATCACTTCGACTATAAATATTAATTAAAAAGGAAAAAAGATTTTATACATCATGGTATTTTATTTGTAATTTTCAGAAATCAAATAAATAAATATATTTGTGACACAATATTGATGCAATGATTACCTTATTAATGAATGATTTAAATAAATGAGATTATAAATATTAAAAAAAATATATTTTAAAACTTTTTATGCCATAAACAAATTTTATGGATGATTATGAATTTTCATATTTGAATTAATGAAGTTCTTTCTAAATAAAAACGTTGTCATAGATTTTTAAAAGTCATGATATGAATAGTATAAAAATTGACATAACTAATTTTAAAAATATTTTATTTTATTAAATGATATAATAGTCCTAAAAATATAAGATTTAGACAAATGACTTATATAATGTTTAAAATGTCATTATTGAACCACATTAGGTTATATTTTCATTTTATAGTAACTATACTAAAAATATAGTATGAATATACAATAAGACATGGTAAGAGTTAAATTAGTTAACTAGGGGTTAAAGGTAAAAGATAAGGTTAAATTTGTGTCCTATAATTTTCTAAAATATATTGGTTGAGAGGTTTTAGAACCAAATAAATATTATTTTTTAAATAAATTACTTTGGGACCTTTTGAAACTGAAAATCATTTTACAATAAAATAATACTTCAAAACTTTCCTAAAGTGCCCCTCCTCCCTCTTATAAGAGGACATCACCCCTACCCATTTAATCATCCCTATCAAGCCCCTTGGATAATCCAAACATTGACCAAATAATCTCAAAACACTCCTATATTCCTTCTAAAAGCCTTACCTTAGGCATAAGAAAATTTAAGAAATCCCTTTGGTTCAAATCAATGGGTGTTACGGGTTTTGGGAGGTAGCGTCTTCTCTAATGTACCTTTACATTATTTTACTTATTCAATCCCTATTATATTATTATTATTTTATTACATAAAAAAACATGTATAATAAATATACTATTATGTTTTTATGAGAATGATTCTAATTAGACTTACACACACCTCCATTTAATTGATATGAACATACTGTTTCTCTGGATAACGAAATACTACCTCACAAAACGATGATTGTTCAATTTTCCCCTAACACCTCTCATGGTGAACATTATGATGGAAATATATTTATATATGATATATATTATATTTATACTATTTCTATTCTTCTTATTTTTATTTAAATCATACCTTTATTCTTTCCATAATGTGTAAATACGGTAATTTCATTTTAGGAAGTGTGGACTACTGCCCCCTCAAAGTGACATGACTCGTTCATGCCATACATGGAACATATAAAGGACGGAGTTAATGAACGTATATAATGTATATAAAATATTATATTATAACTTAAATTATAATATACCTATGTATCATTTAGTTTTCTTTCCTTTAAATATGAAAAGGAAATGAAAGTAGCATTCATTTGTACGTACGACTTACCGTCTCCATGAACGGTGCATTTCATTTGATATCTCCAAATGTTATATACTATTATAAATAGATATATATAATGGATATATATGTTATTTAAATCATGAATATAATTATGGAGATAATGGACTTTTGACCACATGGACAATTTGTAATTATAATAATTTCATTTTTGATTCAAGAATTGAATATCGACAAATCGATCGATATTAACTTAAATAATTATTTAATGTTTATAACATGGTAATAAGTGATATAAAAGTAATAATAAAATTGAAAAATGTTTTTAATAAAGTATAAATTAACTTGTTTTTATTATTCAGGAATAACAAGGAATATACGTGACAAGTCATACTCAAGGTAAGGGAACCTTTCACCCTTCTCTTTTAGTCAAATACTTATTTTATGTTATGTCTTTTAATTTCCATTTTTTTATGTTGAGGTATGTTATTATAAATCCTTATTTCTATAAATAGTTTTTTCCAAATTATGAGATAAACTTTTAGATCTCATCAACCCATTTTATAAATTTTTAAGTGACGCCGTTAGGATGTCGAATTCTCATGAGGGAATTTCAAAACTCAATTTCCACTCATTGGGTTTTACGCATACTTCGTTGACTATATTATGCCAATATTATGTGTGAAATCTCTATTTATTCATTTATGTTATAATTTACACTTCCCATTGTGTGGATATACTATTTCTACACATAATAATCCCATTGATAAATTGCTGCGTCAATTATACAAACTTTGTAAGTGAAATATTAACTCAATCTCATTTCATTGAGTTATATATCCATGTCCTTGGTTTTGTTTTTCTAAGAATATGCATGAATGAAATCTGATTGTTTTACAATATATATCAACTTATATTGGGTGTATTTATTTTTTTCACACATAATTATGTCCTTTATTTATCCTTAATCTAAGGATATGATCTATATAAGGAATTTAGTCTCAATTTACATTCCATTTGAGACTTATTTTTTGTTATGCACAAATTATATTTTAGGGTGTATATACATCCCTTTGACATATTATATCATGAATATACTTATTATCGTGATATTATAAGTTTTGTTTGATTCTATTATTTAATTATTTTTACTCAAGTGTTTCTCAAGTGTTGCGAGACTCTTTAACTAAAACATCATTTTAAATGTTTTAAAGATATATTATGCTAAAAATTTCCCATTAATGTCCATGTGTTCAAAATGGTTTTACATATTTATTTATATGTACATTAATTTTTTAAAATTATATTTCTTTAAAATTTTAAAAGTGTTATGATACACTTTGATTAAAAATTCTCTTTATTAAATGTTTTAAATAGTTTTGGAAATGGATTGAATATTTTAATATCTTGAATTGATTTCTTGCAATTGATGAGTGAAATGTAGATAATTTCAATATTTTATGTGTTATTATTATGTAATTATACATGGAAATTTGATGGGTGGTTACATGCTAAACCAAATATTGGTGGTTCAATAATAAACCTAGGGCGGGTGAATCCATGATATCTCTCTAATGCATTGTGTAAAGTGACAGAGGTAAACATTAATATTTCTCCTAAGAGATATATGGAGTATACTAATGGGCATTCTAAACCTAACTCCCTATGTAGCTATGAAATCTACAATGTAAGTATGTTATGTATGCCACAATTTACCTTTACGATTTATGATTTCTATGCGTTACTCATAAATATTATGATTTGATAAGGTATGTTAAAGAGTTATGATTTATTATTGAAAATTATGGTTTCATTGATTTGTATATGTTGATGGAATAATGTTTTTTCCCAATTTTATATCCCTTACTGAGATTTTTTTTTCTCATCCCAAGTTTTTGAATTTTTTTTCATAGGGTATACAGAAGGGTTGGATAAAGGAAGAACTCAAGAAGATTTATATCAAGAAAATAATTCTTTTTTTATTTTAAAGAGTTTTATTTTTTTCAAACAAATTGGATAGATAAGAAGTGTAGAATTTTTAATTTTTGAGAATTAATGTAATATATATGGAATAAAATATCCTCAATGTGAATTCTGGAATTAACTGAAGATTATGTAATGTTTAAGGCTGGGTCCTTATACCTTTACCAAATTTCCAATTTAACCATATTCCAAAATTTAATCCTCCAACTTACATAAGTTATTATACTTTTCCAAATCTAGTATTCTTCCAAAAGTTTATCCCCATTCATCCAAAATATCTAGATTTAGGTAATTCGTCATTTTATTATATTCATCTTCTACAACTAGAAGCTTCTTAAGGTTATCTTCCAAGGAAAAAAGCATTCAATCCTTTAATTTGTTAGTTTATATTTCAGAATTCCTTTGGTAAACATCTAGAACAACCTACATTATTCAAATTATCCTAAAATAAAATTCAAAGGATTTATCTATAGTTATCCATTCATTTGATTCATACAATTATGTAAATCAATTATGTCTCCAATTTGTCTATTAAAAGTAATATTCACAAAATATAATGAAATGATATTTTAACCCTAAAACACCTTAAAAAATAATTAATTATTAAATTTTAATCCATAAACTAAATTTAATATCAATAAAATTATATGAATTTATTTTCCCTATCAATGATTCTCATTATTATATTGAAATAATGGTTTTTGTGAAAGGATTTTATTTGTTATTATATATTGAAATATTCAAAATTCTTATATCAGTGTGAAATATAATATCATGAATGGGATAATATCATTAAAGGATATTTTTGTAAGTATAATTATATCGAGGCTCCTTATCTTGTGCATTTTCCCCATTTCTATCACAAAATATTTCAATAAGACCAATAATTATTGAAAAAACCTCTAGTTTAATAAATATATTCTTAAATAAAACATTATCTTTAATTTAATTTGATGAAACAATTTAATTTGTTTTAGTTTTGGAATCAACCACTTTTTATTGTTTGTAACTTTTCCTACTAAAAATACCTTTATTTATTAAAATAAAAAAAATCAAGATTGTTATTTAAAATAATCACTACCAATTTGAAAACATGCATCATCATAACCCCATATGACATGTTTTTAATTGAATCCTTCTGTAAAAAATTTATCCAAATTTTTTCCAAGGAACTTTAAAACAAGTTTAATAGATATCCAATGCTCTTAACCAGTATTAGATTGGTATCTACCCATTATTCTCACTCGAAACACACATCTAGATGAGTACATACCATAATAGAAGGAAATTGGAAAAAATTTAGTCCTTTAAAATACTATTTCCATACATAATTGTTATATATACTTTCTTATAATTATTAATTTTGAATTTATTCAATATCTAACCAATATATACACTGTGACTTAATCCGACAAGAGTTATTGATCTATCATGATAGATCCTCATACCCAAGATATATGATAATTCTCCCAAGTCCTTTATTTTAAATATTTCCCCAATATAATCCTTTACAAACGATATATTAGTAATTTCATTTCCAATTAAAAATATTTCATCAATATATAACAATATATACATAAATATTCTCCCACTAACCCATATATATACACAAGGTATATAATCATTCTTAATAAATCCATTCTATTTTATTGATTCATTGAAATAAATATTCCAACTATGAGAATCATAATTAGGTCCATAAATGTATTTTTATAATTTATATACCTTTATAGAATTTATTATATTAAAAATACCCCTAGATTTTTGTCATATACACATCCTTGAGTAAATTACAATTGAGGAATATTTTTTTAACATCAATATGATATATTTCACAGTCATAGAATTTTTCAATGGCTAGGATGATCTAGATAGATTTAAGATTCTCAATTTGGGAGGAGGTTTCATCATCATCAATTCCATGAATTTTTATTAAACTCTTCACCACCAATATTTCCATAAAGATAGAAACTCTACCATCCATTCCAATATTATTCTTAAACACCCATTTGTATCATATAGGTCTACACTTATTAGGTAAATCAACTAAATTTCAAACTTGGTTAGTTTACATAAATTCCACATGATCATTCATAGTTCTAAGAAATTTCATAAATTAAAAACTTAGAGTGACTTATTCATAGTTGTTTGGTTCATCATCATTGGAAATAACCTCATGATCATTTTTCATGAGAAGTTCAAACCTCTTAGGATCATGAAAAATCCTACTTTAAATTATTCATTATAGTTTATATTTAGTTGGTTATTTTTAAAACACCTCCTGTGGAACCAACTCATCCATCTCAAGTAAAAAAATTCAATTATTACTCTAGAAAATAATGAATTTATAGTTTGTTCACACTATTTTCTTTGAAATAAACTCTATTTTCATGAAAATAGAATGGCGAGCTAGAAAAAATTATGTTCAAAGGGATTATAAAAATAATACCCCATTTTTTATTTGTATAATAAAAATGGAATAATTTTATTATTTAGGTCTTGAGTTGGAGGAATTCATATGCTTAACAACCTTAAAAACTTAAAAAATAAATTTTGGGACTGAATCCATTTGATATTTTATATGGTGTTAATTCTGTTGTTTTAGATAGAACACAATTTCGTGTAAAAGTAATTTTTTATATATAATATCCCTAAAAGGGTATAGGTAGGTATAGGTGACTCATTGTCGATCAAACTATATCCAATGAAGTTTTGTTTATAATTTTTTACATACTAATCTATTTTGGTGTTCCAGGTGGAGTGAATTATGATATAAAACAAAATTCATTGAGATTATCACAAAAATCTTGGATAAATATTTCAACTTCTCAATATGATTATAGAGATTTAATACTATTTCTACATTTATTCTAGACCACATATTTTAACTCCTTAAATTTTGTTAAGGACTCATACCTATGTCTCATAATAAAAACATTCCAATACTAACTATAATCATTTGAAAAGGTAATAAAGTATTTACAATATCATTGAGCTTGGAAATTTAAAGGCTCATATATATTAAAATGTAATTGTTCCAATAAATCCTTTACTCTCTTTCCTTTTCTCAAAAAAGAAGTATTGGTTATCTTACCCTTTAAAAAATATTCTTCTATATCATATGATTCCCAATCAAACGACCCTAAGATTTGACATTCATGGTCTTTGAATGATATTCTCATTAATGTAAACAAAGAAATAATTAAAAAAAGATATAAAGGCTTAGAATCATTGTATTTGTCTCTATATTGGCTCAGACATCTACAATCCATTACTTAGTGGGAAATATGGTGTTTGAGGTGTTTTGGGAGGTCAAGGTGACTCATTTCAACACTTTTAAAAATTTCTAATTTTTCCAAGTTTTCTAATGGTGTCTCATACCAATGGTGACCCATCTCAATAGTGTCTCACCCTAGTGGTGTCACCCTGGTGGTGACTCACCCTGGCGGTAGATCACTTTGGTGGTGTCTCACCCAGGAGGTGGCTTGTAATCAGTCTCTCATCTAGTAGTACCTTGTCTAGTTCTGCCTCATCCAACATTGCCTCGTCTGGTGATGCCTCATCTAGCAGTGCCTCATCCTGCGGTACCTCATCTGGCGGTGCCTCATCTAACGGTGTCTTGTGAACAATGTTCTAAATTCTTCCAATTTTTCCCTTTTGATGTATTTATTTGACATAAAACGAGTTTAAGGACAATTTTAAAAGCGTTTATGACTCATTAAAAGTATATAAATCATTTTTTAATACCCTACTAGTCTAGAGGACATTAAATGGTCAAACTGCATAGTCTTGGTCAAATCGGCCATTAATGGAAATATTAAATTATATCTTATTCCCGTTGAATCTGATCTAATCTTCCTAAAGTAGAGATACCCTACCTTTTTTCTATACCTTCTCCTTTCTCTTGAGGCTAGAAATCCCCAAATAATTTTTCCTTAGAGATTTTTCTTGAGTTTGGTTTATGATTACTCTATAGAATTCCCTGATATAGGCGCACCCCTATTTTTTTTCACAACCAGGAAGTACTGATTATTCTTCTTCTAGGTAGGTTTTCCTTTATCTTTCATATTTTTTTATCATACAATATGGGTATATAGATGTTTTAATTTTTAAATATAGGTGATTATGATTTATTAAAGATAATATAATTGGTTTAATAATCCATATACAGGGTTTGAGAAATATTGATGCATGATCTTGCTATGTTATTGTTTTGATGATATTGTGATTTGTATGGGCTTACTACCCATATAAAATTGTGGGTATTGTGGGTCTTTGTTTGCACAATACATGGTTTATGGAATTCATTTTTTTGGTTTTTTGAACACTTATATATAAAAGATTGTTAACTATGTATATTTGGATAATAAATGGATTCCCCAAGATCATACAGTTTTTATGATAACCCCAAAAATTAAAAAGTGGAATTAAATAGGGGATGACTTATTAAATATGAAAAATATATTTTTCCTTGGTATGTGAGGTCATGTGATCTATGGAAATGGTGTGGTTTGTGTGTATGGGAGGAGTGGATGACATGTGGTTGTACGATGGGGCTGTGATAGGTATAGGGGAATAATGTATCAGGGATATGAAATTGGTTATGATGTAATGTGTTTTTGGATGTGGTTGTGATCTGGGTGTTGGTTTTGTGGATATTATGAAATGGAAGGATGAATTTGAAAGAGGGAAGTAGTGATTAGAAGGGGTAATTCACCTGGAGTTTCTCCATTAATAACATGTATAAGTATTCACCCCATATCTAGAGGCATGGTCGATGTGTCATTAATGCGAAGTGAGTTAATTTACCATGGATATTCATACCTTGGATGACTGTGAATGAATGTTAATGTATTTCTTGTTATGTGTTGTGCCTCATTGTTTCCTAGGTAGTGATGAAATAAATAAAGAATTTTTTAATGAAGTGTAGAGTGACTTGGGCTAGTTTTATTAATTAGATGAAAGTGGTTAATGAATTATTAAAATGTTGGTTGTGTGATCAAATATAGTTGATGCTAAATGATGAAATTAATGGATGTTAAACACAAAGTAAATGTGAATCGACCTTAATTTATCTGGGCTCTTCACCTTCTGAAATGACTGTTGCATTTTTTAATAAATTCATTTAAAGGTTGAAAAAAGTGACGATGTAGTGAGATGGTTTCATTGTTTTTTAACCCATAAGTTGGGCTGGATTATTTGATACTATACATATATTTATATATTCTTGTTATTTCTATGTGCATCACACCCATGTTGAGCATTATGTTGCAAACACACGCATAGTCATGCAGGGGTATTTTTTCCAACATTTGGTGAACAGTACGGATGGTTGGGTACCCACACCTTTATTATATATATTTTAGGAGAGGAAGGTATGGCATAAGCTATGATGGAAGGAGGTCTATTATTCCTTTATATGGTGGTTTTTATTTCCTAGGTTTTTACTGACGAGGTGGTTTGTAGCCCAAGTGTCTTCGGGCGAGATGTGATAGCCAAGGTGTTTATGGGTGAGGTGGTTTGTGCTGTCCCATGTGTCTTTGGGATGAGATGTGATGTGATTTCCCAGGTGTATTCAGGATGAGATATGATGCGATGTGTTATGAGGCCCATGTGTGTGTGGGAATTATGTGTTGTGAGGCCCATGTGTGTGTGGGAGGGATGTGATGTGGTATACGGAAGGGATGGGAGTGCCAGGACATACGACGTTGGGAAAGAGAAGCGTACCAGTGGGAAAGTGGTGTGAGGTACCATATCATCGATGTGAATTATAACATATTATATTACCTGACTTGCGATACTTGGTGAGAGTTCCTTGGTGAGGTTGGGTCTGGTTATTATACATGCTTATGTTCTGTTTGGTTCTGCTATTTTCTCATAGGGGTATCCATATGATTCTTTAACAAGTGAACAAGAGACTTTGGTTTTCATACCGAGTATACTTGTATTATCACCCTACGTATATAAAACTACATTAAGGTTTCCATGAGTATTTCATGGACCGTTCTGGGCGTTACTAGATCAGGCCTTTGGACAACTGTTGTGTCACTCATTAACTTTACTTATGGGTATTTACTTTGGAAACATTTCTTGTATTGGTTCTATTTTTTCATGCATGTGGGATGGTTTTTGGATTTAACTTTTTTGGTATGTTCTAGAGTTGTTGCGGTTGATTCATTCTATCTCCCAATCATTTTTCTTATAAAGGGAAATGCCTCTCATGTTGTGAGATCATTACACCCTTGGTTCTAGTCACAAACCTGGGGCCTACTGGAGGCAGTACACAAGGGTAGTTATCTCTATTTCATCATTTCTAGCATAGGAGGGGTATCTTTGGTGGGAGGGGCCATCAAAGAGTGGTATTATAGGTTATGGTTCATATATTGGATGGAGTTTGGAGTTAGGTACAATGAGGATTTCATGGGGTGGTATGGAAATAGTGATAATTGAACTTGGTGTGCGACATAAGCTAGGGAGACCAGATTTGAAATGATATTTGAGGCCCCTTATGACCCAATGCATGGAATCTGAGCTTATTTAATAACCAAGTGATATGGACCTACTGGAATGGTAGAGACCTAGAAGAGGCACATTCATCATAATGACATGTGTTATTGGTTGAATTGAGTTTTTTTTGCAAAGGTTAAAATATAGAAAATAAATAAAATGAATTAAAATAAATCTTAATGAAAAATCCATACTACTCAAGATTAGGAAATCTTTGTTTTTATTTTAGTTATGGATCTTGTTCATCATCCACATATATATTAGGTAATTGAGGTTTAGAAGGTTGATTCGATTGATCGCTGCAAGGTTGATCCAGTGGAGGAGGATGATTAGTGGTAGAGGACATTGCACGCTTTCTAGTGAAAGGATTTGGGGAAGTACAAGGGTTTTGTTTTAGCCATAGAGGTGGTCTTTAGTAGAGAGGTAGAGGATATGGTCATGGTTAGTGTCACATAGTAGAAGAAACAGTTTCATAGGGGCCACATATCATCATTGGTATGATCAATTTGTTTAGTACCCTTGTTTGTGACTTGCTTGATTCAAGAGATTCACACTCCTTTATTCTACCAGATCTAGACCATGATCCGGGACTAGGAATAGAGAGGAAGCTTATACCCCTGGTGTTGAGTATGCTAGTTGGAGGCTGGACAATCTTTTTTGATGTGTACTGGGGGTGTAAGCGGATGATGGGACCACAATAGTCCCATGGGGATCTCTTCTTACTGTAGATGTAGCCATATAATGTAATTATTAGCATTGACTAGTTTTATTATGTACATGCTGTTATCAGATGATTCTAGATGAGATTATTGTTTTTATATTTGTATGGATAGCATGTGGGTTTCATCGGTGAGTGGAGTTGTCAGGTGGGTAGTCGGCATGTGAAGACCTTTATTTCCTTGTTGGCTGAGTTGTCAGTGGAATCAGTGGACACTGGGATTGTAGAGGTTCCCAGTGTCATTGGGGAGGTCATGGATGTTTTTACTAAGGAATTTTTGTAACACCCCAAGATTTCATAGTACGTTATCTCTTCAAAGTAATTCAATAACTTTCACTACACGCAACACCGAGTTCGAGAACACCACGACTTACCAAACTAGCCATTAAAAAAACGTTATGAATAATATTAACTTAATTTTGAATTTTATATACTCCATATAATTTTAGAATCCATATTATGTGTTTATTAGACATGATATAAGAACAAATTCATTTTTTTTAGATAAAAAAAGTATTTTTCAAAAAAATGCAATTTTGCCCCCTTTTAATGGAAAAACCTTTTTAAAACAAATATTTGACACTTTTATATATTAAATTTAATGAAATTAAATTATTATTTAGAATTGGGATTTAAAAATTTAGTTTGATAAATTTTTGGTGCTTTTATTTTAACTTTCATATTTTGATGAATAATGATAAAATACGAAATTTTAATTGAAAACAACATTTTTAATCGAAATAATTTGTAGTGCTAAATTATGAATTGGAAGGTTTAAAAGCTTTACTAGATTATATTTTTAATATTCAATAAAATTTAGGTCAATAAAAGTAATTTAACATTTACATTTGACATAAACACATGTCAATCTTTTGATAGTTTTTACTTTTTAAAAACCCGCCTATTGGTTTTGATAACGGGAATTAACTTTAAATTAATTAATGTCACTTATATGTTTTTAATTTTGTAAAATATACTTCATTTTTGAATTCATAAAATAAAAATTATCTTAGGGTTATTTTTTGGTATTTTTTAAAAAACATTCAATTTTTGATGAATAGTGAAAAACACTACGTTTTGTATAAAACCAACATTTTATTTAAATAATTATTTATTTCATTAGAATTTATTTTAAGTCAAAATAGATACATAATACCTATATAAGTTCAATGTAATTCATTGGAGTCATTTTATAATAAAATTAGATGTATAAAAGTTTATGGATCTTTTTAACGTCTTTTACCCACGTTCTAGGCACATTTGCAAATTTTCTTAAAAACATAATTTTACCGCTTCTATGAATTGAATTTAAAAAATACAAGAGACATGATTGATATAAATAATTAACATTTGGTTCAATAGGATGAAAATAATTTTTGGTGAATAGTAACTTTTGAAATTTATTTACCACGGTTAAAAGTAAATAGGGCAATTATAGGTAAAAATGATGTTATAATTATCCTAAAACATGTTATAATTATATTGGATAAGTTAATTTATACCAAAATAAACCTTAGGAATAAAATATGATCCTTTGGGTCCACTTGTATTAGATTAGGACATTTATTATTATTTTATTTAAATTAGAGTTAAAATTGTTAAATTCAATGTTTAATAACAAAACCATTTTTAATATTGGGTTATACACAAGATAATTTATACTATAAATATTCATTATAAATCTAAAAATATTTCCTAGATCATGGTATTTTATTAATAATTTTTATAGATTAAATAATTAAATTTATTTATAACACAATGACGATGCAGTAATTACCTGATTAATGAAAGATTAAAGTAATTGATATTATAAATATCCAAATAAATGTTAATTGAAAATTTTGTTGCATTACACTAATTTTCTAGGTTAATATGACATGTAAGTGTTGATTAATTTTTTTTCTAAATGATAACGTTGTTTTGACTTTAACAAAAATCAAATACTAAATAGTGTCAAAATTGACATAAAATGAGTTTTTAAAACAAATACTCTATTATTAAATTATATAATAGTCTTAAAAATATAAGGTTCATAAAAATGACTTATATAATAATATATATGTCATTAATGAACCACTTGGGGTTCTTTGGGCATTTTTTAGTAGGTTTATTAACCATATAATATAAAAATACAAAGAGACATGGTAAATGTTAAACTCTTTAACTAAAAGTTAAATTTAAATAATAAGGTTAATATGGTAACTTAAACTTTCCTAAAACCTATTTTTTGAGATTATTTAGACCCATAACCACCTCAGTCTCTAAATAAATTCATTTTTAGCCATTAGAAACCGAATATGATAGTATAATAAAATAATATTTCAAGTTTTGCATAAGGTGCCCCTCACCCTATTATAAAAGGGAACTTCCCCTTCTCTCAAATTTACACTTACAAATCCATTTGGCTCATCCAAACCCTGACCAAATATCCTCCCAAATACTCTCAATTAATCCTAGAGGCCTTCCTTTGACCAAAAGCCAACCTAAGGAGCCCTTTTGATCAAATCAAAAGGAAGCACCCGAAAAAGAGGTAATAATTTCATCATCTCTTTCAATGTTATCTTCTTATTACACTTTCTATTTATTTGTTATTACCATACCAATATAATAAATCCATTACCTTATATATACTATGATGTTATTATAGAAATTTTATAACCATATTCATTATTCTATCCATCCTATGAATGATAATTTCACCATGTGTGCGTACGTATGACTTACCATCTCCATGTTGTGGTGTAATTTGTTATTCAAAACTATGTTATTTGGATGGATATAATGATGAGTAATATGTATATAAATAAAAAAATAACAGGATAATGTCTCTTTAAAATTAATATACCATCCAATTCCAAACCTTTTAATCATTATGGAAATAATATCGTCACTCGTGTGTACGTACGACTTACCATCTTCAAGACGTGATGAGATTCATTTCCACATTCACCATTCAACGATGATTATAAAAATATAATTTATTAATAAGTATGTAATATATGACATATTAATCCTAATATATATATATATATATATATACATAAATCGTATTCACTTAGTTCAGTTCAATACGATATGAAAACGGAAACAACGTTTATGCGTACGTACGGCCTACCGTCTCCATAAACGGTGTTTTCCATTTTATATATCAAAATATTATACACAATTATATTCTAAATATATTTTATATATAAATAATGTTTTATATTCTAGAAGTATTTAAATCATGATATGAGTGATATGATCAGGAATAATAAGTTAAAACATGTACAATAAAAAAGTGATAATTACCCAAAATGTTAATTTAACGTGGAAATCATTATTAAATGGGTAGTATAAAGTAATAAATGAATCATGTATTATATCATAAATATTAATATGGTTAAGGTATAATTGAATAACATACTGTGGTCATCATACAAGAGGGTTAACGTACCCTCGACTAAAGGAAAGTACAAGGTAAGGTTTAATTATTCAATCTCATTATTATCCGAGATTGTTTATGTGTAAGTATTTTCTAGGACATATTTATTATCCATGTACATGTTTCCAAAAAAAATTCAAAATTATTCTTTTAAGGTACCCTTTAACTAAAACATCATTTTAAATGTTTTAAATATTTATTATTCTAAATTTTTCTCATTAATGTCCATGTTTTCAAAATGGATTTAAGGATTTATTTATATGAACATGAATGATTTGAAATGTTAATTTATTTAAAATGATTCAAAGTGGTATGGGAAAATTTGATTAAAAAATATCTTTTAAATGTTTTCCTTTATTAATTGTGAGACTTTTAAATGATTTAATGAAAAAAGATATTTCTATTAAAGGGGTTTACTGATTATTTTCAACTATGTCAACATCCTTTTTGGATATTATTCTTGATTAAGGTTGATTTATTAGAAATATAGTCTTCAATATTGTATTGAATGATTTATGATATGTTTGAATGCGAATTTGATATTTTTATACCATTCATGGTTTATAGTAGAAGTATTGACATTTCGTATGCTAGTTTTAACACGAATGTTTATGTTATGTTTCAAAATTTTAATATAGGGAATGCAGTGGAATTAGTATGTAATGGGTGGGGCCCACAATATCCCCTTGATGCATTGGTAGGTCTCATGAGACAAATTCTTGTCTTGAGGCAAGGCCTTGAAAAAAAATTTATTTATAGTCTTGGCAGGAGGCCTTGACTATGTGGTAATGATGTCCAACGTTAAGCATTCCCTCATTATGAAATTATGTATTACATGTGATTATTCAACTTGTATAATATCCATGTGCATGTTTATATGGTGATGTTTGATTTATTTTTTCATATTATGTTCAATATTATGTTTAAAAATGCTGTTGTTTTTATTACAAATCTTTCCTTAAAAGTTTATAGATTTCGCTAAACTATTTACCCTTACCGAGTATCTGAGCTCACCCCTTTCTTATGTTTTGTTTTACTAGGATACTAGGAAGTGTATTATGATTTATATGCAGGTTTAAGCTAGAATATAAATGAAATTATCAAAGGATTTTTTTTAGTTTGTGTGTGAATATGTAATGTAACTTTCATGTATGTAATCTTTTTTGCAAGACTGCTAAACTGATTGGTCCTTTGGGACTTGATTCCTTGTAATCATGACAATGAATTAAAATAATTCACCGACTCTAGGCTTCTAGGGTCTGGGAATTACCGTTGGTATTAGAGTAAGTTTATAAATAACCTTGGAAACTAGATTTATAAAAATTCTGATTAGAGAACATTACCCTAAGATTGACTTTGAGGATTTGTATAGAAGAACTTCCTATAATATTGTTAATGTAGAGATTTTGTTTATTTTACAAGAAATACATCCCTGTCTGGATATGATTAGGTAGAGGCGGCTCTGGAATAGATGTACCTAGGAGTGAAAAATACGACAAGGAGTTTTCGGGCATGAACCGGGGTATCCTAGTACATGAAAATGGACCTTTCTTCACTCTTGGTTACGACACTCCTGGGGGATATGCTGAAGATAATTCACAGTTTCTTTACAAACCATTATGAAGGATTTAGGTGTTAATAATTCCTCAAAGAAAAAATTTGTTTAGGATTATAGATTATATGCATAGTCTTTTCAATTTATGTTAGGTATTTTAAAAGTTTGGAATTATGAATTGAGATTCATAAACTAACATAGTGTATGCCATTGTTTATAAATGGCTCACAGTAGAAGGAATGCGAACTCCAACAATAATCATGATCCAAAGAGTAAGAATCATCATATACTTCATGGTATTAATCCAACCTTTTGAAGGTAACTAGTCTCCCACATATTCTCATCATATGAATAAATAATATCATGTGTTAATAAGATAATAAAGAATTATCTGAGTCCTATGGATTTGAAGGGAAGGAAGAGAAGAAAAGGATGGTTGAGAGAATGATGGATAAAGGGAAGAGGAGAAAGAAGGATTTTTCCATATGTGATAATTGTGGAAAGAATCACCTTTGTAAATGATTGAAGGGAATGAGAGTTTGTTATAAGTGTGAAAAAAAGGGACACCAAGTACGTTAGTGTAAGGGTAAAAAAATGGTTTCAAATGTACAATGCTTCATATATAAGGAGTTGGGACACCGCGTGAATCAATGTCCAAATCATCAGAGTATGCCACAAATGATGATATTGGATAATAATCAAGTTATGATACTGTCATAGATGAAGTGGAATGAATAGTGTTATTATGTTGTTATTAAAGAATTATTTCATTTGAGTGTTGTATCAACGATGTACTGGTTATATAAATTATGGAAACAAATAAGGATTATACTACATTACTATTTCATTAAGGATTTGATATTATATGGTTCTAAGAAAAGTGACTCAATAACAAGTTAATTTTTTTGGAAAATACATGTTTGATGGAAAGATAAACCTTAATATGGTTCTGATACTGAGGTAGTGAATTTGGAATAAGATATGATTGATTTGGATAAATTATATTTGATATTGTTGACTACTTTGAAACTAATTAATTGTTTGTTTATTCCATTATTGTTTGAGTTTACAACATTTTTGGATATAAAGAGTATATCCCGTATTATATAAGGAATAAGGGAGAATGAATATAATAAATGTGGTTTTATGGTAATTCATGGTGTTACCATGTTTTAAAATAATACATGATGAAGGTATTCACATGTTATTACGTGGAAAAAAGATCTTCATTGTGTTTATCTTCCTTATAAATTTTGGACTCTGAGTTTGGATAGAAGTATTTTTGATAAGTCTAAAGGTTGTAATAGATTAAGTATGACATTGGATACTATTGTTAAGGTTAAATTATTTCTTAATATTATTTTTGTATTGTTCTAAAAGGACAACCCGAAGGTTGGGCTACAACCCATCGTGTCTGGAAAGGCCGTGAGACTTGAACTCGCAACCGAAGGGTGACAATGGTGAATCACTAACCACTAGAATATGTGATGTACTAGTTTGTATAATGTTTTTTTTAAATATTCTAACAAATGAATTATAATTTCATTATTTTTGGATCTCTATATGATTAAGATTAATAAAATATTTTTGAATTATATAATCTTTTGGAGTGAAAGAGGAGTTTTTTGTTGGAATTAGATAAATGATGAAAATCTACTTTCAAAGTATATATTTTTCTCTTATTATATTAATAAATTAATTCTTAAAATTATGGAATGGATCTTAAAACCAAAAATGTTTTATCTTAATATCTTATGTTTTGTTGAACCAATGATATTTTAAATCATCATAGATTGATGGCTTTGTAGTCCTCAATTTTACACTTGTTTGTCATTGATGACCTCAATCAATCCCTATAAATATTTAAGTTTTTCCCCCAATTATGTGTCTCTAATTTCCAACAATGTTCTCTTAATCGAGATCATAATTTTGTGGTGACTTTTTCATTTCCCGTTTCCTCTTAGTAAGACTAAATTTTATTAACCCTATTTCCTATGTGAGTTTTCCACAAAGGTATTTTTTATTTTTAACCTTTTATTTTTGAAAAACAATTTGAAATTTTGAGCACGTATTTTATTGAAGGAGGGGAGAATATAACACCCCAATATTTTATAATACGTTATCTCTTCAAATTAATTCAATAACTTGCGCTACATGCAACACCGAGTTCGAGTGCACCATGACTTACCAAACCAGCCTTTCAAAAAGCAATTATGAATAATATTAAATGAATTTTGAAATTTATATACTCCATATAATTTTAGAATCCATATTATGTGTTTATTAGATATAATATAAGAACAAATTCATTTTTTTCCGATAAAAATAGTATATTTCAAAAAACAAAATTTTACCGCCTTTTAATAGAAAAACCTTTTCAAAACCAATATTTAACACTTTTATATATTCAATTTAATTAAATTAAATTCTTATTTAGAATAAAGACATAAAAATTATGTTTGGATAAATATTTTGGTACTTTTCTGATAAATTTCATATTTTGATGAATATTGAAAAATACTAAATTTTAATTAAAAACAACATTTTTAATCCAAATAATTTATAGTTTTAAATTATAAATTTGGATGGTTTTAAAGTATAATTAGATTATATTTTAATCATTTCATATAATTTAGGTCATTATAAGTAATTTAACATTTAAATTTGACATAAACATGTGTCAATCTTTTGATAGTTTTTACTTTTTTAAAAACCACCTTCTGGTTTTGACAATGGGAAATAATTTTAAATTAATCAATGAAACTTATATTTTTTTAATTTGGTAAAATAGACATAATTTATGAATATGGAATATAAAAATTATCTTTGGGTGAATTTTTGGTATTTTTCTGAAAACTTTCATTTTTTGATAAATAGCGAAGAACACTGTGTTTTTTTGTATAAAACTAAATTTTTATTTAAATAATTATTTATTTTATTCAAATTTTTTTTATGTCAAAATAGATACATAATACCTATATAATTTTGATGTAATTTATTGGAGTTATTTTATAATAAAATCAGATGTATAAAATTTTATTTAACTTTTTAACGTCTTTTACCCACCTTTTAGGTACATTTGCAAATTTGCATAAAATGTAATTTTATCTCTTCTGTGAATTGAATTAAAAAAATCTGAGAAATGAGGTTTATATCAATATGTAATATTTTTTTCAATAGGATGAAAATAATTTTTGGTGAATAATAGCTTTTGAATTTTATTTACCACGGTTAAAAGTAAATAGGGTAATTAAAGGTAAAAATGATATTATAATTACCCTAACACATGTAATAATTCTATTGAATAAGTTTATTTAGACCAAAAACAACCTTATTAATA